>OY735236.1:27067053-27194553 GCA_963457665.1 Thysanoteuthis rhombus | reverse complement strand
AGGAGGGCTGGAGACTTGAGGATACTTGTTGTCACTCAATCCCCTGTGGTGACCACCAGGCAACTGGTGTGAAAATGCAAATAATGATACTACTACTAATAATGATGAGGATAATGATGATGATGATAAGAAGAGACAGTTGACCCAATCATAAGTAAATGTGGCAATCTGGCCCCAAAAGAATATAAAATCAGGTGTGAAAGAGCATAAACAGTTATGCTGTGAATAGTTCAAATGATTTAGCTTCGAACATGTAAATAGAAAACAAAAGGAATTACTCTAAGGGCTTGTCACACTGTAGGATGTTCCAGAGGACCACTGGCTGGAAACAAAAGAAAGCAAAGATAGAAAGGAAAAATACCAGGACCTTGCCCAGTAACTGAGAAAAGTGTGGAACATGAAGATTAGGTTTGTGCACTTGGAACAGTGCCAAAAACACCTGTGTTATATCGTGTCTCTTCAAGTGCATTGCTGGATTATTGTGCTGTTTAGTTCTTAGAAGCTTAGGTGACAGAAAATGAAACCGGGAGTTGACGAACGCAGATGAAATTGTCAACAAAACTGGAGAGCAAGGAGAATCGGATGAGAAATGAAACACCACTAACTCTCCTGTATCTGCAAATGTTGGCTCTGAGCGCACTATGAAGAGAAGATTGCCAGAAGATATGCCAGCTGTAAACGGCTCATTAGAAAAACAAATAAAAAATCCTTGTTTGTGAGCAATCATGTTGTTCATTAACTTTCCAATTTGTTGCATATCGGACATCTTGATTTTCGAGAAGACATGGGATAGAATTGCAATCAATTACTTGCAGGTGCTGCAAAACTGCAAAATATGAATTGTCCAGGCAGGCGAGAGTCGGCTTGCCTGAAATCTTCCGTATCACTATTGCCCATTGCTGCTTCTACATGAGTCATTTGTTTCAACTTTTATCATCTCTGCTGATTACTCTGTTGTCTCTTCTACTCTGAGCACCAGTGGTGACATTAACATTCTAGCCTCTGTCTCCTTCTCTTCAACTGTCATTTATTTGTTATTCCTGTATCTCTCCATCTTGTCATGAGAATTGCCAATTTGACCAGCCAAATTATTCCAGGTTTACTCTTGTAATCACCTGACTGTGACTAAAGCAACTTATTGGCATTCCCTGAGCTCCAGTCCTGTCCACAAGTGTTTCACTGGCTTATCATCGTTGTAAAAACTCAGGAAACCCTTTTTATTCACTAACCTCTTACAGAGCGACTTCCGTGTATATTCCCTACTACTAAGAGCCTTTGATAGCTTCATTAGAGATTTCCCTCTCCTTTGTAATTTCTTTTGACCAAGAATGACTTGGGACGAGAACTCCTAATTGTCCTAAATGGTGACTCATTGTCTGAATCTAAACAGACATGAAATTTTTATCAATAATCACTCTAAGTGTTTTTTCTAAGCTAAAGGGAAAAATGTCTACCAGCAAAACCTTTCCTACATCTCACTATTCTGCTTACAAAATCATATGTACACATGTAGATACTTACCTTGGTATTTTTGACATTCGCACACAAATGTATGCGCCATGCACACATGTTACAACACTTGTTGTAAGATTTGGAAGTGCAATTGGCGTAGTTGTAGATGGCGCTGACAATGGAATTGGCAACCAGTGTACAAAATCCGGTTGGGGCTAGTTACATATGATTTGTACTAATGCCCTTGGAGAAGGTATGAATCCATTGCTTCTCCTCCCAGCTATAGGTAAAATAGCAGGGAGTAATGAACTCTCTAGCCTTTGGAAGGCAACCAGTCTTGCAGAAGGGCAACTCTAATTCCAAGCCAGGGAGCAGAGTCCCTTTAAGGCAATTTGATGCTCAGTTTGATATCCTCCTGGTGGCTCCTGCAGTTCCTGATGCCAGACATTTCAATCACTGCTTTTCTCTGGTCTACATTCGTAAGTCTGAAAGGAGAATACTGATGATCGGGCATCTAAGGATCTCAATACACTTCCCCAGGCATGTACTCCAAGGGAACATTCCATGATCTGCAGAAACAGAACAGAGGTCATTATGAGGTGCAAGAAAGAATGAAGTAGAAATTCAAAGAAGAGTTGAGACTGACTCGGCCATAGCATTGCTGGGGTCTGTGGGAATACAAAAAAGTGCAGGAGATTTGAGGAGATTTGCTGTCACTTGATCTCGAGAAGTTCTGGTATAAGATTGCAAATGCATAAGATATCTATAATATCATTCTGCTTTTTCCTACTTTTTTGTATTCAATTGTTATGTTTTAATTTTGATAAGAAGGTATTAAGAAAATGGAGAGAAGACAAAGTTAAGTAGTTTACTGAGGTGTTAGGAACAGAGAGAGAGAGCAGAAAAAGGACCCCCCACAAGCCCTTAATGGAAGGGGCTCCCCAAAACTTTATAAATAGTAGTTCACCCACTGCATTGCAACTGACATTATACAAAAAAGATATATTTGTACATACATAAATTGCATAGATAATAATTCTGCCTTCAGGGTTGTTTTTCATCATTAAGTGATACTGTATGTCTATTTATTACAAATTAAAAACTATCAACTAAAACTGTGAACATAGGTTTCTCCAGTTTTTGAGTTGATATGGCCGGCTATATATGAATGCATTACTAGTACAGGCTGCACTGGTGGAGCTAGAGGGCTGAAAATTTGAATATCAACTCCTTATTATATCCAGAAAGAATGTTTCTTTTCTTGTCTTTTTTGAAAATTTCTCTCTAAATAAGGTTTTACTTGAAGGGGTTCTATTTACATTGTAAATTCATGGTAAATTAATCCGTAGTTTGTGTCTGATAGTATTCACGCTTACTTTAAAAAAAATTCAAACTTACTTTTACTGATCACTGCCCAACGAAAAGCAAGAGGAGTTATTCAATTTCATCAAATCTTACTAAATGTTGGAAGGGACTGTTCAAGGGGCCGAGCCCCCCAAGGCATCTAAATTTCTTGTTACACCACTGGGCAGGAGCAGAGAGTAGATGGAAATGTAATGACATTTCAGATTTGCCTGGGGCTTCAAAGAAAGATTAATGCAAGTCCAGGCATGTTCGGAGCAAATAGTCTTAACTAATGGACTCTGCTTTTAAGTGCTGAGTACCATCTGCTCGGACACAATAGGTAGGCACGTTGTTTGTGTGTTAAGGTGGTTCTGAAGTAGATGTAGTTGGTAGAACAAGACTCAACATGAGCATCAGGAAAGACAAAGAAACAATGACTTCCTTTCATACGTGTACCCAATCAACTTCTGAAACTTCCCATTATCTTTACATTGAATTTCTTCTGAAGAAATCCATAGCCATTTCTATTTCTCCATAAATGAATGATTTATACATATAATTAGCCTTTTCTTTTGTTAATGATTTTATCATTTCCTGACTATTGACAGTCCATTCCTTTCTTATTCGCATAGCCTTTCTATAATGAAATCATTAGCAATGTATTTACATTATATATATATATATATATATATATATATATATATATGCAATGCTCTTCCAACATGGAATAGAGCACTCTGGTGGATGAGGAATATATATGATAAATGAGTATATCGCTTAAATTCAACCTCACTGACTGTCCAGTTCCGTTGAGTAGAGCGAGAATACCAGCCTCTGGGTTTGAAGCTAAGGTTTCAATCCTGCTTTGTGGTACTAGATGCGATAATGAATAGTCTACAGTCACATTGAAGAGTTGTAATACAATGAAACAGCTGTCTGTGGATGACACAATAATATATACAGATATGTATATAGTCTCGAAAGCTAACATCTTTAAACACTTAACACATTGAAAAACCTTTTTTTTAAATTTATTTTTTGTGTTATTCCAGTGATTTATTTCCCAATATCTGTTAATGCAATTTATGTAATTTTTTTAGTGTTTTTTCAGTGTTTTAAACATACTTTGATATTATGGTACTATGTGCAAATTTTCTCTTGTTGAGATCATCAGTTGTTTACCATGTAACTGTTTTGGTGATTTATACAAAACAGTTATGTAAATGTAGCACCTCGGTTGTGTTGATCGAACATCATCACCATTTCAGCTATGATTTTATTATATACTTTATGTCATACTACATGTAGTTTGTTATTTTATATAGGGTATTATCATAATGTATTGTACATAGTTCTTATTTTATACTACAAATCTATAAATCATTTAATTTAATATATATATATATATATATATATATATATATACATATATATATACATATATATATATATATATACATATATATATATATATATATATATATATATATATATATATATATATATATAAGAATTACAAGGATGTATATGTGGTGAATATCAACATTTTGTGCCTATAACAATAAAACATATTACCGGTTGCTAATGAGGGCATTAAGCATAAAATATTGACATTCACTTGGTATGTATCCTTTATTCTTATTTGTTTATATAAATATTGATAGCTCTGTGTTAAATATTGCGCACTGTGATTAAACATTAACAATGGATAAAATCTGTTTTTTATTTCTTTCTTCTTAAGATATATATATATATATATAATTTAGGTAAATTTTGTTGTAATTACCCAATTGAGAAATACATCAAAAATACAAAACAAATTTGTTTTATGAAAACCTCATATATTTTTTTATTCATCTAATTACAAGTGTATATATATATATATATATATATATATATATATATATATATATATATATATATATATATATATATCATAGATAAGAGAGGTGAACTTTCAGCTCATATTCAGTGACTATGTTGATGATGTAATAGGAATATGAAATGCAATTTTAGCCAATTTCAGACACATCATTTTAAAATTTTCTGAGTCATCTTGAAGGCACCACCAAATTTACATCCCTGGGGATGCTCACTCATTCTTGAAATTGAAATTTGACAGATTTGAATTGGTTTAGGCATGGGATAAGGATTACGTAAAAATACACATGTATTCTCTCCAACATTATAATTATTCATCAAAGAGGATTATACAAGTTCTATTCAGAAAGTATCAAACCATTTTGAATATTTTGAGAACCCTTCGCATGGCCTTGATGTTACTTGACAACCCATCAGAGGGAACCTTACTGCACATGCTAGGACAGTCACTCTTCTTTTAGTTTGCTCAGTTGACAGTGAGATGCCTTTTAGAAAGCTTGTGTATATTCATAATGATTAAGTGAGTCATTCTGCATGTCTTGTGCTGGGATTTTTTTGAAAACATTGCATGACTCAGTTTCATTCTAATACAGATTTGGCTCCATGATATTTCAAGCTTTTCACCATTGAATAGGGATAGATTTCAGAGTATGGATGAGATTAAAGAGAATGCGGCGATGTAGCTGTTCCCAACAAAGCAGTTGATTACACAACTTTTCAGGTAAAGACTGTATTGCATCATCAGAAAAAATCCAATTTTTTATTTGATGAACGCTATGAAGATTCTCTCTTGAACATCTCCAAACCACTGACCCAACTATGGAGCAAAAGGTGACAGCTCTGGAGAAAATTTGGAAGAACTTCCGATACCAGCTTTGTGATTTTTTGTTGCATTGTATTTTCAATAAAATTATAGTCAACCTTCTTGCCAAGAAGAAAATCTGTATTATTCCAATGCAAGTTGCTCTCTATGGTACTGCACTAACAATCCATCCATGTTTTAGAAATTCATAATAAAGAATTTTCATTTGATCTTGCCAAACACAGAGAATAAACCTCCAAAATAGTTTCTATTTTGATGCTTTTTGATCCAGAGGATCATTTTGGCATAAACCTAAATTGCAAATTGAATCCCCCCTAAAAACCTGGGATGGGTAAGAAAAGTTTTTTCTATATATGATAAGGAGTAAATGATGAAATGTTCAGCCCTCTAGCTCCATTGGTATGGCCTGTATGTGTGATATACAGCCATAGCTAATTAGAAACTGAAGAAGCCAATTCCAACAGTTTGGGTGACAATTTTGATGGATGGTTTCTTACAAGCGTTAAAATGCTGATGATACGTTCATGCAAACCCATTTTCCTAGCTTCTGAAATTTCCCTATGGCTATAAATGATGTCCTATTGATATCACAAGAGCTAAAATCTGATATCGGCAGCAGCAGCAGCAGCAACAACTTTTGAGTGTCTGTGGACATAGACCTTCCCAAGATTTGCCAGACCTCTCTATCATGGGCGTTGCGGAGCCAATACTTTCTGAATTTGTCTAGATCATCACATCATCTTATTTTCTCCCCACCACGATTATGTTTATTATCTCTGGAGATTCAAATTGAACTTAGTTGTCTGGCATTCTTGTGACATGGCATACCAATTTCATTTGAATTTTTCAATGGATTCTATGATATCTCTGACTCCTGTTTTCTCTCTAATATATTGTGCTGTCCTCTGATCTCTTTATGTGATGTTGAGAATGATAAGCTACTTATTTCTTGTTTTAAACCACAATAGGACAGTCTTGTTCTCTGTACAATTGTCAGTGCAAAAAAGTCATAAAACTGAAGGCGTCTACTTGTGCTTATGAATCAGATGATCAAATTCTCTTAATTTTTTTCTTCAAAATGTGGCATAAAATTCAAAGAATAATTCAAAGTATCAATCTTTTGTTGCTTTTCTTTCTATCACAGCACTATTCCACGGATAAGTATCTTGACATGGTAGAGTGGTTTGCATATTCCAATGACTGAGAGAGCTATACTGGCAGGAAATCTATTCCCAGTTGAGCCAACCAAGTCAAATGGATCAAAGGAAAGGAATTTGACCATACCTTATACAATCCCCTCAAAATATACATACCTTAATCCTTGCCCCCCACCCCTTCATTTATTGGGGATGGTGGAGAGAAAAAATTGTTTGTTTTAGATGTATTAAAAAGTGAATGATAAAATTTTCAGCCCTCTAGCTCCATTGGTGTGGCCTGTATATGTGACACATACATAGCCAGCCAGCCAAACCAACTTGAAAACTGAAAAAAAACTATGTTGATGGTGGTTGTTGGTTTCTAACATCGATGAACAGCAGAAGCACATCTAATTAGTAGCAGCCTTGAGACACAACTGTGTGGCGTGGTTTGAGCCAGGGCCCTCTTGAAATGATAACTTCCACAATGCACTTGAAAGCAGTGGAAGTAAATGAGACAACTTTGGTCAATTTTAGGTTACATTGGGTTAAATTTTGTGCCAGACACAAGCTTTTGCATGAAGACGACATCCACAGGAAGAATGTTTTGGTTTTTAGAGGTTTTGGGTTTTCAGAATTTCAGATTATGAATCTATTGAAATAAGCAATGAAACCAATGAGTTCATTGGTTCAAACAACTTTTAGAATGATTATAATTTCTCAAAATTAGAATTAAACACAAGTATCTTCTATACCACTACATCTACCTTGGACAACTAATCTCTATGAAACCCACAAAAGAAGAAGAAATCAAGTGGAGAATCACCCAGGGATGGCAAGTCTTCAGTAGAGCAAGCTCAACCTTCAAAAACAAGACGATCCCAATAATCCTAAAAAGAAGAGTACACAACCAATGCATCCTCTTGATAGTCACTTATGGAGCTGAAACATGGAACCTAACCGAGAGACAGGCCTGCAAATTGAGAACCATGCATACTGCACATGAAAGAATCATACTCAACCTCACATGGAGAGATCACAAGACAGCACAGTATATAAGGAAAAAAACGGGAGTCAGAGACATCATAGAATTTATTACAAAAATTAAATGGCAATGTTGCAAGAATGGCAGACAACCACTGGACATCACAACTCACAACATGGATCCCAAGAGATCACATGTGAAACTGAGGCTGACAAAATACAAGACGGAGAGATGACCTAGACAAATTCAGAAAATACTGGCACCGCAATGCTAGAGAAATGTAGTGGATCCTGGGGGAAGGTCATTGTTCAATGACGGATTTTAAAAGACTGATGATAATGATCTTCCTTACAGATTGTGCACTTGAAGAAGACCATACAATGCATTGGCTGAAACAAAAAAATAAGTTCTGTATTCCAAATATTGCTTGGAATGATAATCACAAGTGAAAATTATGTTCTTGAGATGGTTTGAGAACATGATGACAAACACTCCTTTAGGAAAGGATCAATTTTCCCCTCTCTAGGAAAAGCCCAAAAAAAAATCAAGATTCTTTCATTTTCTTTCATTTTTGGAATCCTTACGGTCTCCCGTCAACATTTCTGAAAGCTAACATCAAAAATTGGCAGTGGCAATTTTTTAATTTGTAATTTCCCAAGATGGCTGCCAATCACGGTCACCAAAATTTTCATCTCATAATTTTACAATCTGTTCTTTTGAAAGAATATTGAAAACTGAATAGAAAACATATAAGAATCATCTATCTTCAACTGTTAGATATGGTACATTTCAAGTCTCAGGGGGTAATATTATAGCCAGTTCTTTATGTTCTTACCCACCTGCTGTTATAAAATTTATTCTTCAGAGCTTTTTAGATAGATTATTTTTATTGAATTTCACAGTAAAAAAAGATTTGAGAACTGATTTTATAAAGAATTTGGAGCTTTGGAACTAAGGGATTTGAAGTCTTTTCATCTCCAGAATGACATTTTAATGACTTTCTTTTTTCATCTAAAATAAAAGTATAAGATGAAAATGAATGCTGACAGAAATGTATTGATATAAACGATATTTATTTATCGTTGTTGAATAAATTGATTTCTGATGCTCTGCAGGTCCCAATTTCTACGTAGCCGCCATGATGAATGGACAAAGCTTAACTTTCATTGACATGGATGACATACCTGTAGAGATTAACAAGGAGGCACATTCTGAAAGTACAGATCTTTCATCGAGTAATGAGGAAGCTGATTCTATCTTTGTGCAACATGCCACGTCATGACGTAGGTTCAAGTCATCTCTGATGACGCAGATGTTATCATTCTTCTCCTACTCTTCTATGCCTCTTGAAAGAACCCTGGTGCTCTGCATATGGCCTCAGCAGTTGCAAATCGTTCAATTGTGGACATGTGAGCAACTATTCATAAAAATAGGAATATATCGTAAGATCCATCCTTGTAATGCATGCACTGACAGGGCAGGATACTGTCGCAGCGATATACAACATGGGAAAAAAGTTGGCACTCGAAACCCTTCAAACAATTGACCCCGCGAGCTTGTCCATTATTGGCAAGCGTGTAGCGGATATCAATGAAGTCTGAAGCTTCACAACTGCCCTCTTGATTGCCCACTTTGGCAGACAGCAAATCAATGACCCATTGCTGCATAAAAACGTGGGGAAAAAAAATGAAAGTACTGGGACGTCTATCGAATTGTCTAACTTGAAACCTAAATCTGAAGCAGCCACAGAAGATATAAATTGAGTTGCCCTTTGGTTATCAACTATGTCTGCCATGACACCACCACTAGATTATGGGTGGGAGCAAGATGACTCTGTCCTGAAGCCTTGCACCATACACTTGGGACAAAACTGGCCCCTGATGAGATCCTAGAAATGGTAAGGTGTGGATATAAGAAATCTGCTTGTAAAGGTGCACACTACAAGTGTAGTAAGTTGTACAGTTTTCTGAGTCTGCAAAATTGGCGCATTATGCTTCAATCCACTAAAAAACAGATCAGGTGTAGAAGATGATGTTGATAATGAATCATAAACAAATGTATTGTTGTACATATTATTGAAATTTTATGTTTATGACCAAGAAATTATATATTTTTTTGACTGAAAATTATCAGTATTTGAGTAAACTAGCTGCTCAGCTTGGTGGCTCAGTAAATGCAGCTCAGGATACCAGGGATCATCAACAACAGCAACATCATGTGCTTTCATAAAACACATGTGTATCTATAACAGAAGTCTTCAAGAGGTCAGTTATTTAACTTATTACTATCAACTTCTAACAACCAGGGACAAATTACTTTTTATCTACGGTACTTTCCACAATAACAAAAATAACATCTAGTTTGATAAATCTTTATACAAGAATAGGGGAAATTAATTTATCCAATCTTCTGGCCTGCTATTTTATCTGTATACTCCCTTTAAGCTCAAAAAAGTTTTTTGAAGGATTATCCAGGGGCTAGCAGTTTTTCCATATCTAGAGTATTCCAACCTTTCACTTCCAAAAAATAAGTCTTGTGATGCAAATTTTACATAGTCAGTATTAAGTATTAAGAAATAAATATATGTGATCTGACAGAAAGATTATAAACTGCGTTATGTTATATAGAAACTTATTTGAAATGATCTGCTATCGTTACATTGTTAAAACTTTACTATTTGACAGGAGTAAAACCATATGAATCTGACAGTAATGTTTATCCCTGGTTTTCAGGAACTTCAGGGTTCCTTAATTCAAAAGAGTCTGTCTAGACAGTTTTTGGCTTCTACAAAGTATGAATGTTGTAAGGCTTATAAACATTGGTTCTGCATTAAGCACAAGAGGTGATTTTGTAAGCAAAAAGCCCAATTCAAGATTAAAAGAAGTCATGGAAATGTCACTCCGGGGGTAAAAAGTTATCAAATACTTTAATATTTAGCACCAACTAAAAACAGAGGTAAATCAGTTCCCAAGTTGTTACCTAGCATGGAATTATTTTCAATTTAAATACTCTATTTGGAAATAGACAATAATAAATTTTGTATCAACAGGGAGGAAAATTTACTCCTTATTGTGTCAAGAAAAAACTTTTTTTAAAAATGACTCCCTTGAGGTGTAAGGGGGTTCAATTTGCAATGTAAGTATGTGCTAAATTATTTACATAGTTTATGCCTGGCAGCATTCAGTCATGTTTTTTGAAAGTTTGGACATCTTGTAATTATTATGCAACAAAAGACAAGAAAAGCAACTTATTCGTTGATCACCCCTATTTCCAATTTTTTAATAGATTTCCCCTATTACTGAATGCTGCCAAAGGGCATTGGTCACATGATGGTTTTTTTCTAGATATATAAATGAATAAAAGTTTAAATTTTCATCTCTCTAACTCTATGAGTGTGGCCTGTATGTGTGATATATACATACATACATATGTACATAGCCAATCTGCCAAACTGCCCTGAAAGCTGAAAGAAACCTATGATGACAGCTTTAGTGACAGTTTTAGCTTACACTTTCTAAAAGCCTATTTAAAGCTATAGTGCCATAGGCAGAAATAAAATGATAGGCTTCTGGATCTAGGGTAAGTGGTGCACAATAAGTTTTCTGCTGACTGTTCCAGATGTTAATCAATCTGTGGTAAAGGTTTGCATTTTCTTCTAAGCCTATTGACCACACCCTGATATTTTCAAACAGTTTTCTGAAGTTCTGAGATCAAGTATTTCTGTTACTCCATTCACAGTATTTCGGATTTTCATCTTTATCTAATTTTGAAAATCATTTCGGGATATGGATGGCCTTATGGTTAACAGCATTGATCATGAAATTGGCAAGCTAAGTTCAAAATCTGGCTAATACAGTTTGCCCATGGGAAAGACATAAATCCATCTTTTCTTCCCTCGGCTATAAGCAAGTAGCAGGGCAAACTGGACTCTCTAGCCATATTAGGCAACCAGTCTAGGGGACAAACAAATCTGATTCCAAACCAGGTAAAAGGCACCCCTAAGGATGGCAATGCTATGTGGAAAGTAAGAGCAGAACATGATATGCAAAGTGCCCTAGTCATCCGCTGCATCCCAATCAGGACCCAGGCTGACCAGGGACAAGTGGATGAGGATGACGATGTATGCAACTCTCCCTCAGTTTAACTCTTAAATTCATGAACTGTTCTTAAACACAGTGGAACTCTTGAATAGATAGAATTCTAAACAAACTCAACTGTTTAGTTTATTGAATGGAAAAAAATACCTAAAAGTGCAAGGGAAGTAACATTAGCGGAGGATACGAATTTGAAAAGATAAGTTCAAGAGTTAATCGAAGTCGAGTGCAAGTCATGACTCCAGACCCCAAGATGCATTGCAGCTGTTGCACTATTCAGAAAGGATGAAGATGCTGATGATTTTACCTTTGATGTTTCTGACACATTGTTTTTATCGTGTCTTTCTGGGGTTTGTATTGCTTTTGGCGGTCTTTAAAAGTAAATTGTTTGATGCTACCCTGAGTCAACTGAACGTGCTGACATGAAAACAAGACGTGGGTGTCAGTGCCCAGTCTTTGTGTCTGAATTGATCTCCTTAAGAAGATCTTAGATTACCTTTATTTGATTATCAATGTATGTCTTTCCTTACTTACTTAATCATTCGTCAGAATAGGATTTATCGAGACAAATCTTTTCCTTCCAGATTGCATTGTGCAAAATGCCCGTGGCAAATTCCAACAAATAATCCAATTTATAAAGTTCACTTTTTGTGTCTTTCCTGAAAAATAAATGGTCAGAAAGAAATGGTTCCATTTTTCAGAAAATTTTACAAAAAGACTTGTTCAGAATAGATATTAGAAACCGTCAACTGAGACTGTAACCAAACCTGTGAACATAGGTTTCTTCATATTTGAAATTTGGCTGGCTGACTGGCTGGCTGGCTGGCTATATATTTATGTATAACATGTGCAAGCCTCACCAATGGAGCAAGAGGGCTGAAAATGTCTGCATTTACTCCTTATCATGTTTATAACAATGTTTTTTGTTTTTTTGAAAATTTTATCCCCTATATAGATTTTTAGGGTGGGGGCAATTTGCAATGTAGGTTTATGCTAAATTGATTCTTAGCTTATGTCGGCTTGTTCGTTTTTTTTCAATTCAAACTTTTTAGTGATCACTGCCCAGCAGAAGACAAGAGAAGTAATTGATCATCCTTTTTCAAATTTTTTTAATTGATCACCTCTAACATAGCATGATGCCGAAAGAAGTTGGTCACATCACGGTTTCTATTGAGTGAATATCCAGACTGCGTTTTTGTTACATAGTTATCTGAACCTGTACATATGATCTCTGAATGAAGTGTATTATTTATTATAAAATAGTAAATAAGATTAAGTATCTAAATTACTCTGAAATATTTCTCTGTTAATTTTATGAATTTAATGTACGTCCAAGTATAAGTCTCGAGAATTTATCATACATTCTACAAGCCGAGGGTAACTTTCCTCATAAGCCTATCCAAACTGCAGAGGTTGGTAATCTTTGCTTGACAGTTATCTTAACCTCTGTACAGGTCCTCTAAATGAAGCATATTAATCAGTGTAGAAAAGTAAATAAACAAAATTATCATGAATAGCTGAAAATATCATCATTATCAGTCTTTTAACGTCTGTCGTTGGACATCGACCTTCCCCAGGATTCACCACACTTCTCTATAATGGGTGTCGCAGAGCCAGTACTTTCAGAATTTGTCTAGCCCGTCTCTACATCCAATATTCTGCCGGCTTCGATTGCGCATTTGATCCCTGGAGATCCATGTTGTGAATCGCGATGTCCACCGGTTGTCTGCCATTCTTGGAACATGGCCAGCCCTCTGCCATTTGAGACTTTTGATGGATTCTATAATGTCCCTGACTCTTGTCTTTTCCCGCATGTCTTATAGTCTCTCCATGTGAGGCCCAGCATAATTCTTTCATGTGTATGTTGCATAGTTCTCAATTTGCGGGTCTGTCTCTCGGTTAGGTTCCATGTTTCAGCTCCATAAGTAACTATTGGGAGGATGCATTGGCTATACAACCTTCTTTTTAGGATTCATGGGATCTTTTTATTTTTGAAGGTTGAGCTTGCTCTGCCAAAAGGATTAGTAGAATTGGAATATAGCAGTGAAGATGCAGCATACCAATTGGCTTGGTGTAAACTTACTAGGTCTCTATATTGTAAGAAAAGAAGAAAAAATTCACGTTGTAATTAGTCAAAAGGATTTATTTGTCTCCAAGTCACCAAAAAATGTTTTGGTAAGGTAGGTAAAAGTGCTGAGACCATGATTTTATTTTTATCCTCTTTGTTCCAAAATTTTGCATGTTAAAATTGGGTTGTGTCTTTGAGGCTAGAGTGTCCTCAATAGCTGAAAATATAGTAATTAAAAAAAAACAGTATTTTGTACTGTGCTTTCCAAAGCTGTAGTCTGTTTGGGTAGTCTAATGGTTAGCACGTCTGCCTCACACACAGATGGTCCCATGTTCAATTCCCAGTATGAGCGAAGAATGTGAAAAACTCTTCATTTGGGAAAAATTTTCTCGTGCACTCAGCAGCTAACAGAGTACACTCTAAGCTGTGTGATTATGGTGGGAGTATCCTTTTGGTAGACTTGTATCCTGTCAAGGGAGTGGTCATAAAAAAGAAAATGACTTGACTTAAGACTTGTAAGATCACTTAGCTAACATATGTAACAAAAACCAAGACTTTGTCAGTGGCTGTCATACTCTATTGTAAGTGTCTCTTAAAGAGGCAGCCATTTCACTTCATCTTCTTCAGAAGCAATAAAAAATGTCTTGTCTTTTCTGTTATCTACTTTAATTTCTTTTCCATCTCTATGTCATTTTGCCTCATGTAAATTAGATTGTAAATCTATGTAACTAATGTAAAGTGCAAATCAGATTAAATTGTAAAATGTGTTGTTATGTCTGTTAGATGTTCGCTGTAAAGTCTGTAGATTATTCTGATTAAATTCTAGATTAACTGGTCCACAAAATTGAACTTTTTTTTCTCATCAAGATTGCAATACAACTTTTTATAGTCCAATTTTTGATGCAAATTACAAATTCAAGTCTGCTCACTCAAGGACGTCTCAGTTTTTTTTTGCTATGGACTTGTTCTGTTGTCAGTTCTAGTGTAGATGAGGCAGCATAAACGATACTTAGATAAAAACAAAATTTGTATCAAGCATTATTTTTTATTTTTGACACTTTTTATCTTCATTTTAAATTGTTTTTACTCTTTATCATAACAAAATCCAGGCTGGTTTCCCTTCAGCAGTGAGTAAATAAATTAACAGCGCAGATTGGAATAAAGAATAAGTTCCAGTTCAGAATCAAACTCATAACCCTCTATAACGGAGGGTGGCTCATTTAATAAGCAACTGTTCTTACAACTTTACTACTGGAAATAGCAAGCTTTACTCCAAATCAAACCTGTAAACTCACTCCCTATCCTCAGTCCTCTTAGCGTCATGTTTATTAACTTTTCAAAATCGAAAATAAATATTGATAGGATATATAAAGAAGATATTATGTAGAAAGACAAGCTGAATGTTGAGCTTTGGACCCTCTATGATGCTCTGTCTCAGGTTCATCTTTGTATCATATCCAGCTGTAATCTGCAAGCATTCCTTCATTCCCAAACCCCTGGCATTGATGCTCCATCAAGGTGATATCCTGATTAAAGCATTCTCTTTGTGCATCAGACACAGCTGAAAGGATCTTCGCAAAAAAGTTCTGATATGAACGGACGAATAGCACCTTTGGGTATGTCAGACATCCCATAGTAACAAAGGATTTCTGCAGTTTTTTCAAGCCATCTTCAAAATCCATAGATCTCTAGTTTCCCAAGAAATGTTCACAAAGCTAACTGAAAGAGTTCCAAGCTCCCAGCTCTCACTTATCAGGTTTTGTGCTGAAATTGCAATCTTCCAGTAGTTCCATTATTTGTGGACTGACAAAGACAACTTTATCTAATTTGGCCTCAACAGCTTTTGGGAACTATTCCACCAAATATTTGAAACCTTTCAAGTTCCTCTTGGCTAGTATTCTCCTGGTACCAGGCTTTATGTAGAGTTGGGTAAAGATGAATATTTTGAAGAAGAATCTACTAACTGCTTATTCTAAATGCTTGAAACTCTTGATTCATATAAACTCGAGTAGAGACCAGTCCACTTCCACATAATTCTTGGCAGTTGCTTGACTATCCATAAGCATGATAAACAACAGTATTTCATTAATCCTTGTGATCACTTTCAAGTCCCATGTATTTTCCAACTGTTGGGTTTAGATTTTATGGTATCTAGGAGGACCAGCACATAATACTTTTGCGTATGCACTGAATGTCTTATATGATCAAAGGCTTTTTTGTTCCTACTGTGCTGCAGCATTGCTTTCAAGCTTTTCTTTGATGAGTCTATGGATAACTGCCCCTGAGAAGGAGCATTATCTTGGTATAAGCGGCTGAATAGTTTGTCCATGTTTCAAAAACAGAGAGGCCCTTCCATTCAAAAGTAAGAAGTCAGTCCCAATCTATTTTACAGAATGAGAAGTGAATGTTCTTCCTGAGCAGATATTTTTCTTTTTAGATGTGATGCTATAAGTTTAGCTTAATATTTTGACAGTGCCAAATCCCTTAATCATTCAAATCCCCTTGAGAGAATTTCTGTGGTTCGTCTTCATCATCAAGTATGAACTATTTATTTATTCCTGTTTCCTTCCACATCAGCAGCAGCTACCTCACCATATTCTTCCTCATCTTTGAAACTTTCAACAATGTCTTCCGGTGGTTATGGAATTAGCATGTCACCGTTGTTGAATGGTACAGGTCGCATTGCAGAGTCCAAACTGGTGTAGACAATCTTGAGCTTATTCTTTAAAAAAATCCAATGATACTGACCTTGCAGAAATAACAGTCTGGAATGGTTGTCCAGCTCCCTCAATATCATTGGAACTGTAAAGGGTATTGCTTTCTTCTTTTGTCTAGCCAATCTCTTTGCCTATTAGAATGAAGATGAAAAGATGACAAGTGGACTTGTGTCTTAATCCTCAAGAAGATGGCCGAAGTATGCCTATAGATCATCATGATTTCATTGGTAATGGAATGTTGCTGAGGCTTGGAGTCGAATGAGCCACAGACATAACAGAATAAATTAGGATCGCTCTTGTACGGCTTCACCCTTGATATAGTTACAATGAAATGATCAAAAATAAAAAATCTTAAAACAATTTCAACTGGGGAAAAATTTTGTTTTCTAATTTTTTCTAACAAAAAGCCAAATCACTCTTGGAAAGATAATGAATCTTCTCAAAATTGGAGAATATCTTCTTCACAAATTGCACACCTGGGGAAGGTGGTAGATTGAATCAGCTGAAATATTGTGATAAGAACAAGACAAAGATGAGTTCATACCCTAAGCAATTCTTGGAATAGTAATGACTTATCTCAAAATTATAGACTTGAATTTAATATTTGAGGGAAAAATAATTTCAAAAATATTTTTTAGCAGTTCATTTAAGATATTTCTTTCCCTTTCTGTCTTTAACATAGCTTTATCTTTTGAGCAAAAAGCTGCAGTAGTAATTTTACCAATAGCTTTACATTGGTACAAGATTATCTCCTATGAACTGAAGGATAAAGCCTTGGAGTCTGTCTACAGGAAAAAGACTTGGAAATGCTTGCTAAGAATATTTAGCTTGGATAATGCGTTTTTCTGTAATGTTTTGTACATCCATTGTGATACCTTTCCTTTGATATGTCGTCTTTAATTACATGTATTGAAACAGGAAAAGAGGCCCTGGCCATTGGGAAGCTCATCAATTAGCTTTTCCAAATTTGCCAATCCTCTTTACTTATATCTATCGTTAAGCGTACCATGATGGCATTCCCAGACAGTAATTGCATAGAGGAGAGGAAGCGTTTCATCATTTTGGAACCAATTCCTCTGGAAAAGATTCAATCTTTGGTGGTTTGGAACCAACCAATTCCCCCATGACTTTGTAAAAGAATTGATTCGCAGTGCCTTCAAAGGAATATTGACTTCTTGAATACTTACCGAATTTTGCTATTCTCATTCTGAGATGCATTGTGTTCTTCAGAATAATGGGAATTTTCTTTACTCCGAAGTTGGAAGTGATCAATTGAATGTAGACTCCAATTACTGAGGCACCCTCAGGGAGTGTTGTTATAAATGGTGGATTGAAAAATGCAGCATGTAGATTATTAGAAACTGTCAACCAAAACTGTCACCAAAACTATTTAGATGGGTTTCTTCAGTTTTCGAGTGATTCTGACTGGTTGGCTGATGATTTATTTATGTATATGCGTAGCTGTACCAATGGAGCTAGAAGGCTGAATATCTAAACATTCATTCCTTATTATGCCTGAAAAAATGTTATTTTATGTTTTTTTCAAAATCTCCCCCAAATAGATTTTTAGTGGGGGAGTCAATTTACAATATAAATTTATGCTACACCGGTCATTTAGTTTGTGTCCAGATTTCACGCTCCATTTTTTTTTTTTTTTTCAATTCAGGCTTTCTTAGTGAACAAGATCAAAATATGTGAGAGAAATCATTTATTCATTAAATATCCTTTTTCTAATTTTTTAATTGATCACCCTCAACACGGCATGCTCCTAAAAGATATTGGTCATGTGAAGGTTTCTATTGAGGGACAAACTAGACCTGTCACCTTTTTTAATTGGTGTAATTGCTGGCTATATCATTGCCAGAATATAAAATCAAACGTGCTGTTAGGACATGTGAATCATTAAATAGAGCTATTAGAACAAGAGTTCGATGTATTCATCATCATCAGTCTTTTAACGTCCATCATTGGACATAGACCTTCCCCAGGATTTGCCACACTTCCCTATCATGGGCGTCACGGAGCCAGTACTTCCTGAACTTGTCTAGCTCGTCTCTCCATCTAACATTTTGCTAGCCTCGGTTGCGCATGTGGTCTCGGGGGATCCATGTTGTGAGTCGCGATGTCCATCGATTGTCTGCCATTCTTGCAACATGGCTAGCCCACCGCCATTTGAGATTTTTAATGGATTCTATGATGTCCCTAACTCTTGTCTTTTCTCGGATGTACTGTGCTGTCTTGTGGTCTCTCCATGTGAGGCCCAGCATAATTCTTTCATGTGCACATTGCATGGTTCTCAATTTACGGGTCTGTCTCTTGGTTAGGTTCCATGTTTCAGCTCCATATAGAATGCTGTTTTCTTTAAATATTAGAATGAATCAATGACATAAGTGACAAAAATCAGTAAATATTTAATCAAAATATGATCTATTTGAAACAATAACCTTTGTCTAATGATCCTCAAATAATTCTCTATCAAATTATTCTGATTTAGTGATGATAAATTCAGTAAAAGCACAAATTATGGCTTCTTTGTTATTGAACCTTTCATTACAGATATGAAGTTCAAAATGCTTGAAAAGATAATTAATTTGAAGGGGAAATGTCAGGTGAATATAAAGGATGCTGCAGGACTTCCAATCATTTTTCTCTAAGCTTAGACACAGTCAGCTGAGAGGTGACTATTTTGTCACTGTCCTGGAACATTTCATTCAGTTCATGTGGAAACGCCTTTTCCAGCCTTTAAAACTATGGTATTGCTTTTGGATGTTAGATATGCTGAAGTTCCAAGTCTACAGAAAGTGTTTGAACCATTGCTCATGGGTCACTGCTGTCAATATATCTTCAACATTAAGAACAGGTTTAGGACTCCTGTGGTTTATTATTGATATCCATAAGAACAGGTTTGGGCCTATGTTGATGTATGTCATTGGTATATTTATTTCCAGACCAAAGTCTATTGAATCGATTCGGAATAGTTTGCATTGCAATAGTGTTCACTAGAAATGCTCTGTTGTAGTCATCATCAGCTTGAGCAGCATTTGGTCACAATTTAGAATCATGCTTGAAAATAAGTCTAGCTTCTTGGATAGACACCATTGCAGTCAGGGACTTGAATATATATATATATATATATATATATATATATATATATATATATATATATGATATCTCTATTTACATTGAATCAGCAGAAAAAATGCAACTCCATTAGTAAATCTTTCATTTTCAGCATTATTCTCTATTATATAAAAAAAATGACATTTAATGTAATGATTTAATGTTTCAATTAGATTTATTATCATGTTTAAGCATTTTTGGATTGCTACCAATCCCAAGTGGTAAAAACCTAGAATGGTTCTCGTTATTTAAATGACACGTCTTCTTTTAAATTCTAATTCTTGTTTTTTTCACTGAATTTTGATATTATAGAATTAGTATTAAGTTCAGTAATTCATACTGATATTTGCTATGTATTGGTTACTTTTTGTTGAATGTTTAGTGAAAGGAAGATTCTATTATCATTATTAAATTATCATCGAGTAAAAATTCCTTTGTGGATATCTCTGTTAGCAATTTACATAAAAATATGTATTCAGCATCATCAGTCTCTTAATGTCCGTTGTTGGACATATTAAGATGCACATTAATTCAAGTTATAAAAGTATATGAAACTAAAAAAAATTACAAGCTTATCAGTGACGGAGGAACATTTATCAGGCACATTTTATTTATGTATTTTTATTAATTTCTTTTTTGTATTTCAGCTGATAATTCTCAGAATAACACTATTAAGAGCCCATTATTTTTTTCAAATTTCCTGATTGAACTTCTTCATCCATAAATGATTGTGACATGTCAGTGTTGAGACTTTCGTTCTAGTATCTGGAGATATGGCATAGCCCACCAAGAGATAGGATCATTGTAATAATATTAGCGGAATATAAACATAACAGACTTAGCTCAGATGTTAATTAAGTTGAGTAATTCATGCAAATGAATGCTATGAATCAGGTTCCACTTTATCAAATTTTGTGTTGAAGGAAAATAATTATTTTACCACTGCCAACCAAGTTGGGAGAGGTATATGTATCTATTCATGTCTGTCTGTCTGTTCCCACAATATTTCCAAAAGTTCTCAATGGATTTCAATAACGTTTTGTGGCAGAGTGGGCCATAAGCTGAAGAAGAATTGATTAAATTTTCAGGTGGATCCCAATTTTTTTTGATTGAGAGATATTTTTTCAATTGTTTTTTCATGTATTTGTATGAATTCACTCATGTTTTTTCTATTTGTCCACACAATACATCCAAATGTTCTCAATTAATTCAATGGCATTTTGTGGAAAGGTGGTCCATGATCAGAGGAAAACTTGATTAGATTTGGCGGCAGATCCAGACATTTCTTTTAATTGAGACATAACATATTTTTTCATACATTGAGATGATAGCCTGAAAATTGAAAATTGAAACTCGAACCATTACTTCTGCATCGAAGCCATATATTAACAGATTTCCATTCAGTCTCTAGTTTATGCATGTCGTTGGCAAAGATATGCACTCTCTGAGTGCTTTCTAGTTGCATTTTGTGAGAGTTGGAAACTTCTTTTATTAGGAACTATCAACCGAAACTGTCACGAAAACTGCCAACATAGGTTTCTTCAGTTTTTAAGCTGATGAAGCTGTGTATATGCACTGTATGCACACTGTAGAGGACTGAAGATTTTAAACATTTACTCTTAGGTTTGTCTAGAAAAAACTTTTTGAAAAAAATTCTCCCCCCTCTAAATAGCTTTTATGGGGGGTTCAATTTCTAATGTAAGGTAATGCTAAATTGATCCCTTATTTTGTGCCCGGTTGCATTTACACTAGTTTTTGTTCAGAATTCATCGTGGTAATCGCAGCTCAACAAAATGTATGGGAAGTAACCTTTTCTTTGATCATCCCTTTTCCTAATTTTTTAATTGATCTCACTGAACATGCTGCCAAATGAAATCATGTGATCGTTTCTATTCTATTTCAGACCTGTTTTTAAAAAGATAATTTTCAGCCACTATTCTAATTGTTCTGTCTCCATAAATCAATGCCTTTTCTCGTCTTTTTCTTTCCTTTTAATAACAGACAGCCCCATTCGACGAAAATCCAACTTCTTCAACCAAGTCCTAAAGCGAAGCAAATCAACCGGCACCGACTGCTTTCTTCGGAATAGCTACGTCAATTTTGAAAACATTTATGGCGTGCGCATTGTTCATCGGCGTACAAAGGAACAACACAAAGGGGACGGCTTTTGCATTGGAATCGCGATTCTCGTCTACGAACGACACGGCAGCAACAAATTGCGGGAAAAGAACTTGACCTTTGCCAATCCATGTCATGAGACTTGCAAGCGATGGGTAGAAGAAATGGAACAGATTCTCAGTGGTAATTATGATCGTTATTACGATTCATTCTATGTTCCTTGATTTTTATCCTCCTTTCATTTGCTATCTTCTTAACAAAGATTTCCCTCGTTGGAGCTCACAGTCACCTCTTGAAGCCAGCAACTAACATCCATGAAAATAAGTCATCCACTTATACAATACGGTTTGTGTGCATCTATTGAATCACCATAGCCCCATAATTGGCCTGCTTAACTAACCAGCCAAGTAAGCAACAGAGTCTTCTCTCTCTCTGAGTGTCTATGACCCCCGCCCCTTCATTTTCAATCTCTTTAACAAAGATTTCCCAAGCTGGCGCTCACAGCAACAGTGAAGTTGCAATCATCGTTCATGGAAATAAGTTATCTACTTATACAGTACACAATGTCTATCAAATCATTGTAATCCCACAAATGCCCCGTCTAACCAACCAGTCAAGTGAACAACATGTTCTCCTCTCTTAAAGTGTGCGTGTGTCTATCTCCGGCCACTCTTGGTCACATTTTTTAAGCTGTGGCTTTGAAAATTTGCATGAGTACACGTCTAGGCTCTAAATTCCCTTTTCTTTTTTTTCCAAAAAAGTCATTTTGGGACCAACAATACCTAATATTTTTTGTATGTAACATTTGTCAAGGGAGATAACAGTTTAATGCTAATCATGGAATTTCTAAGCCTTTTTTTTTATTGCAAATCATTAAAAAAATCCAAGTAAATCCTTGAAAATGAACAAGAAAATGAATCATTTCATAAGTCATAATGGAACAAAATAAAGGAGCAATTACCTTCAATCAATTGATTTACACAGGAACAATTTTTGAACGTTCACATACCAAAAAAAAACAATTATCACGAGTGGATTTTTTTGTTGACAGTATTTGAACCTGGTGTATGTTAGGCAAGTTTCAGTTTCTCTCATTGCTACTCACTGACTTTACAACTACTCCATCACTCCTCTTTTCTAGCTTTAGTCATTTTCTGCATATACAAACTATTTTTCGCAGGACAGAAAACATGTTGATGAATTTACCATTTATAACCTAAAATTTATTTTATCAACTTTTAACGTTCAGTCTTTGTTGAGCTTTGAAAACAAAGGGAAAAAGGATAGCCCGAGGTCAGAAATTAATGTAAGTGTCACTAACAGAATTCGGTTGATTATATGTATAATGTAAGTCTAATATTATATGTATTATGTAAATGCATTACTAATGATTTTACTGTAGAAATGCATTGAAAACAAAAAAGACAGGGATTTCAGTGGTCAGGAATTAATGTAAGCATTACTGATAGAATTGGGCTATTATATGTAATATGTAAATGTATTGCAAATGATTTTACGATCAAAATGCACTGCAGATAACTTTACTACAGAAAAGCATTGTAAATTGAATTATAATATAATATAACACAATTTATAATCATTCTGTCGGATCATATGTATCAATTTCTAAATATACATATATGGTGTGTGATAGAATGTTGTATCCGACATTATAGTGAAAAAAGACAATCTGGAAATCAAGTTGAATACAAATATAAGCTATTTATTCATATTTGGGATGATATTTCACTCAGGATGGCTTTGATGAACAGAGAATGATGGAATGATGGCCCAGAATCTAGAGAAATAGGGAAGGGACTGAAGATTCTTATCTTTGAGGTGGTGTTGGAAGGCTGAGTTGTGTCAAGGTTCATGAAAGGCAACTATGTTCTGGCTGAGTATGTATGAGTGGCTATTGTATCTGTCAGTGAGTGTGTATGTGTGTGTGTGTGTGTAATGAATATGTGATTGTTGGATTTATCCGTGTATATGCAGTGTTGTGCTGGTAGTGTGTGTCATTGCAATCATATATGTATATATATGTATATATAATTATAAATTGCATTATATTATATGGAAACTCTATTTGAGATGAACACTTGTTATTATCTTATGGTGAATATATCATCTGGCCTAGACAATGTAAATAGAATAAGCAATTAGAGAAAATGTGGCTGCTGCGGGAATTAAACCTGCAATCAAAGCTTAGCCGCTTCAACAAAGGATTGATCTTATCATTGAGCTAAACAGTCATTGGTAATGCAGAGTCTTGAATAACTGTGTTAACCCCAGGTGATCATTTTGTTTATTCACAGTGTATATCTGCTCTATTAGTTTCTTTCAACACGGACAGTTATCATCAATTTCATAATAACATAACTGTGTAATAACAGGTGTTCATTTCAATATTAAATGAAGTAATTTATAATCATTTTGTCGGATCAAATATCTATTTCTTAATAACATATATATATATATATATTTAGATATATATATATATATATATATATATATATGAGATTTTAAATGACAATATGGGAAGATTACTTGAACATGAATATTTCATTTCAATGTTTTGTTCATATCAGAACTTTTTCAAGAAATATGAAGAGATCCGTATTCATAATTATATTCATATGATTTCAAAGAAGAGCATGTTGATGATTATATATATAATTTCTAATAAAATCCTGCACACATACAAATTCCCAAAACAACCTTGATGTATGTATGTATATATAAGAGTATGGAATACAAATATGTATATGTAATATATACTATGTATATATAAGAGTATGCAGTATAAATATGTGTGTGTAATATGTATTCATTAAAATTAATGTCATACATACACATTATTACCATAATGTTTGAATTTATAGATGTATATATACAGACTAATAAATAAAAAGATATATATGAACAGCCTAAGAGACACAAATATTTCGATATGTCTAAATAGACAACATACAAATTTTCAAAAAATACCATAGATGAATAATTCACACTGGATTGATGTATATATGCTTGTATATGAGTCTCTGCGTTAGTGTGAATGTTTGCACATGTATGTGTCTCTGAATGCATGGATTATATGCACTGATAAAAATTCTCTGCTTATCTAATTCGGAGAAGTGACGTCATTCCTTTGTTTCTGTAAGCGGGCTTCAATTTCTGAAACGCCTTCCTACCTACACATGATTTAATATCAACACTACCACATATCTACACCTACCCAATTATATTGCTATAACATACAGCATAAGTTATAACATACAACCAATTCACAGAATACACATCCACCCATTAATCTTGCCTTCCCACAATTCACAATATACTTTAGAACACCCATTCCTCTGTTCTCTCAGCATTTTCCTTGGAAGAGATCTAATATGAATGAAATATTGGAATAAAATATTCATTTTTAACAGGAGTCATTTCAAATTTCATAATGTTGAATTAACCATAATCAATACCAATACTTCATCATATATATATAGATATATACAATAATGACAGATGAATAGAAAGAAAGACTCTACACGTGTTTCAGAGTTAATCCATCTTTCAACAGTAAAAAAGACTCTTGAAAAATGGATTAACCATGGAACATTTGTAGAGTCTTTCTAATCTTCAGTATTTATGAAATATTGCTGTTTTGATTTTCTTATACATTGAGCACTCTTCATTTAACAAGCATTAAATTTCAAAATTTCAACAACTACACCACTTCTATTAATGTAATTATTTATAAATAAAATATTATTGATATCAATATATATAGCCTAGAAAGCTTAACAGTTTTAAACACTAAACATCAAAAAACTTTTTCAATTAATTTTTTTGTCTCGCTTCAGTCATCCAATTCCCAAAGTCAATTTATGTAATTTTCCTAAGCATTTTTCTCCCTATGTACAGTACACATGATATATATATATATATATATATATATATATATATATATATGTGTGTGTGTGTGTATATATATTCATATTCCTGATTTCAGTGAATAGGCAAGAACTGGCTTCCATTGTGTTTTAACCATAATCCAAGAGTGTGGCATTCACAAGAACTCATAGACACAGCTATTGCTTGCAGTTAGTGTTTCAAGCAAGACCAGATTTTCTAGCTGATGGAAGGGGGGTGCAGCAGCTATTATAAAGGGGCCATGAATAAAAAAAAAGACTTAAATATCAGAACATACATTTTTCACTTATATAGCAAAGTAATTATATTTTTCTATTTGCTACATAGTCAGATAGTTTAATGAAAATGTTAGAATCTTCAGTAATAGTATTACCTTGTTTTTGTTTTCATCCCTGCACAACAGCTATGACTTTAGTTTCAAATAACTTTGTATTTTTATGTATCACGTAGCACACTACCAATAATTACTGCGTTCGAATGATAATCCCTATCAATGATGGGAATTGGCTAAAATCACTAACCTAACAAATAGTCATTTATAAAAGTCGAAGGTAATATAGTACTATAATAATTAAGCAAGTACACAATCAATGAATCAGATTTGATAGCTTGCAAACATTTATGGTGGGGCCCCTTGAAAATGTGGTGCCATAGCATACGTTACTTTTGCTACTTACTTAATGTGGCACTAGTTTCAAGAGTGGATAAACATCAAGCTGTGTTGATTAAACAAGCATTCTTACAATTTGTGGCAATAACAACCTTGAAGACTTTTGTATCTGTATCTCACTCTTTCTAATATTACCTTGTTATACATGAAATATCATATGTCATAATATCACAGAGAACAATGCTAAAATTGGAGAATTTACAAATGTAATCACATTTTTTGGTAGATTCTAAGTAAATAGAGATATGCTTCATTGATATTAGAGGTGTTTGAGCCCTTAACAGCTATGGTTTCTACCTGATAGGTTTCTCATTTTTAAGTACAATGCTGCTCAAGCTGCTGATAATATCAACAAAGCATTTGAAGAGAGTACTACTACAATAAGAACTGTTCAACATTGGTTCAATAGGTTTTGGACTGGAAATATAGATACCAATTATAAACCTTGAGGCCCAAACCTGTTCTTAATAACAAAGAATTATTGAGAGCAGTTACGAATGAAACACAGACAAAAACAGTAACTGTATTACATCATCTCAAGAAAATAAGACATGTTGACAAGTTTTGAAAATGAGTCCCGCATGGACTGAAAGAAATTCTCCGTGACACTGCCACACCCCAGCACCTCTCAGCTGACTGTGTCAAAGCGTTGAGAATAGGGATATGAAGATTTATAGCATCTTTCATATTCACCTGACATCTCTACTACAGATTATCATGTTTTCAAACACTTTGAACTTTATATCTGTAATAAGAGTTCTAATAACAGGGAAGCAACAATTAGTGCTTTTACTGAATTTGTGATCACAAAACCAAAAGGATTTGATTGAACTATCATATTATCAATAAAGGATCATTAGGAAAAAATTTTTTCTTCAAATGTGTCATATTTTGATTAAATATTAACCTTTTTTGTTGTTTACATCATTCTTCATCTTACAGTTAAAAAAAAGCGCTATTTTGTATCCAACAGCGTAATACATGCAGCCTGAAATAGAGGTCACTAATTTACATTGCATATGTTGTTGGATTATGCTTTTTAAAATACTCGAATTGCCACCTGTAGGTAGTTTCCACTTGAGAAATATCTACATCAATCAGTGTTCACATTTCAATAATCACCTGGTTGCAGCACAAGCTTTATTTTACGACTTAATTTCTAATGCAATTACTTTGATTTTTCACCTTGACTTACCTGCAATTATATCTAACGAGAACAATCCACTTTCCACACTCAAATTACAGTCTAATTATTTCTCACTTAATAGGTAACACTTTTGAATCGGCATTTTCCGCTTGGGATTTTTCCATTGATTTTCTTTCCCCTTCTCTCCTTTAATTTTTTTTCTTTTTTTTTCTTTCCTCATTTTGACCAAACCTGAAAAGATCTTCTATCATTTTTTTCCTTGGATTTTTCTCTGTTTGTTTCTCTCTCTTTTTCCCCAATCATTTCAATGAACCTTTATGAAACTGATTATTGGATTAAAGCGTCTGTTCTTTTTTGGTTTCACTACATCATCATTATCGTTATTATAATCGCCATGACAACTATCATCAGTAATATCATCACATTCGATATCACTCTCTTCATCACCGTAATGAACCAGCAGAAATCTAATCTCTTGATTAAAATCAATTTGTCTGAGTAAAATTTAGCTTTAAAGGAATACATATGCATTTTGGATGACTGTGTATATTCTGTGCTTATGTGTGAATTCAAAGATTCCTGTGTGTATTTAATGTACCAGAAAGTGCATGTTGAGTTCTTAGGTGAATTTGAATGTACACATGAGCATTTTGTGTGTAAATGTGTATTAGAATATGTCTGTGAGCGTTCAGATGAGCATTTTGTTACACATAAGTATTTGGACTTCAATGTGTACATTTGAATATCGATTTTATGTGGCTGTCCATTTTGTACACATGTGTGCATCTAAATGTCAAGGAGTGCATGTGTATGTGTGTGCATTCAGATGGTAACTGATGCATTTGCATGCACGTGTGACTTTAAATCTCCGTTTGTGCATTGTATCACCTGTGTGTATTTTTTTATCTGTGTGTGTGCAGTTGTGTGTATGAGCACATTCTATAGCAAAATCCTGTATTATATAGGCTGGTGAGAATGGTATCATCTATGTGGCTCACATTGCTGGGAATGAACTGAACCAATTAGAATATTAGCCACAGTTTCTTTTCTTTTCACCTACTTTTGAAAATTTAAGAATAACTGATTATTGAGTGTTTCTATGAATTTTTGAGATGAGGTATTATTATTATCTCTATTATTGCTCAGACTATCCTCATCTTGGTTGTTTTCCATACAATGTTTCGGCCGATACCTGATGAAGGCCGTAGATCGCAACGGCCAAAATGTTGTATGGAAAACAAGCAAGATGAGGATAGTCCGAACAATAATAGAGATAACTGATTATTGAGTTTGAATAAAAATCTTAAGAAATAAATTTTCATGATCCTCAGTGGACCTAGTTAGATTTTGGTTACTCTTTCATAAACAAATTAAAAAAATAAAAGAAGGTTTATACATTGTCTCCTACATAAAAAGATCAGATATTATGAAGTTCATTTGTTGAAAATTGGTCAACCAATGCATCCTCCTGATAGTCACCTATGGAGCTTGAATTGAGAACCATGCAATGTGCACATGAGGAAATCATGTTCAACATCACATGGAAAAATCATAAAACAGCACAATATATTAAAGAAAAAAACAGGAGTTAGAGATATCATAGAATTCATTAGAAAACTCAAATGATAATGGGCTTGAATGTTTGACAACTGCTGGACAGCATGACTCACAACATGGATTCCCAGAGATCATATGCGAAATTGTGGCGGGCAAAATATAAAATGGTGTGACGAGAAATTCTGAAAATATTGGCTTCAAGGTGCCCATGATAGAGAGGTCTGACAAATCCTTGGGAAGTTCTGTGTCCAATGACAGATGTTCAAAGGCTGCTGCTGATGATGATAATGATGAATCATAATAATTACACTTTGAATACCTCTTTTTTGTTATTTGGTAACCTCAACCTTACATGGAGAGGTCACAAGACAGCACAGTATATCAGGGAGGAAACGGGAGTCTGAGACATCATAGAATCTATTAGAAAACTTAAAAGGGCTGGTGATGTTGCAAGAATGGCAGACAACTGATGGACATCACGACTCAAAACATGGATCCCCAGAGATCACATGTGAAACTGAGGCTGACAGAGTACAAGATGGAGAGATGAACTAGACAAATTCAAAAAATACTGGCTCTGCGACGCCCATGACAGAGAAATGTGTCAGATCCTGGGAAAGGTCTATGTCCAACGAAGGATGTTAAAAGACTGATGATGATGATGATGATGATGATGATGATATCTGAAACATTTCTAACCTCCTTGCTGTGAATATACCTCATAGCCCAGTATGATAAAGTGATTTTGTGCTTCGTAACACTGTATTCTGACCAAACATGTCTCCCAAATGCTTATGCTAAAATGAGTTACCTCCCATGTATCACAGTCATCTATGCTTTGCACCTGCAGGCAAGAGAGCAGTGAATGTATTTCTTTACATGAGGTTTTGTCTCATGTCCTCTCAATCAAACACAGCAACCTTTGAATTAGATCCCTTCACTCCCTCATCACTCGTTGTTTTGATCTTTTGTGCCTCCCTATAAGCAGGTGTACCTTGTAGCGTCATTACTGCCTCACCAAGCTTTTCACTCTCTTCCTTATAGTCCAAGTCAAAGCTCTACCTCTGCTGATAAGATGGAACCACCATGTACTCTTATTTCATTTATTACTATCAATCACTACTATCTTTGAATAGATGGCAACATAATATAAGCTGGAGTGTAAATTTTCTTCCACAACCATGGCTCAGTATAAGGGTGATTTTTTTTTGTGTGAAAATGACCCACAACAGACATTTTGTCTGCAGCGTTGACAATAGAAATGTCTTTTTACAAGTGCTTAGAGTTGAATGAACTCATGACTAATTTCTTTCAATGAAGGATGTACCAAGTGAGCAATTCAATTTTGCAATCCTGGAAGAGCACTATAGTGTGCATTGAATATATCTTAACTAATTGATAGAACCACCATAACCCCTTATTTCATTCACTACAAAATTCAAATTGATTTCAGCTTGATAATGCTTGAAATGTACTGAAAATAGGAATGATATCCGGTTGAATTTTTTTTTTTTTTTTTTAATTTTTTGTGTGCAAAAATGACCCCCAGGAAAGATTCCAACTGTTGCATTGATGATGGAAATGTCACTCTATAAATCTTTGAAAATGTTTGTGTTGAATGAACAAAAGACTGAAGATGATATTTTTGATCAAGAAATTAGGAGTGTTGCGAGGAAAGATAGAACCGTGGGTGTCTCTGAGTATAAAGATGATGATAACGTTAAAAAATTACCCATGTCAGTGAGTTTGGATCTAAAGATGATGATAGCAGATGTAGGTAAAGCGATGCCCTGACTGTCAAGGTCACTTTAAGAAATGTACATATTACATATACAGCAATACCATGCATGGTGCGGCTTTCATCAGTGCGTGATTCACTGTCGTACAGTTAATAATTTGCATCTTAATATTAAAATTGTGTGGATTGACTCACAACAATGCCAATATTTCTTTTTAAAAGAATGTATCATTCAATGAAATCCATTAGCTTTAAAAGCAATTTTGTGTGTTATTTTATTTATGTTCAGATAATTATGGCCAGCATTGCCTTGAATGACATATTCTACCTTTGGTATCTGGTTTTCATACAAAATATCTTATTGTTATTACTTTTAATCAAGAGATAAAAATTATCTAAAATTTTCTTAATCTCTCTTTGTTATATCAAAATTTTGATGGTGAATAGCAAGAGTTATAGATTTGAATTTTTGGAATCAATATTGTTTTCTATTTTTTGTATCAAAACTAAAAGACTTTTTGATGGTAAGAAAATTTAAAACTATTGCAAAAAATGGTGGCTTTCATGAAGACATTTCCAGGGTATCTCAGTGATAATACATCGAGTAAATACTGTCCTTAATAAAAAAACCCAAAAACATAAGGGATCAAATTGAAAAATAAAAACAGATGGCTCAAAATATTCAAAATAATATGCTTTATTTGTATTTGATATATACTTAATATGTAATCGGATTTATTTCTCTGACAAATATGAATTCCATTTGTGACCAATCATCATTTTTCCTGTTGAGACACTTCCTGATCAGTACAGATCTAAATAGTGCAACACTTTCACTATACAAGTTATTGGTTCATCAGGTTTAACAGTAAAAGTGATTCCGAGGACAATCCCAGTCTGAATGAGAGGTTGGTCAAAAATTCAAGGATAAAGGCTCTGGTATGGAAGGCCTGTTATATTGAGGAGAAAAGAGAGAAAATACTATGTTATTTGTTTTAATGATTAGAAAGAAAATATCAATAAATAAAAATGGTCATATTTAGTCCACTGAATTTTTCTTGATGACCCATGACAGGCACTTTGTCTGTAACATCGACTAGATAAATAACTTTACAAATGTTTCTCTGAAATTTTGAGATGAGGTATTATTATTATTTATGTTATTATTCGGACTATTCCCCACACCTACCAGATGATACCTGATGAAGGCCATAGAGTACAACGGCCAAAACGTTGTATGAAAAACAACCAAGATGAGGATAGTCTGAATAATAATAGAAATAACTTTACAAATGTTTGACAATTTTAATAATGAAGTCTCGAATGAACTTGCTAAGTGATTTTTTTATAGAAATGTACTGCAAAAGATTTACTGTAGAAATGGCGATTGATTTTACTATAGAAAAAATTGCAAATCTAGAAAAAGGGTAGTATCAGTGGTCAGAAATGAATGCAAGCATTACTGACAGTATAGAAATGCATTGCAAATGTGGGAGAAGGAATTGTCAGTAGTCAAGAATTAAGGTGTATATTACTGACAACAGAGGGTTACTATATGCATAATGTAAATGTATTGCTAATGATTTTACTATAGAAATGAATAGCCATTGATTTTACAATATTTTACCTTAGAAATAACTTTTAATTGACTTTATATTAGAAATGCATTGCAAATGATAAAAAATGGGATTTTCAATGGTCAGGAATCAATACCAATATGGTTAACAGGATAGGGCTATTATATATGTATTATGTGGCTAATTTCAAGTATTGTATCTAATAGCTGAAAACAAATTTTAATATGAGTTAAAGTAAATAAAAAATGAATATTATGGGTAATATTTGTTGTTAGGCCGGATAACACAAATGCCAGCCTTGCTATATATAACTAACAATCTTGTGTTTTTCTGTCTTTCTTGATCTAAGTACTAATGCCTGACATCTAAAGGAATTATGGGAAAAGGTTATGTAGACATTTATTGTTTTTGTACTCAAAGACTTTTGTCTTTTCTTTCCAGACTTTACTGAGCGACCAAAGTATGTAAAGGTTATATGTCAGCCCAATGCTGGAAATAAACATGGAAAGAATGTCTACACCAACGTCATAGAACCAATTTTCAGAAATGCAAACATACAAATGGACTACTCTGGTAAGGAATTAAAGCTGGAATTTCTTGATCACATTTTAATGATTGTCATTTAATTAATTGTTCATTTTTGCATTTATATATCATCTACTGTAGAAATCACATTTTGATAATTGTCATTTAATCAATTGCTCATTTTCACATTTATACATCATCCACTCTGGAAATCACATTTTAATGGTAGTCATTTAATCAATTGTTCATTTTCACATTTTTATATCATCTACTCTGGAAATCACATTTTAATAATAGTCATTTAATCAATTGTTCTTTTTCACATTTATATATCATCTACTCTGGAAATCACATTTAATCAATTGTTCATTACAACATTCATATATTACAAACTGTCAACTGAAATTGTCAAAATGTTTTTTTTTCAGTCTTCAAGTTGGTCTGGCTGACTATGTATGTCTCACATGCACAAGCCGCACCATTAGAGCTATAGGGCTGAAATTCTGAATATTTACTCTTCACTATGTTTAGAAAAATCTTTTCTTTTTTTAAATTACCCCAAATGTTTTTCTTAGGGGGGTTTCAATTTTCAATTTAAGTTTATGCCAAATTGATCCCTTATTTTGTGCCCAGCAGCATTCATACTTTTTTTTTTGTTGAAAATTTAGACTTTTTCTAGTGATCTCTATCCAACAAAAGGTGATAGAAGTGATTTATCAATTGATTATCCCCAACACAGCATGCTGCCAAAAGACATTGTTTATGTGATGGTTTCTATTGAGTGACAACAAAAAGATTTCTTGATATTTTAGCATTAGAATAAAATGATATATTTCACCAGAATGAATATTTGCAAAGAGTCTTACAAGTACAAATCAAGATTTTATCAAAAAGTATTTCTGCAAGTTGTGTCTGTTCCAAACAGTTTTACACAATTCGAAGAAACAACAGGCAAACTCATTTTCCCTATGAGGATTCGGCACTATTCACATAGTTACATGTCGCAATAAATTCATTGGAATATTTCTTTAGGTCGGCCCGGCGAATTTTCTACAAACTCATTTTCCCAATGAGGAATCAGCACTATTCACACAGCTACATGTCCCAATAAAGTTATTGGGATATTTCTTTTGGTTGGTCCAGCAAATTTTCAACAAACCAAAAATGACGTTTTTTCTAGACATAACGAAGACTAAATGTTTGAATTTTTAGCTTTCTGGTTCCGTTGGTGTAACTCGTACGCATTAAACATAGCCAGCCAGCCAGTCGGACAGACTTGAAAACTGAAGAAACCTATGTTGACAGCTGTGGTGATGGTTTCCTAATAATAGAAATCATGAAAAGTGTACTGACCTTGAGTATTGGGATAAAAAGCAGCAATAAGATGGAGTAAAACTAGTGAAAATGTACATAAAAAAAAACACATAAGTGAAACCGGAAGTACAAGGTTTGTCCTGAAAGTATCCAGCCATTTTGGATAGCTCGAGAACCAGTTGTGCAGCCATGTTGTAACTTGGCAACCAATCAGAGGGATCCTTACTACAAATGCGCAAATATACACTCTCCTCTGGGGTTACTCAATTTGCAATGTAATGCTGTTGAGTGAGCTTGTGTACTGTGTGACCATTGTATTCACAATGAATGGGTCTACCCATACTTCACATCTTGCAGGGTTTTTTGGTAAAACATTGCATCCGCTCAGCCTGTCTGCCCCCCTACAATCCAGATTTGGTTCCCTATGACTTATGGCCTTTCTGAGCGGAGGATATATTGTACCTTGATTGGGAATAAGGAGAATGCGATGATGCAGCTGATGGCAATCCTGAAAGAGGACTTTGCAGATTGTTTTGAAAAGTGGGAGGAATGCTGGGATGAGTGTGTGAGATCCCAAGAGGAGTACTTTGGAGGGAACTAAAGCAGCATTACCCTAGGTAGGCAGTTTTTTCATTAATATTATATGGCTGGATACTCTTAAGACGAACCTTGTATGACAAAAAATTTGCGAGAACAAGCAAATGTCAGAAAATGTTTACAAGCATTTTCATTGAATGAAATTGGATCATTATCAACTTCATATTGACAGGTCAGCTTAGTCACTCAGTAGAAAGTGACACATGATCAACGTCTTTTGGCAGCATGCCATGTTAGGGATGACCAATTAGAAAATAGGAGAAAGAGGTGATCAATTTAAAAGTTATTTCTCTCACCTTTTGTTAGGCAGTGATCGCAGAAGAAAATCTGAATTTTCTAAAAAAACAGCAGGAACACAACCAGACACAAACTAAGGACCAATTTAGCATAAACTTACATTGCTAATTGAACCCCTCCCAAAATATCCTATTAGGTTGGGAATTAAATAAAAACCAAAAAAATCATTTTTCCCAGACATAATAAGAAGTAAATATTTAGATTGTCAGCCTTCTGACTCATCTATGTGTGACACATACTTAGCCAGCCAAACCAACTCAAGAACTGAAGAAACCTAGTTTTGGTGACAGCTTTGGTTGACTGTTTATAATTAGAATAAAATCAATAAAGTTAATAATCATGTCATATCAATTAAAAGGAAATGAATTCTAAATATTGAACAAAATAAGGTTTTATTTTTTACGCTGATTTTTTTTATATAATTAAGCAATAATTATACACTTAAACGTTTTCAATAATTAGAGTGTTCATTATTTACATTGGAAATTGCTGCAAGTTAATTATTTTGCTGATTTCATTTTATAATTAATTTCAGAAGCTTTTCTCTCATTAATTAAATGATTTTCAGCCATTTTTAATAAGTTCATGACTAATATTACAGTTTTTCCAATTGTAAAATTGTTTTGAAGAAGTCAAGACTATTACATCTACTACTACTAATACAAACATTATGGTTTGGGATGAAATTCAGATAAGAATGTATCAAGTTGTTATGTATGAAATGTTGTTTGTTTTTTGCAAAAGTAAAATGAAAGGAAAAGATAAAACATCCCGTCTCTTGAGAGACAATTCCCTATGGAATATAGGGGCTGGTGACAAAGTCCCAGTTTCTGTTGCATGTGTCAGCTTTGTGATCATTGCAAGTCTCAAATCTGGCTGAGATCAGGACTTCATTCTTACAAGTTTTACATGACCAACCCCTTGGTAGGATGTGAGTCCACTGGAGGGACCCCTCCATCTGAATCACACAGCTTACAGTGTACTCAATTAGATGCTGAATGCATAGGGGAACTTGTTCCAATGATGTGTTCCCAAAACTCTTTGCTCACACAGGAGATTAAATCTGAGACTGTAAGGCAGACATGCAAACCATTGCACTATAGCTGGGGATTAATAGTTAGATGAAGAATGATATAAACAACAAAAAAACAGTTGATATTTGATCAAAATATAACCCATATAAAGCAATAACCTTTGTGCCAACAATCTTCTAATCATAACATGCCATCTCTACTAAATTCTTTGAGTTTCATCATCATCATCATCATCATCAGTCTTTTATCATCCATCATTGGACATAGACCTTCCCCAGGATCCGCCACAATTCTCTAACATTGGCATCGTGGAGCCAGTATTTTCTGAATTTGTCAAGTTCATCTCTCCATCTTGTATTCTGTCAGCCTCGGTTTTGCATGTGATCTCTGGGAATCGATGTTGTGAGTCGTGATGTCCATCGGTCGACTGCTATTCTTGCAACATAGCCTGCCCATTGCCATTGGAATTTTTTTTAATAGATTCTTTAATGTCTCGGACTCCCATTTTCTTCCTCACAAATTCAATTGAATAATAAATTATGGCTTCTCTATACAAGAATACCTTTAACAGTTTGTTTTTGATACATGCAGGTTTTGATGTAGTGTGGTTAAAGTATTGCTGTACAAATTAATGTAACTAAGCTGAGAACAAAAACAAATTGAACTATAATAAGACTTTGAATGGTACGATTTTGAACTGTACAAAAATGCTATTAATGTATTTACCACACTATTCAAGGTACCTGTAATTGAAATTTTTATAATAGATGTGAAATTCAAATTGAAAAGATGATTATACTGTGCAATGCTTTTTTTAATTTTCTTGTTCCTGGGTAGTAAGTTTTATTTTCTCATGAATTATGTTTAAAAAGTATAGAAAATGGCTATTGTTCCCTTCCAACTTAGCTTTTGTGATCGGAAGATTGCTATTTTGTAGTGTACCTATTTTGCCTCTGAAAATGTACTCAAAGACTTTAAGGCTAGGGTAGTAGGGAACTTGATAAAATTAACTTGGAGACCCATATTATTGACATGATCAATTAGAAAATAACTTGCTACTACAAAAATTGCATTGCATGGTGTTATCAAAAATGATCAAAACAATCTATTATCTTTATGCCATCATGTTGTCAACTCATAGCATGTTATGTCATCTTATGTTGTGTTATGTCATCTCATGTCATCTTAAACCATGTTATGTCAGCTTATGTCATGTTTTATTATCTCATGTCATCTTATGTCATGTTCTTTCATCTCATGTCATTTTCTAACCGTTTTGCACACAAGCAATCAGAAATTAACACTCACTACCCAGGATCAAAAATTGTTCTGCACTATGTAATCTGTATGAGGATTTTAGGTAAATATGGAGAATAGTGCAAGACTCTATATCCCTATTTTCATAGTCGGATGAGAAGTGCAGAATCTGGAACTGTCATGGAACAATCCATTGCATACATGTATGAACCTTTGTTCCTAAATTTTGAACCTCTCTTTTTGCATTAAGATAATGTGATATGGTTGCTGTTGAAGTTTTGAAATCGTTCTTAAAATGGGTCTTAGCCATTCGGCTTGGGCTTCCTTTCAGATTTATTATTGGTATCCAAAATTTTTATAGACCTGAACCTATTGAACCAATGCTGAACAGTTCGCAATGTAGTAATGTTCACTCCAAATGCTTTGTTGACATTATCTCCAACTTGATCACCATCATATCTCAATTTGAAATCGTACTTGAAAATTAGGTTTGAGTAAACACGATTGCTATTAAAGGATCAAAAAACTCTAATAAATAATGAATCATAACTTCACAGCATATACTTGTCAAAAATGATGTGGTTGTTTATCTATGGATTGGCACCAAAGAGTCTGGAACTATTTTATTAAATAATTCAATTTTGATAATTCAAATATTCTAATTTTAAGCTTTTTTAAAAGTTTCAACTCAACTCAAGCTGTTTTAATGTTTGATCAGACGTAAAGTTTCAAGAGATTTTATGATGTAATCTTCATTGTTTTGTCATGATAGGAAGGTGAATCAACCAATGAGATGTATGAGCACAAACAAATAGAGAATAAATCAGTGTAGATGCTTATTATATGTTTAGATTTACATCGAACCTTCACAAAATGTAATCACATAAGTATATTAATCACTTTTAGCATTATTCTTTATTACGAGAGAAAAGGACGTTTCATAAGAAAAAACCTTATAGCATTGTGACTAAATTTGAATGATGTCAACCAAGCTTAATCATTAAGGCACTATTCTTATTAGAATATCTCTGAAGAATACAGGGTGTGAGTTCAAATCTCATCAGAAGATACTTCTTCATTTTCTTAGCTTATTTAAAGGTCGGAGAATGTGAAAAGCAGAATGAAGATTGTGATAGCAAGCAACAAAAATACAATGAGAGAAAAATCAGTTGAATGGTAATAATAATGACAATGCCTCGTCTATGGTTTCTCTTCAGCATAGCCAGACACATATCTATTTGCTAAATTCTAATCTGAGATTTTCACTTTATTATACTGGAGCTATGTGATTAATATTCATCATTGAATTAAGAGCATTGACAAGGAAGGAGTTGGATCTAGGCATGGTTTTATTTAATTTGGATCGTCATAGCTAGCTGAAACCCGCCTTAAATGGTGGAAATTAATTTTCTGTCATCTTATTGATGAGCGGCATAAAATCTTTTAATTTATTTATGTATTTACTTGAGTATTTCAAATCTCATCAGATGATACTCCTTTATTTTCCAAGCTTACTTAATAGTCGTAGAATGTGAAAAGCAGGATATACATTGAGATAGAAACCAATAAAGGAATAATCACTTAAAAGGTGATAATAATGATGATGTCTCATCTGAAACATTTAGGCAACTTTTGACTATTACAGTGGTCCCACTTTATCTGCAGTTTTACATTATTTCGGTTCCCAAGATCAACTCCAGAAATAAACAACTCAGAGGTTTTACTCAATAATGGTCCCAAAGTGCAAAAGTAGTGATGCTATCAATTCGGATGAATTGAAGAGAAGTCGTAAAGTGTTTCTCTTAAGTGAAAAAGTGTGAGATCTTGCTTCAATAAGACAGAAAAAAAACTTATGCTGAGTTTGCTAAGATCTATACAAAGAACGAATCTTCTATCTGTCGTATAATTTTCATTTCAGTATATTGTTATGATTGATCTGATGAAAACCATCGAGCAAAACATTTAACATAGGTTTCTTCAGTTTTTAAGTTGGTCCAGCTGGCTAGCTGACTGGCTGGCTACACAGGTAAGTTTGTATGTATGAAGCTAGATGGCTGAAAATTTCAACATTTACTCATTATGTCAACAAAAAAAATTTTTTTTTAATGGAGAGTTCAATTTGCAATGTAAGTTTATGCTGAATTAATTCCTGCTTTGTGCCCGGCTATGTTCATGCTTGTTTTTGAACATTCATTTTAGTGATCTAAGTAAGAATAATTATTGATATTTTTCTTTTTGAAATTTTAATTGATCATTCCCAACACAGCATATTGTAAAAAGACATTGGTCACATGACAGTTTCTATTGAGTGACTAACCAGACCTGTTTTTTATAAGTCATTGTCATTAATTTTTTTTTGTTCTTAATTTTTAAAATGAAAAAAACATAGTATATATATATATATATATATATATATATATATATATATAATTATAAATTGCATTATATGATATAAAAACTTATTTGAAATGATTTTCCATGAACACACGATTACTGCATAGAATAAATAATTAAAGAAAATAGGGCTGCTGCAGGAATACAAACCTGCCACCAATGGGTAGCCGCTTCAATGTAGCGATGCTCTTACCATTGGGCTAAACAGCCACTGGGAATGCAAAGGCCCAAATAACAACCTAAATTCTTATTTTGTTTATTCGTGAACTATTCGCTTCTTTCAACGCGACATTTATGTATCATGAAATGGATGTATGTGATTAGACAGAATGATTATGAACTGCATTATATTGTATAGAAAGCAGCAGCAGCCCTATTTTCTTTAATTGTTTATTCTATTTACGTTGTCTAGGGTGAGTGATACATTAACCATGTAATGATGGGAAATCATTCCAAATAAGTTTCTGTATAATATATAACGCAATTTGTAATCATTCTGTCAGATTATATAAATCTATTAATTATTACAAATATATATATACATATATATATGTATATATATATATATATATATATATATATATATATAGCTATAAATCAGTGTATGTATATTTGCTAGCAACGTATATATATGTGTGTGTGTGTGTGTTTTGTGTTTGCATGTCCGTGTGTGTCAAGTAAGCATGTATAAGAAAAAACATAGTTTATGTAAGGTTTGGTACTATCCAGTTTCATGCCACCACTGGGGGTTGAGGTACATATCATTCAGGGGTAAAGGGGGATTAGCATTTATAAAAAAACATAGTATAAATGGATTCTCTAGAAACTCTATGGATAAATAAAAAAAATCAAAGAACATAAAGACTTCTTTGGTTACACAGTAAATGAATCTCTAAATAGATATATGATGGTGGGTCAATAAGTCCGTAGCCAGACACATATTTATTTGCTGTATTTTAATCCGAAATTTCCACTGTGTAATACTATGTGACAAGTATTCATCACAAAAAAAAGTATAATCCTACAGATAGGATATCGATATATTCTATAGAAAATCTTTCAATTCATTCATGCATTTACTTCTGTTTTTCTTCCATTAATTTTCTTATTTATTTTCATTTGTGTATTGTTTTTAGCATTGAGTGAGCACGGAAGTAAAATTTAACAATTTACAATCAAGATCACCTTTCGTACACGTTAAGAAATAGATGTTTGTTTACAAATTCACAATTGTAACCATTCTAAAATGAATTTGAATGGGAATCTAACCATCCACCTCAAACATATTTTAGGGGTGAATTTTAAAATCTAACCTGCTAAAAACCTGCCTGGGGCTCCCTGGAGTATTCACATAAAATTTCATGGAGTAGTGTTGAGTGGTTTTTGTGCTAGACTGTTACATACAGACGGATGGATGGACAGAAGGAGACCTTCATACTATATCAATCACAACTACCCACAAAACACCAATTTAACCATAGTTGCTGGGTTTAGCTTATTCATGTTTTCAGATATTCGATATTCATACATATCTATCGGTTCATCTCTCTATCCAGTATTTGCCCAACCTTGACCATTCATAGAGGAAACTTGAAGTTTTGTGAACACACTCCCCTTAATAAATAGAGAAAATTTTTTAGCTGTTTCTTTAAAATCCTCCTCTAAATTGGTTTTTATTTTTTTCCAATTTACAATGAAAATCTTTGCCTAAGTCCAGCATTATTTATGCTTGTTTTTTGAGAGTTTGTTCTTTTTAAAGATCACAGCCCAAAAAGACAAGAATAGTAACTTTTTCATCGATCACCCTTTTTTATAAAGTTTTAGCAATCATCCTATTCAGTGTATAACCAGGGGTTAGATTTTTTTTTAAATCATAGATTTATGATTCGAATCAAACTGGTAGTATTTTCATCAAGGTAACTTGATTTTACCACCACTGTTACTTAATCTAAGGGGTAAAAAAACAGTGTATACGCTTCTTCATCATATTAGGGAAATCATTGAAGTGTATTCAATATCTTCTCTTATTATTATTTATAACAGCTAACTCTAGTATGTTGTTAACAAGCCAAAGGAAAAAATCAGAAGTTTGGAAAATAGGTTCCACGTAAACTTATAAAAAAGAAAATCAGTGTTCAAACACTTATCTTTCACTTTTTGTTCAACAAAAAGAAGAAAGTCACTGGTGATGAATAATGGATTTATCTTCTTATAATCCACCAAGTATAGAGAACCCTGTCTGCACTAATATTTACCCACATGTGGGATGAGAAGAAAAGGATCCATACCTTCCTCAAGGGTATTACTACAAAGCGCATGCAAACTGTCTAGGTAAGAGTTTGAAATTGGTTTTCCAATTCCGTTCTCCATACTGTAAACTGTTAGGTGATCTACACCTCTTAACAGATATAGTACAGGTCTGGTTAATCACTCAATAGAAACTGTCACTTGACCAAAATCTTTTGGCAGAATACTGTGTTGGGGGTAATCAATTAGAAAATTGGAAAAAGGTGTGATCGATGGTTAAGTTACTTCTCTCATCTTTGTCGGGTTCTGATCACTAGAAATTATCTTAATTTAAAAAAACAAAAAAACATAAATGCTGCTGGACACAAACTAAGAGATCGATTTGGCATTAACTTGGATTGCAAATTGAACCCCCAGTAAGAACCTATTTAGTTAGGAGGATTTTAAAAACTGATGAAAAGTTTTTTTCAGACGTAATAAAGAGTAAACTTTCAGCCTTGTGGCTTCATTGGTGTGGCCTGTAGGCATAATACATACAAAGCCAGCCAGCTATCTACACCGTCTTAAAGACTGGAGAAACCTCTTTTGACAGTTTTAGTGACAGTTTTGGTTGACGGTTTCTACTAAATAAATGAAGAAGAAAAACCTTGCTCCTTATTTGGATTCTGCAGAGTTCTGATTTCATTGACCACATTGGATGGTAGCAGCTGTTTGTTGAAAGACTACAATGTCCAGCCATGTTGTCTGTTTCTTGTTGGAATAGAATCGACTCTGATGAAGAGAAATATTTGTTTTTACTTTGAACTCTGATTCTTTTGATCTGATGAAACTCACTTCAATAAATGCTTTCATTTCTCTATTTTCAACTCAAGTAAGAATCAGATATTTATTCAAACATACCATTCATACTTACAAATTTTTTCATTATTTACACATCATATATATATATATATATATATATATATATATATATATATATATATATGTGTGTGTGTGTTTTTATATATATATATATATATATATATAGATAGATAGATAGATAGAGGGAGAGAAAGAGTGAGACAGGTATAGAATAAAATAGTAACATTTGAAGCGCTCAAAGACTGAAAAACTTTCTATACTAATAAAAGAAAGATTTTTTTCAGCAACCCATTCAGTGCTTTAAGCTGCAAAACATTCCAGACTATATATATGCCTGTGTGCATGTGTGTGCGTCTGCTTGTGTGTGTGTGTGAGTGTTTGTAAATATTGGGGAAAATTCTTTTCCAGTGTGCTGGAGTGAATTCATTACAAAAATGCCTCCAGCATTGAGGCTAAGCAGCAAAAAACACAGCTGCGTTTGGCAGACTTTGTATCAGGGATGAAAAACTGTAGCCTTCAGAAGACCCTTCATAGAGGTACCAGAAAAGAGATTCAGTGATTCCATAAAAAGACAAGTTCGTCTCTTGTGGAATTGACTTTTGCAATCGGGAAAACAGGGGCTGCTTACGGGTAGAAATTCAGGTACAAGATTTTCCATGTGAGCTCCCTTATGGAATCCAACTGTAGAAACAGAGCAGGAAGAGAGGAGACAGTACTGTAGACTTGGTGTAAATCAGTAACATCATTTACAAATAACAGAGACGCAGTGACATATTCAAAAACTGATGATGAATTCTCTCCCACTTCTAAAGCCCATCTCAGCTCGATTTGTTTTGCTAAAGTTTGAAAATCCCATGAACATCTAATAAAGGAGTTGAAATGGGACACATTATTTTGGAATAATATTGTATAGAGAAATGAATTCTGTTTTGTTCACTTTTTAGGTTTTAACGAAGCAAGGGATTTTGACCCTGGTACAGCCAAGCTTGCTTTTTGTTTATTTTGTTTTACAGTGTTTTGTATTTATTGGAATTTCCTGTTTTTTTATTACAGAATGTGATCAAAGTAACCCAGTTTCTTATCATATTGAAAATGTAAGAACTAAAAATTATGATTGGTAAGTACCTGTTTGATTTGACCTTTTCGAGACTAACCAGGGAAGGTGCTTGAATTTTTAAAAGGGTATAGAAAAACCCAAAACCTGCTAATTTTTATTTGATGACTTGAAAAAAACTCTGCTTTTATTAAATCAAAAGTTTTCCATATTTTGAAGAACAAAAATCATGACGGGATACATTCGTCCCATTAGATATTCATCTCGCGGTAAATGATTGAATTAACAGATCACTTTCAGTACATGCCTTTCCTTTCCTGTCATGTAATATGTACTATCTATTATACATATATGTATATCACATCTTAGGAACTCCCATTCTACAAACATCTGATTTCACCAACATTGAAATAAAATTTTAAACTCAATGGAAATTATATGAAATTTTATTTCTGTCTGACTTGGACACAGTGAAAAGTTGTTCACAAGGGAATATCACTGTTACAAGTTTGTATGTGAGTGTCTGTCAATAGAATACAAGTTTGTCAGTTCTTACTTGCCTTCGTGGCGATGTGAGGTATTGCATATGTTGTACACACCAAAAGGGAATGTGTTGGTATTAAACAACCATCTCCACATCTGATGAAAGATGAAGTCCTGTAATGAGAATTCCTTACTTTTTTGTTTGTGGGGTAATAGGTCAGAATTATATAATCGTTTGGAGGGAAGCCTGTAGCCTGTTCGTTGACGGATAATTTGCAAAGTGTTCCGAAAGATATTGAACTTTTTTTTCCCTATTTCAGAATGTACCCCTATTTAATGCATTGTTTTCTATGAATAATTATACCTCATTTTACAAACTTCTGCTTCATGAACTAACATTAGGAACAACTTAGTTTATACAGGCAAGGTATACCTATATAATGTAAATACATTGTTAATGATTCCACTACAGAAAAAGCATTGAAAATCAGAAAAGAAGGAATCGTCAGTTCAAGCCAAACATTACTGATAGAATATGGATATTATGGGATGTGCAAAGTAGCATAATGGTTACTAGCATGAAAAATGGTATTGGCTAAACAATTTCAATCAAGGCAGCTCATGTTCACTTTTCTCTATTACCCTTAGGAAAGGCATAAATCCAGTTCAACTCCCAACTATAGGTAAATAGGGTTAGAGATATTTTGCTGTGTAAGGCAGTCCAATTAAGGGAAGGTTACTTTCATAGAATAACCACCCAGGGTGAAGTCCCCAAGGGAGAACGGTACTCAACTCCACCTTCTTTTGGCAACTTCTGCAGCTTTAAAAAGTCTTCAGTTGTGATGTCTCATTGTATCACTGGGAAACAACTTTGAACAATGAGAGAGCAAGATCATCTATATGCAATGACATACCCAATTTTTAAAAATCTCTTGTGCACAGGCTGTTGAGCAAATCTCAGACATCATTGGTGTTGGCTGCAGACAAGCTAGTTGGTATTCAGTTATCAGCCTCTGAGCTGGACATGATTTAAGAACAAGATAACATGAGATCATGGTGAATCCAAGATGGCTGATGATTTGGCTTATGGAATGTGATGGACCCACTGAGTCTAACATGGTAGCAGAGGATGGTTTTACCTGGCAATGTGATTATTATTTCAACTAAACAACAGATTATTGATTCGTTCCTGGCTGTATGAATTTTATTTTAACTAAATTATTGATTAATAATTAGTGCCTAGCTATGTGATTTATATTTCAACTAGAGTACAAATTAATAATTTGTGCCTGGCAGTGTGATTTGTATTTCAAATAAAGTACATATTAATAATTAGTGCCTGGCAGTGTGATTTGTATTTCAAATAAAGTACATATTAATAATTAGTGCCTGGCAGTGTGATTTGTATTTCAACTAAAGTACATATTAATAATTAGTGCCTGGCAGTGTGATTTGTATTTCAAATAAAGTACATATTAATAATTTGTACCTGGCAGTGTGATTTGTATTTCAACTAAACTGCATATTAATAATTTGTGTCCAGCTGTGTGAATTGTATTTCATATAAACTATTTATCTGAAAAACCCTGAAAAATTTTAAAAGATAATATAAAAAAAATCTGAAAAAATATTTCTAAAAAAATTAGCGGATGTGGTTGCGGAAGCAGTTGGACCTTATCCCATCACTTCTTTCATTGAGTAAATCATTTTCTCTTCCAGTTTGGTGGTTGTTGGAGGTGATGGTACAGTAAACAAAGTTGTGAATAGTGTGATGGATGAATTCAATCCAAGTATGAATCCTGTCGATGGTGCATCAAATTTCATACCAACAAGATCATCATTGAAGATTGGAATTGTACCAACAGGTCAGTCCCTTGATTTTGATTTTTCATGCTTGAGATAGAATGAAGAACTGTAATCACTCACTGAAGTTCTGAGATGAAGAAATTCTATTGTTCCACATATTTTTAGACTAGTATTGTAATCATGGCTGTTTTTATCACAAAGTTTAAGCCAATATGTTCTTCAACTTTCCGCAAGTGCATATTGCATCTCTATGATTGAATCATAATGTCAGTTGCCTAATGATGGAAGAAAAATTTATTTTACACAATAATTTATTTTCAACTTAATCTCCTTCCCTGTCAATGCACTCAATTTACTGGTGTATATTAAGCACATAGATTTGACATTAGACAGGGAAAGTTGCAGATTGAATTTCAGCTAATAACCCTGTGTCAGGCAATTGTGTTATTGATCCACCTTCATACGTAGGTAAATCAATAAGTCTGTAGCTTAATGATGGAAAAAGCATTTATTTCATGGAATAAATAATAATTTTTCAATATAATCTCCTCCATTGATGATGCATTGAATACATTGGCGAATATCAATCCCTGCAGATTGACAATTATGCTGTGAAAATACTTATACTTATGCTTATATCTTATATATATATATATATATATATATATATATATATATAGTAGAATGTGGATTTGCTACACAAACTAGCTCATGTTTCTGTCCTCTTCGAGCCTCATTAGGGCAGAAACATGAGCTAGTTTGTTTAGCGAATCCACATTCTACTATTTATTCCCAGCTCTACTCTAATACAACTTACCTTCAAGAGTAAAAAATTGTATGTATTGAGCACTCTATGAAATAAATCCATTACATCTCAGAAGTGGCTTTATATTATTAATATATTATTATATTATGTTATACTGCTAGCCTGATTTGTACCATATATACTGTGTATGTATATATATATATATATATATATATATATATATTTTATATCATATCATATTATATTATAGCTTATATATATATACATTTTTATTTTATACTATATCATATCATATCATATAATAGCTTATATATGTATATATTATATCTGAAGTGTGTCGTCCATTTTAGTAGATGTTCTTCTCTTGTTCAATCGACACTTTTAGTTGCTCATCTTTGAAAGGTTCTTCATTCTTTTGGTTGTTTTCTAGGAACCACCAACCAAATTGCTCATTCTGTTCTTGGAACTTGTGACTTGGTAACAGCTGCTCTTCACATCGTTTTGGGTAAGTTCCGATATGACTACAATCCATTTGAAATACATTTACAACTAGAAAATACCCAGAAAGCACGTACCTATGCCAAAGCTGTACAGAAACTCAATCAAAACAAATTCTCTAGATTCACTCCGAAATTTGATTAGATTTTCTGGATCCATTCAGAAATTTGATTGAATCTCTTGGATCCACTCCAAGATTTAATCATTTCCACCTTTGTCCGTATCCTTTCCTTGCGTGAAATTTTATAAAAAATCATTGAGAACTTTTGGATAGGCATATGGATAGGCATGGGCCAACACCTGAATATATGAAAACGAAATGGATCTCAATCAAAAACAAATCCCTGCATCCACTCAAAATTTTTATTACTTCCCTCTAACCCTTTACCCATCCACAATCTATTGAAAACTTTTAGAGATATCATGTGGATAGACAGGTGGCTGGAAAGATGGACGGGGCAATACATATACCTCTCTTTTGTCTGCAGAGCTTAATAAGTTTATTTACTTGAAATACCCCAACCAAAAATAACCATAACTAAAACCCTAATTCAATTCCGATACTTAACTTGAAATGATCTCACAGACAATTGTTTGCAAGTTCGAGTCTCACTGGATAATACACTATCATGGCCAACTAACTCTGCTAAGGTTAGGATATACTTTTCAAAATAACATATTTCATTCATTCTCAGCCTGTTTAATCTTATCAAGATAAACCTATTAAGGAACTTGATGCCTGAGTTTTTATATTTTGAAGAACTAAAATCATGATGGGACATATCTGTCCCAGTAGACATTTATCGTTGTATAGGTTTAACCATCGCTCAGAAACGAATATAATATTAAGTCTCTATATGAAAAGCTTTGCTTTGCAAACAAAGATTGTTGGGAAGGTTTTCCACAGCAGGTGGATCATAGGGGATAAGGACACCCAGAAATTGCAATGAAAACAAATTTTATATCCTGGAATACAGCAGAATTGCATAAGCAAAATTTTGATAAAATCTTTTGTGGGAAAGCAAAAAAGGCTATTGGGACAATATGATCCCAGTCAAAATGTGCATTGGGCCAAAGATGTCCCAGATATTGGTATGAAATATGAGATGAACTCAAACGTTGTTTTTCTCACTTTACATGCTGTCAATAAATAAATTACTCCTTGTCTTTTGTTGGACAGTGATAATTGAAAAATCTGAATTAAGAAAAAACAAGCACCAATACCATCAGATACAAACTAAAGGATCGGTTTAGCTTAAACTTACATTGCAAATTGAACTCTTCCACTAAAAACCTCTTAGAGAAAATACCTAACAAACAATGTCATATATAAAGCAACTGTAACTACTGGAGATAATAGAAACAAAAACAAAATATATATAAGAGAAATCGAAAAACATGGAAAACTTGATATAATTATCATAATATGACATTCAACAATACAAATTAAGAGCGATCAACAACACTATCTAAATACGTATGGAATTTAAAGGAAGATGGCAAAAAACAAATATAGACTGGGAAATGATAACGAGAGCCTATCTATATACTAATATCAATAAAAAATATATGCTATGCCTAATAGGGACCACACAACGGAAATGAATACAACCCATTTTTCCTAACTTCATGTTTCTATGTTGTCTATTAAATTCACCATATATATATTCATATATGGTTGGAAAGCTTTGCAACTTAACCACTAAAGATATACCAAATTTTTTTTTCCTTTTATTAGTTTTGAGTTTTTCAGTCTGAAAGCACTTGAGATGTTGTTACGTAAATCTTAATGCTGAGGAAGCTTCTTATTGTAATCGTTTTGGGACAGAATCTATGAAATGACAATATCCAGCTGATAATATTAGGCAAAGGATATGAAAATTGGAACAAAGCACATTCAATGTTATATTATTAAATTGATTGTTATATACAAAATTATTAAAAAAATTTTATTCAAATTTTTGAAAAAATTTATAATAACAGCTTAATAGAAACTGTCACATGACCTACATGTTCAAGCACCAAGCTGTGTTGGGGGAGATCAGCCAATAAATTGGGAAAAAGGGGACCATGAATAGGTCACATCTTACACATTTTTTTTGACAGTGATCTCCAAAAAAAGTCTGAAATTTCAAAAAACATGTGTGACACAAACCAAGTAATCCATTCAACATAAACTTACTTTGTAAATTGAAGCCTTTCACTGAAAATCTATGAAGGGGAAAATTTTCAAAAGATGAACGAATTTCTCTAGACGTAATAAAGAGTAGATGTTAAAATTTTTTAGCCCTTTAGCTCCATCGATGTGGCCTGTATGCGTGATATTTACATTGCCAGTCAGCCAGCAAGTCGGACCGACTTGAAAACTGAAGAGACCTATGTTGACAGAATTGGAGACAGTTTTGGAAGACGGTTCCAAATATTTGATTTGTTTCATATAAAGTGTTTAAGACTAACTCATTTTATTGTTACTATATTAAGAAAAAAACCCAGCCTTGATTGTCTAGGAACAATTTTCCCTTAACTTGACCAAATATTGATTCAACCTCATTGCTTTTGTTAAATGCGTGGTAGTTCTGGGGTGAATTAAAGACAAGGGGAGACTACTTGGATATTGATTGTAAAATGTCTTAGATTTCTTTCCCTCATCAACAGTCAGGAAAGTGTTTCATATTCAAACAGCTAAATCTAACTTGCAATTTTTCCATAAGAGACATAAATGCTATGAAAGAATCCACAAATATAATAATTAGGAAGGTGTATTTGTTGTCTGTCACACTTACATCATCAATGATGTCCGGTAACATATCTTTGTTGAAATAGAATTTTATGTTAAATTAAATAGGATAAATTGAATCTTTACTCAATTTTACTTTTAAATCGATTTGATTTGATTTTCAGGAAATATTGAAGATAAACAAGAAGATGTGGCACAACATGTTTTTTATATATTTTTTATAAGTACAATACAATTGCAAAATTATCTAATTATTGCCGTTAATTTTTGATGATGAGGTGTAAACTACTGATGATATAAAGAGGATAATAATTGAAACAATTTAAATTGAAAAAATGGAAATAAGTAAACTTAATTAAAGACAAACCTTTTTTTTTTCTCAATTCTAAATTAATTTTGACAAGATTTTCTTGTAAGTTGTCCTTGAATGGAAATATCAGTGCTTGTTAACCACAAAACTGGGATGGTGTGCATGTTGATCAGATATGTGTGAAATTATATATACATCCGACTACTTACTCAGAGATACACATCCAATGTTCACACCAAACACAATAGACTCAGCATAGACATAGGTGTTTTATCATCAGAGTTTTGTTTGAAAGAGGTTATTGCTACAAATTGTCCTTTTTATTTTGATTAAATATTTTACTGTTTTATTGTTTATATCATCTTTCATCTCACTATTTTGAAAAAAAATTCAACACGTAACTACTTAATATTCATTCTATCACAAATTATTTGACTTTCTCTTTGTTTATCATTTCTTCAGGGCACTACCGATATGTTGATTTGTGTTCAGTTCATCATGACGGTCAATTCTACAAATGGGCGTTCAATAGTCAATATGGATTTGCGGGAAATGTTCTTGCCTATGCTGATCGATATCGGTCTGTTCTACAGTCCAAAAAAATGGAAGGGGGTTTTTTGAAGGCTTTAACTTTGTCAAAATTAAGGTAAGTAGATTTAGAGCTTTTTTCTTTATCATCTTTTACTTTCTATCATGATTGACTGATAAATACTAATCCCATTGCCATGGGCTTCCACTACCTCTCCAGAGGGTAGAGAGAGATAAAAAGATATATTTTCAGGGAAGACAAAAGGGTATATTTTGGTGGGTGTAAAAAGATATATTTTTGGGATGGGGGGGGCAGAATTATATATTTCGAGGATGGAGGGCAAAAAGATATATTTTTTGGATTGGGGGCTAAGGGATGCATAAGGGGGCAAACTGGTATATTCCGAATATGTAAATAGTGATTTATGATTGTAATAAAAGGAACATTACATTGGACTTACAATAAACAGTTGTTCCACTCCATTATCTTTTATTGACTATAAGATGCAAACTTTGAAACCCCCTCATCCTCAGCCCATTACACTCATTATTTTAGTCTGGCACAAGGCCATAAGTGGGGAGCAGGCAGTTAAGATCAAACAATCAACTGTGGAAATAATCTAAAAAACTACTTGAGAAGGCCTGATGGAAAGACGGGGGTAAATGCTTTGAGAGAGAAAAAAAAACCCTGCATTTGCTGCGGAAACAATCTCTAATAAACAAATCCCGTTCAAAATGGAGACAAACATTTCCCTATATGCATTGTGACTTTGGAGGAAGTTTGATTTTTTTTATTTCAACTCTAACATTGCATTCATTATCTCAGTCTGGCACAAGGCCACAAGTGAGAAGCAGCCAGAGAAGATCAAACAATCAACGGTCGTAGTAGTCTGCAAAACTACCTTGCTAACCACGATTACATGGAGAGGCAACCAAGCAGAAGTTAATATCACCATTTTATCATTATTGGATGAAGTATTTTCAACCATCACTTATGTTTTGATTAGTGCTTCTTTCATCTCTATTTTAGTTGCTTTTTATCATTACTCTTGGAGGATTTGAATGACTGCAGCCAGTGGTTTCCATTACCTAATCAGTAGGGCTGTCATGGTGTTGACAGGCTTCTTAAGGAAAAGGGGATCAAGTTCAAGTCTCACAAGAGGCTTACTCTTTATTTCTGATCTGCATTACTTACCAATAACTGTAGAACAGGAGTCATTGAATAGGTGTAAATTACTTCAAATGTGTTGAAAATGAAAATTTTAGGGGTAATGAAGGCTAAAAACAGGTCTGGTTAGTCCCTCAATAGAAACTGTACCATGGCTAACATTTCTAGGTAACATGCTGTGCTGGGATGATCAATTAAAAAAATTGGAAGAAAGGGTGATAAATGAATAAGTTATTCCTTTAACCTTTCATCCGAAAAACAAGCATGTATTTTGCCGAACATTGATTAAGGGACCAAATCAGCATAAACTTACATTGTAAATTGGCACCCTCCCATAAAATTATTTGATAGGGGAAAATTGAAAAAAAAGTGTTTCATCTAGACATAATAAGGAGTAAACGTGTAGATTTTGAGGCCCTCTAGGTCCGTCTTTGCTGCCTGTGCATGTGACACATACATACACAACTTCTCAGCCAGAATCATTTGAAAACTGATGACATCTATGTTGACCAATGTCGATATATTGGTTGATGGTTCCTGATATACATATAAAGTTTACTTCACGACACACAAGATTTCAACATAATTTTCATTCACACAGGTTCCTAATGATTTTTGTAATGAATGTGATTGTTGTCATGTTAAATGATTTAAATCTTTGGTGCCATAATCCTCAGCAATGTATCCAATATTCCAAAGTGTAATATTGGTTTTAATTTAGGTAAGTGCAAATATTTCAATTCTTGATAACTTAGCAGCCAAGTTGTAAAATTGTTCACTTTCAAAAGTTAATTGCCGATTCAATAATTGGAATTATGTGCAAAAATTGGAAATCAATTGCTGTTTTGAAAATAATGTGTTTTGGAAATAGCTTGTTTGATGTGTCAATGTACAGCTCTGCATTGCACTGAAATAATCGTGGAATTTAATTTCTAAAGGTAACTGGCAATTGCTAATGTGTGATTTTTAACAGCTGGAAATGAGTGAAGCTCATTGTGTGGCTAATGAAGAGGTAATATTATTTAATACAAATAAATGTGGAATGATACACACAAAAGGTTATTCAACTTGTATTGTAGAATGACAATCTAAGAGTTGCAATAAAAAATTAAGATGAAAGAAATACTGGTCAAAAATTTATAGTAGAAAATATGCCAATTTAGACCATTCTTTAAAATGAATGCAGATATGTCAACTCTCACAATACAATCAAAATCAATCTTTTTTTTAAGGTTACTTAAAATTAAATTCTGCTAACAACAAAAGCCAAACAAACTTTTTGGCCAATCCAATACTATAAGAAATCATCAACCAAAACTGTCAAGATAGGTTTTTTTCAGTTTTCAAGTTGGTCTGGCTGGCTATGTATATATGTATGTATCACATGTACAGGGTGCTCCAACAGAGCTTGAGAACAGGAAATTTCAACATTTACTCCTTATTATATCTAAAAAAAGTGTTTTTGTTGTTTGTTTTTTTGACACCTACACCTTACAATAGGTTTTTAGTCAAGGAGAGGAATGTCAATTTACAATGTAATTTCATGCTAAATTTATCCCTTAGTTAATGTCCTGCAACATTCACATTTGTTTTTTGGGAGAAAATTAAGACCTCTTTTCAATGATCTCTTCCCAACAAAAGGCGAGAGAAATACCTTATTCATTGATCACCCTTTTTTTCCAGTTTTTTTAATTGAGCTTCCACAACACGGCATGCTGCCAAAAGATGTTAGTCAGGTGACGGTTTCATTTATGTGACCAACCAAACCTGTTTTGACAGTTTTTCAAAAAAATGTGTGCAGATAAGAGAGCTCTCATGAAACAATCAAAATCAATCTTTGAGATGTATGTCTTACAATAATTTTTTTCTTTCAATACAACCTACACAGATCCAGTGAGTTGACTGTTTAAGCCGTTGCTAGGTCGGTAGCTCCCATGAGCAAAGAGATCAGCAGGATGTCATATTGTCATTCATGACATCTCAAGGGCAAAGGGAGTTAGTTGGCCATGCCTATCTCTTCTTCAAGTGACACAAGAACATCCCTGGATAACATGGTGCCAGTAACAACAAATACAATAGATTGGAATAAGATTTGATTATTCTTTTTCTAAAGCATGCCTAACAAGTCATCAAATTTGAACCTTTCAAAACTAACCTGTTGAGGTGCTTAATTCCTGAATTAAAATGTCCCAATAAACTTCTAAAGGAGATCTAAGGGACATATATATCCTAGCAGTCATAGAAATATTGGCATATACTGGAATATCCTGATTAGTGCAATATTCTGATCAGCTCATTTTTGCTTAATGTGCCAACAATTTTTATCCCGAAAAATCTAATATTGTATATTAAAAAAATTGTCTCGAAAATTTTTTAAAACTTTCATAAAATATGTAGTTCAGAATTAGTCACATTTCTTCCCATATGTTTCGATCATTTCCCAAGTTTAATTAATGTGATATTAATGAGCATGACACTTTTTGAGGACGTATTAACCATGTTGATTGGGGGTTACTTATTCATGTCCCAGGAGTTTTGAAACTGTTAACTGACCTTCAGCAAGGCAGCTATTCAAAGAAATCTTTTCCAAGTTAATTTCTCTTTTCAGATCATATATGTGCAAAGTAGAGTACATTCCGGTTGAAGATTTAACAGAAAAACAAGAATGTAATGTTGGGTGAGTCATGGCGAATTTCTTCACGATTTTTGTCAGAATTTCTTAAATGATTTGCTCTTGCTATTATACATTGATTTGCTTGGACCAGTTTCCTCATCATTGTTGTCTTTATCACTATGTTTTTGCTTCTGTCCACTATGTCCGTCTTTTCTGTCCGAATTTCTAAGGTCTGATGTTGTTACTATTATAAAGCAATCCTTTCAGACCAGTTCTTTCAGCTCTGTTGTCTTCATCTCAATGATTTGTCTGTCTGGATCACTTTTACATCCTTCCTACTAGACTGGTTTATGGGTGAGAATGTTAAATTCAGCTCCATAGGTGACTACCATGAGGATACATTGTTTGTATACCTCTCTCTTTAAGACCAATGGGATTTCCCCTCGAACTGAGAACCATGCAACAGAATCATGCTCAACATAATATGGAGAGATCTTGAGATAACACAGTATATGAAATGAAAAACAAGAGTCCAAGATATCATAGAATCTATTAAAAACTCAAATGGCAATGGGCTGGTCATGTTGCAAGAATATCACACAATCACTGGACATACCAACTCACAACATGGATTCCTAAAGATCACACGAGACACTATGGCCGGCAGAAAAAAAGATGGCATGATTGACTAGACAAGTTCAGAAAGTACTGGCACCGTGACGCCCACGATGAAGAGATTGGGTTAATCTTGGGGAAGATCTACATTCAATGATGAATGCTAAAAGGTTGCTGTTACTACTAATACACCTGCTGATGATGATAAATTGCCTAAAGCAAAGGGGAGAGAACCCATGGCTGACAACCTGTTACAAAGCCGTTGTCATCTGGTTGCAACAGAAAAGCCCTTTAAAGTATGAAGCCTGGTGAGAAAAGGGTCACAAAACACTGAATCGGACCCAATATGCAAATTTGTCCCAACCAATATCTTGCTTGGAAATGTTCAAAACAAAAAGGTACATATTCATATGAACAGACAATAATATCTCCAGCAACTTCAATATGATAGAGCATTTCTTCCCCTTGGACTGCTTTAGGGGAGAGAGGATGTTGAATTGCTAAGATTTAGAGGGAAGGATGATCAAATGGCCCCCTACGGGTGGGGGTTAAAGTGATCTGCCCATTCTACTCTCTCACTTTCTTTCTGTCTGAACTTCAAAGGCGGGGTTATTATTATACATTGATTTTTTCAGACCCATTTCTTCATCTTCTGTGTTCTTAGCATCATGTTTCGGCTACTGAACCCTCTGACCTTTCTGTATGGATTTCTGAAATAAAGTGTTGTTACTACTATACATTTATTTTTTCAGACCAGTTTCCTCATCTTTGTTGTGTTTATTACAATGTTTTGATTGCTGTATCCTCCAGGGTTCTTCGCATTTGAATTTCTGATACTAAATGTTGTTACTATTATATATTGATTTATTCAGGCAGTTTTCCTTGTCTTTGTTGTTTTTAAAAGATATGGCCGAGTCCCGTCTTTTGTAACATAATTTTCATGATTCAAGGATCACTTACACAAAAAGAATTATGTGTAAAGTTAATATTTCATGAGTAATTTTTTCATATAATAAATGTCTCTAATTAGTAACGTTATCTATCTACTTAAATGATGAACAATGTGATCTTCTTGGATCTATGCCTGTAACCATGGACTCTTCCACTTGAAGTTAAGAATTCTGCTGTTAGAAGTATCTCCTACCCACCATTTGGACTCATTAAAGACTTCATTAGTTTTTCTTTGTTTTTATTAATTCAACCAGATTCCCTTGTGGCAAAAGGGACGTGAGTTTGAGTCTCACTGAGTGCTTATTCTTCATTCCTGACCCACACTGTCTATTCTCTGCCATAAATTGATGGCCTCAGAGTGGAGTTATAAAAAAAAATTTGAAAACATTAGATGACTGAATATAGTCACAAATGAATAATGGTAATTCAGTATTAGTAGTAATTCAAATATACCCGTGAACTATTTCATGGGAATTGACTAATTTAGTAACTAGTCACTCAATAGAAACCATCACAAGACCATCATCTGTTTCCAATATGCTCTGTAGGATGAGATGGAGCTAGAGGGATGAAAATTTAAATATTTTCTCTTTACTATGCCAAAAAAAAAAGTTTTTTTTATTTTCATAAACACCCCCCTAAATAGGTTTTTAGTGGGGGCTCAATTTGTAATGTGTGTTTATGCTAAATTGATCCCTTAGTTTGTGCCTACCATTATTCACGCTTTTTTTTGGTTGAAAATTCAGACTTTTAGGTGCAATCACAGAAGTGAAGATAAAATCTAGGTATGAACAATATGAATGCATTCTCACAGGATATTCGACCCGTGAGAAATTCAAGAAAGCTGGCAAAAAGCAATGTATTATTTCATTTTAACAAGATTTTCAATACTTATTTATTAGAGAACAAATATAAAGGAAAATTATTTTTCCTTTGAAAAATTGGAAAAAAAGAATTCTTTCTTCATATGATTCTCATCATTTTGAGGATTTATCTTATCTTTGTATTTCTGTTTTCATCGATTTTCACACCTTCAACGGATAAATCCGTCAAGATATTTTTTATGTATAACTTTTTTAGAAAAGCGCTCCGTAATTTCTCCAACTTGGTGTCGTACTTCAGGGGTTAAGACACAGGAAAATTAAGTAAAATATTATTATTCCCAGCATTTTTTTCTTAGTTTTATTCAATCGATTATATCTTAGGCTTTTGACCTGAAAGAAAAAAAATTTTACTCAATACTTTTCTTGAAGATTTTTCATCATTTTTATCAATTACACTCAGTTAAAGCAATTCGTTAGCGATTTTATGGAGAAGGCAAACTTAATCAATATTTCAAGGGATTTATCAGTTAGATGTATAAAATCAACGAAAACAGCAATGAATAAATAAAATAAATTATATTCTGATGTCTTTTAATGAAAGCTCGGATGGGAATCATATGAAAAAAAATTCTTCTTTTCTGATATTTGAAATGAAAAATTATACATTTTGAAAATTTTTTTCTTCAATAAGTGATTTTAAGTAGATTTTTAAATTTCACGATGTCGTTTTTCCGTTGAGAATTCTGTCCATATTGTTCATAACTATAGAATGCATATTTTTCTTGGGTGATTTTTGTTTTCAATTTTTAAAATTTGTAAATTGATACATTGAAATATCTTTAAATATATGAAAGTAGTATTTCTAAAGGTTAAGAAATGGACTGGAATTTTTCGTCCGAAAAAAGAAAAAATGAATTCCCACGCATAGGTTCAAAGCTGAATAGCAAATGTAAACAAAGGAAAGTAACTCTTGAATTTTTTTGCAGAGTTATTTCCCTTTGATCTCATCTCATCGACTACTTATATTCATATCTAATACACTGTCAGGAAGAAACAAATGATTCAGTAATTGGAGAAAAAGTTTACACTTCGATCGGAAAATCTCCAACCATCATTGAGTATTCTTGACGTGAACCAGCATATTTATCGATTCATTATTTTAATTTTTTAAAAATATAGAGCATATTTTTTAAGAATTATTCAGCGACCATCATTTTTCAGTTTCACGAATTCAAATTTATCCATTCAAACAAACAAACAAAAACTTTCAATATGTCCGTTTCCAAAATTATTAACGAACGAGCTTCATCGACCCAGTGCTGATTTTTACATTAATACTTTTAGATGCACATGCATCTATAGTACCGATTGCCGTCACTGTCTGACTGGCTACTGACTGACTTACTGACAGGCTGACATACTGAAAATCTTGCACCATTTCTCGTTTCCTCCCACTCGTTTTATATATCTCTGGAAGTGCAAGGGGGAGAACTCGCACATCTATGCACTGAATTTCAGGCTTGTTCACATCTGATTAATTGGTTTTGTTATCTTGCTGGCTAGATGTTATTGTTGACATTTCAAGTCAAGTTTAGTCCAGTGTAGCAGAGCACTCTCAGTAAATTGAACATGCTACTTGAGCAAAACGGTCTGTGAGATAAGCCAACAATTATTGCACTATGGTAAGCGCCTTAAACCCAAATATGTGTGCATTCACACTTTTGGGGAAATAGTTGTTTGAATGAAGTTGGCATAAGAATAACGATTATAGATTAAACTTAATGATTTTATTATGTTCAGCGTCCATATTAGGTGCCTCCCTTCTCTTTGTGAACCTTATCCAAACAATTACTTTTTTTTAATCATATGTACTGTGTATTTCAGCAGATGAAGCATCCTTCAGATTATAGGAGACCCCGATTTCAGTCTGGATTTCATGGTTTCAGATCAATGTTTAGTCACCATTTTTGTAACTCAATCATTTTTAAGTGTCGTCTTATCTGATGAAATATACTGTATGTTAAAGATATAACCAGAGCAGCAGAGGGTGGGCCAATACTTCAGCAATTCTTTACCAAGATGCAGTTAGTGTGTGGGGGGATATTGATGCAGGGGTCATGCATCTACTTACCCCTCAATTTCAGTGTGGGTTATGGTCTCAACACGGGGCTTACAATGGGGCAAACCCCAAGTCGCACTCTGACCATCCCTAATAGACCCCAAGCATAAATGTTTGGTATATGTTTACTGTTTACCCAGTAATGGAAATGGAGTTTGGGGGGCAGGGAGTACATCATAAACCCACATCTTAATTTTAAGGGTTTTTTTTGTGATCAATGTTTTCTAATATGGACACTACAGTATACTGAGTTCCCTGAACCCATTTCCATTACTGGATGGAGCATCAACACTCTACACACACTCTTGATGAGGTAATTTCCAAAGAAAACACTGGATCAGACATGGATTGGAATTGTCTTGTGATAATTTGGATTTATTGGGAATTTTTCAGTTTTTCTTTTCTTTATTTTTATGAAAAAAATTTTTTTCTAGGAAATTTTATCAGTCTAAATATATATTAAAAGACATAAAATAAATAACATTTTTATCATTCAAAATGAAATTGGATATTTTTTGAAGGCCGTTTTATATTAGACATCATTAAATATTTAAGATAGATATCATAAAGAGGTCATTAGGTATTAATCGATATTTGAGTTGGAAATATGACATTAAGGCCATTTATATTGAATATTATGAGATGTTCGAGTTAGATATTACATAAAGTTCAAAACACCTTCTGGATAGATTAGGGGGCGTCCTCATTGATGTTCAGTGCCAGTGGTCATCAGGGTTTCAGGTTTTTTAACATCAGACCCTGCTTGCCCAGGTGACCCATGTTACCTAAATCAGATATAAATATATCTATTATATTAGATGTTAATAAATATTGGAATAAGATATTATATAAAAGCCTTGTATGTAATAACTAAAAAGTTAAGTATTCTATCTCTTAAGAGGCAACTTCCAATCAAAAATGGAGGCCAGTGACCAATTCCCAGTTTTTGCTGCATGTATCGGCTTAGTGATCCTTGCTAGTCTCAAGTCTGGCCAGGATCAGGACTTAACACAGACAAGTTTTTATGAACAGGATGCAAGTCCATCTAAGTGATATCTCCACCCTCATCACACAGCTTAGAGGGTACTCAATTAGCTGCTGAATGCACAGGGAAATTTGTTCTAATGAAGCGTTTCCCATACTCTCTTCACTCATACCAAGAATCAAATCCAAGATCTTCTAGATATGAGGCTGATGTGCTAAGCATCAACCTATTTCAGCAGACGTATTCATGTAATATTATGTGCATAAAAGTTGTCTATATCATAATTACCTTTATTTATACTTGTATAAAGATTAAACAACAGTCAAGCCCTTTTGATTTTGTCAAAAATCCTGAAATTTTCATTGAAATTGCATAAAATAACATTAAAATAAACTTATGATCAATGATGATTCACACAAGCTGTTTGTTTCAATTGTGATATCACAGGTAGGATTTACTAAATGAATATGTAAACATTATCGTTCTATCTAATCATTACATGTGTAGTGGGACAGCAAATATTAATATAAGAGAAATTCATCGGAAATTATTTTAATAGACAAATGCTTGAACATCGTCATTATCATCAGCTTTTTGGCATTTGTTGTTGAACATAGACCTTTCCCAGAATTTGCCAGACCTCTCAGTCGATGTTGTCACAGAGCCAGTATTCCTGAACTAGTGTAGTTCATCCCGCCATCTTATTTTTCTGCCGGCCACACTTTCAAATATGACCTCTGGGGATTCATTTTGTTAGTCATGATGTCCAGCGGTTGTCTGCCGTTCTTGCAACATGACCAGCCCATTGCCATTTGAGTTTCCTGATGGTTTTTATGATGCTTAGGACTCCTGTCTTTTCCCTAATATATTGTGCTGCCTTATTATCTCTCCATATTATTTTGAGCATGATTCTCTCTTGTGCATGTTGCATAATTCTAAAGGTCAATCTTTTGGTTAGGTTCCATGTTTCAGCTCCATAAGTGACTATCAGGAGGATGCATTGGTTGTATACTCTTCTTTTTAGGACAAATGAGATTTTCTTGTTCTTGGAGTTTGAGCTTGCTCGGCCAAGAGCTTGACACCTTTGAGTGATTCTTCTCTCTATTTCTTCTTCTTTTGAGGATTTCATGAAGATTTGTTGTCTCAAGTAGACGTAGTGGTCTACTTCCTTAAGTTTTGAGTTTTTGATCTGATGATAGTGTTTTTGTCCCCAACGTGTTTGTTGTATATGACATTTGTTCTAGCTGAAGTTCAATTGGAAACCTACAAAGTACATGAAAATGCATTTTTAATGGCTCTACTAAGGAAATGTATTGGAAATAGTTGAACCTGTGATTTTTTCAGGATGTTTTTCAGGACTTTTCAAATACAAAAGGAAAGATGGGAAAATGAATAAATTACCGTGAATAAAAGTAATATCTTGCATTCATAGATTTATATATATGCATATATAGTCTAGAAAGCTTTACAGCTTTAAACACTGAATACATAAAAAATGTTTCTTCCAAACACACACACACACACACACACACACACACACACATATATATATATATATATATATATATATATATATATATATATATATATATATGCATATGTATATGTATATATATATATATGTGTGTGTGTGAAATTCAGTCTACAATTGAGATTATACTATTTACTGGTTTTTAGAAAAATAAATTTGTTATTTGTCTATCAATTTCTTCTTTAAATTAACTTGCATTTGGAATTTTATTTCTTTAATAGTTGCACTGTCTGCCGATCACCAGATAGTCCAGAAGATACGGACACAGTTGACATGCAGCGTTCGCACACAGGTAAGTTTTCAGGTAGGATATTTATCCATTTTTTCCAGTATCTTCTAAATGCATACAAACAGAGACCCATCATCTTGTGTGGTTTCCAGTCAGTATATACATGTATATTGGACAGAAAATAAGAGTTCAGTTTGGCATTATAATTACATTGTAAATAACATACCTGCCTCAAACCCTTGGAAAAACTTTTTTCTCAAAGAATTTTACTTTAAAACATTCCCCTGGGTCCATTAAGTTTGCATACCAAATTTTGTTGAGCAGCAGCAATTTTAAAAGTGGGCATCGTCACAAACAGTGTTGTTGTTTTATATACCATCACTGTTTGTGTATAACACAAAATATTTTGTAATCAAATCAGAAAGCAGGTCATGCAATTCTCAAATGTACACAGAATAAAATTTTGTGTGTTACAATAGTTAAGCCCATTTGATGATAGAAATAAATACATATATATATATACCTTCGCTTAAGACTCAGAAGCTGGCATTTTACCCCTGCCCTACGCAGAAGTGGACGGTCAGTAAGACTGAATGTAAATGATATATTTACTTATACACGATACCCCATCCACCAGAGTGCTCCATTCCAAAGTTGGAAAAGCATTGCTATATAACTTATAATGAACTAGTTAACTTACTTGAAGAGTGCTCAACCCTAAATAAGGGAGCATTAATTATAATAATAATTAAATGATTGAGTTATATATATATATATATATATATATATATATATATATATATATATATATATATATATATACACAAATTTGAACCTATATTTGATACTTGCTTTATATAAGTATTGTGTTATACAGGAAGAAATATGGTAAAATACTTTCATAATCTTTCTCCTTACATTGTCCAAACATGTTAGTCATTTATGCCTGATGTGGCCAAGGCTAAGAAAACCCTGACAAAACAGATGACATTTGACAACAAATACGACAGTATATATTTACATACTCTTTGCAGGTAAACTAAAAGAAAAACAAACAGTAATATGAAAGAACAATGGACAAAGCATAGAATCCTATTGACAGGACCTTATATGAATTTATATTCACAGAACTGAGGGGAGTGTTGCTCAAGGAAGGAGAGAAAAGTCTCATTTAAAAGTCTTTAAGCAAAAAAGTCCCTATTAATCTGTTGGTAGGAGAACAAGACCCATAGACTCTTGCCTTACATCCAAATCTGTTTTTGTTTACTTTTGTAGATACCTTGTGGAGCAGCAGTCTACTTTGCTGTTTCAATAGCAAGTAGGTTCTACAGGGGGGAGTTGCTAGCCCCATGCCCAGGCAGTAGGTTTTTCATGTTAAAATAACCTTCTCTCATATGGACTACCTAAGAAAGCTAAAGGGCTCCAACCATTCTGATGTTTATCCAGTGTGTGTGTGGGGGGGGGTAGATTCACGCATTTCCTAAGGGCATATTGTAAGCAGCCTGAGCTGAAGCTTGAAATTGATTTGCCGATTCCATTTTCTAGGCTAGTAATCATTAAGCCACTTCTTACCTCTGCATCCAAAACTGTTACCGTTCAAATACTGGGTTTTGTGGTTACTAATAGGCTCTGACTGTTTGCTTCAACTTATCATTCCTTGATAAGTCCAACATTGAGTGATTCAGTATCACTACATTATTGGTCATTAACAGATAGGTCTACAACCAGTGCATCCTCTCGCTAGTTACCTATAGAGCTAAATCGTGGAACTTGACCGAGAACCATGCCACACATGCAAAGGAGAAAACATGCAAAACTTCACATGGTAAGATTGCAAAACATCGAAGAAGAAATAGGTGTTAGAAATGCAACAATACCTTGAATAAAGTGGTTCTGATTAGTGTGAGTTTTAATGTAGTACGGCTAAGGTACTATTGTACAAATAAATGTATTTAAGTATAAGCTGAGAAAAAACATATCAAATTATTATAAGACCTTGAACAGTGAGGTTTTGAGCATTACAGAACTTTGGGGAACAAATTAATCACTCTAATCAAGACATACCTGTATCTTAAGGGCCATAAGCATACTGAAGTAACAACTGTCAGGCCATGTTCCAAGGATGCCAGACAAGCACTGGACATTGCAACTCATAACATGGATATCTTGAGAATATGGGCTTCATGTGGCAACTATAAAGTGTGTTAAAGACAACAAAAAAAAGAATAAAATGACCTAAAAGAAACAATGTTTAATAGTAACAGGGCTGGTTAGTCACTCAATAGAAACCATCAAGTAACCAACATCTTTTGGCAACATGCTGTATTGGTGGGGGTATCAATTGAAAAATTGGAAAAAGGAGGATGAATGAATACTATGTGTTTTGTTGGACAGTGATCACTGAAAAGTCTAAATTTTCAAAAAACATTGGGCATAAACTAAACTTACATTGTGTATTGAAAACCTACTTTGGGGAGAAAATTTTTCTAAAAATGAAAAAAAAATTTTTTTCAAGACATAATAAGGAGTAAATATTTAAAATTTCAACTTACTGAGCAACTTGAAAATGTAAGAAATTTATGTTGACAGATTTGGTTGACAGTTTCTAATAGTAACAACACTTTGTCAGAGTAATTCGAGCAAAACAGCAGTTAGAATGCTGTGATGAAAACAAAAATGAAGAAACTGGTCTGGAAGAATCAATGTATAATAGTAACAAAACTTAGTCTCAGAAATTCAAATCAAAAGAAAGACAGATCGTACCGCAGTTGAAATCTTGTGATAAAAACAACAATGATGAAGAGACTGGTCCAGAGGAATCATAGCTTGAAAAATTAGATTTTAAAAGTTTTTCTTTATTTTTTTTATAAATAATTTTGTTGTTGTTGTCGTTTTTTTTCTCTCTTTGCAGAATGTCATATAGAAACGGACTGGAAGGTCGGACCTCCACAATATTTTATGAACATTGGCATTTTTTCAATACCAGGCCGATGTAGTTTTGCTCCTCAGGGACTTAGCAAGTATTCTCATCTGACTGATGGGATTATGTATCTCTCATTGGTCCATAACACTGAAAGATCAGAATTCCTTCGGTTCCTCAGGAGACATACTTCCTCAAAAGATCAGGTACGTATCAATGATTCAATGCTTTAATGTACTGTGAAGTATTTCCCTGTATCACTCCTACCATTATGTCCTTTAACTTTCCTAATTCCTTTCCTTCCTCTAGCATCAATTAAATCCTTCCCTCCCCTAAAGACCTTTCCTTCCCAAATGCCCACAACTCTTTCCTTAATCCTTTCTTCTCTTGATATTAGTCCCTCTCCAAATATTCTTCCTTCCCCTCATTTCAACACCTCTCTCTTTAATCCTTTCCTTCCCTAAAGTCCTTTCTTCCCTATTGACCACAGGAGAAGAAAGAATTTAGGGGATGTCCACACATCCCCTAAATCCTTTCTTCTCTGTTAATGTTATTCCCTCCCCTTGTGTCAACACCTCTCCTAAGTCCATTCCTCCTCCAATGTTTACACCACACTCAAAGTCAATTTCTCCCCTAAGGTCCTTCCCCCCCAAAAAAAATGTTCACACACTCCCCTAAATCTTTTCCTCCCCTAATATCCATTCCTCCTCCAAAGTCCTTCCCTCCCCAAATGCCCATACCTCTCCACTATAGCCTTTCCTCCCCTGAAGTCCTTCCTCCTAATGTGTACGAATCTCCCCTATATCCATTCCTCCCCCACTTTCATTCCCTCCTCTAATGTTCATTCCTCTCGTAATGTCCACACCTTTTAAAATCCTTCCCAACCTCTAACAACAACTTCTCGACAAGTCCTTTCCTGTCACTTACATAGACTCTTATCGAGGACCTGGAGTAATCTGGTTCAGAGCTCTGTTATGAAAGGTCTTTAAATTGGAGAAATAAACATAGATATTAAAACACATTCATTTTTACACGCGAAGTAATTAATTTTTCTTCATTTGCTTCACCACCATATAATGCGATCAATATATCTAATAAATCATTAATGATATTTGGATTTTTGGGTAGAGGCTGTGACTTCAGATTCAAATACTTTTGTAAATACCTTACTTCCATTGATTACTGTATTGAAATAATTGCTCCAATTAAAGGTAATAATTAACTAAAATCGCTAATTTTGAATACTCAATCATACATAAAAGTTGAGGACAGTAATGAAGGATGTGCAGAATCACTGAATTCGAATTGATAGCTTGTGAGCATTTAGTGCAGGGCCCTTGAAATTATGGGGGTAGTAGCATATGTTACTATGTAGTTTATCCGGTATTGCTCCTATCCCGAAGTTTATATCTCCCTTCCACTGTTTTTACTCCTCTACTATTCATTTCTTCTATCATTCATTTATTGAACACCTTCCACCCCTTATGGATTATCAATATTGACACAAAACCCCTGAGAGTTTTGTTTTGGACTTTTCTCACCAATGGCTTCCATACTTTCTGGTGTTTGCTCTGAGGTCCAGTTGTTTTTTGTTTGACACTTTCTATCACCTTAGGGTTTTCAGGTTGAGGCTTGTCCTGCGGTGATAGCTACCGACTTTTGAAGGGTATGTCCACTCACCATCAAAAAGGAGAGCTATCACTTCCTAGGTGTTGAGTAGTTTTGTTGATCTCTTGTTAGTGTTTCTGTTGCAAAGAGACATTTTACAGACCAGGGCTGCTAACCACCCATGGGGCTGGATTCAACTGATCTAATTCATTAAGTTCATCAAACAAGAATTATGGATAATAAAAGCTTATGAGCTCCTTGTCATGAAGCAAGTTTTAGTCTTATATAGCATTACTAATGGAATGAGTTTAATCCTCACTAGGTGTCCCATATTTCTGGCTTTGTGTTATACTGAGCTAAGTTGAATTACTATTAGGGTATCTCACCATGAAACTATGGTTATCAAGCTAGTTTTACAGAACATTACTATTGTAGTAAAGGAGAGCAGGTAGCCTTTCAGTTAGGAAAATGTAATTGACGAACAGAGTTCAAACTCTGGTTGAGATAGTTTGCATTCACTTTTCACTAAAGCACTTGAGAAAGGTATGAATCAATCTTTTCTCCCTACTCCCAGCTATGGGCTTCTCAATCTAAGAGACAGACAACTCTGAATTCAAAAAAAGAAAAGTCTAACTTCTTGTCCAGCTTCATCAGCGACGTGTTAGACAACTGGTTTTCTTTGTCACCAGGCCCCCACCACTTGAATATTGGCACAAATTTGGTATGCATTATTCTCTCTCTTTCTCTCTCTCTCTCTCTCTCTCTCTATGCATATATATATATATTTATATATATAAGTAAGCCTTGTTTCAAAAAATTAAATTAACTGTAGTATATAAAATAACATCCATATACAATACATTATGATAATACCACATATAAAATAACAAACTACATATATGACAAGCAACATATTAAAATCATAGCTGGAAGGGGGATGGCGTTTGGTCAACACTGCTGGGGTGCTATGTTAATATAACTGTTTTGTTTTTAAAATCCCCAAAACTGTTACATGGTAAACAACTGATGATCCAAACGAGAGAAAATTCACCCATAGTATCATTGTAACAAAGTATGTGTGAAACATAAAGAAAGACTGAAGAAAATTACATAAATTACATTAATTACTTTGTTGTATCATATATCCTTAATAATATATTGAATGTACATATGATACGTGGTAAAAGAGTGAAAATCATCAAATAGGCTACTTTCCGCAGACTATAAATAATAGGCAAAGTGTTTTTAATGGTAACAATTACCTATTTTTCATGGGCAACTTTCTATAGACTACAATTAAGAAATCATATAAACCTCCACAGACTATACATATACATATATATATATATATATATATATATATATATAATTATATATATATAATTATATATATATAATTATATATATATAATTATATATATATAATTATATATATATATTTATATATATATATATATTTATATATATATATATATTTATATATATATATATATATATATATATTTATATATATATATATATTTATATATATTTATATATATATATATATATATATATATTTATATATATATATATATTTATATATATATATATTTATATATATATATATATTTATATATATATATATATATATATATATATATATATATATATATATATATATTATATATATATATATATTTATATATATATATATATTTATATATATATATATATTTATATATATATATATATTTATATATATATATATATATATATATATATATATATATATATATATATATTTATATATATATATATATATATATATTTATATATATATATATATAATTATATATATATATACATGCGTTTATCTAATACTATAAAGACAAAGACTGTTTGTTTCTGACTATGATTTTTATAGACTCCCAAGTAGTTGCACCCTATAGGCCAAGAAATTGTATACCAGGGTAATTTCAACCCAAGGATGAACACAGGATAGGTGGTGATGACCTCTGGTGGCCCCTAAATGTCAAATCAGCGTCAGGTCAAACTAATGGAGTTGTCTACACCTTACAGTTTTCAAATCTGAGTGCAGAGGTAATTTAAACATAGAATTGACAGCAATGACCTTTGGTGACCTGTAAAGGTCATTTTACATTCAGGTCAATTTTGGCATTTTCAAACCTTACAAAGATGGCTACCTCCTACAGACTCTAAAACAAGGGTAATTTGTTTAAAAACAAGGGTGATTTGACCACAGTATAAAAATAAGATAGGTGATGATGACCTCTGTTGACCGCTAAAGGTCAATTCTGAGTTAGGTAAATTTAGGCATTTCCAGATGTAACAGAAACAGCTGTACTCTACAAGCTGTAAATCTGTGTACATGTATGAGTTGACTCAAGGATAGACATGGGATAGTTGGGAGTGAAATCTCAGGATATCTAAATTCAGCCATCATGATAAAGTTTAAAGGTGATGTGTAATGTGTGCGCAGCCAACTTAAACCTTTAAACCAAGAGTTTGCATATATATATATATATATATATATATACACATAATTAATGATTGTGTCATCCAAAGACAGTTGCATGACAACTCTTCAGTGTGGCTATAAACTATCCAGTATCTTTTCCAGTACTGACTGATGGGGTTGAAATCTTCGCTTCTGACCCAGAGGCAGATGTTCTACCCCTGCCCTGTGCAGAACTGGATGGTCTGTAGGATCGAATTAAGCAATATGCATATATATATATATATATATATATATATATATATATATGTATATGTAATATTATGATAATTTAATAATTCTGTCATTTACAGACAGCTGTTTTGTAGTATTACAACTCTTCAGTGTGGCTATAGACTATCCATTATCCCATCCACTACCAAGAGGCAGGATTGAAACCTTTGCTTCAGACCCAGAAGCAGGCATTTAACTCTGCCCTACGCAGAACTGGATGGTCAGTAGGGTTGAATTTAAGTGATATATTTATTTATGCATAATCCCCCATTATATATAATACATATATATATGTATATGTAAGGGTTTATTGAGGTGGCAGAATAATAGCAAGGCCCCAAGGTCATAGGACCTAGCTATGTGAGTCAGCTGTCTCTTTGCGGGAATATTCCAACGTTTTGGCTGCCTTGAGTATTTAAATCACAGGACATGGACACTCACTAGTTAGTAGATTCCTAAGCTGGCTATCGGGTTCAACCATCCCTCTTGAAGGAAAATAATGATAGTATGTGTGCCTATGCGGCCTTGAGCATAGATCCAAGACACTCCAACATGAATAGATGACCAAGCTAGCTGTACAGGCCCACTATCCGCTCAGAGGTGTAACTCAATATTGTAGCAGCCAGTGCAGATTGGAGCCCAGTTCTGAGTCACACCCCTTTAAAAAGAAGGAGGAAGAAAGAAAGAAAGAGAGGGGGAAAGAGAGAGAGAGAAGGAAAAAGAGTGACAATAATGTCAGTAACTGGGACAGCAGTGTTAGAATGGGGAATTATGAGTATGAGCATAAATACACACCTACCTTTAACAGCTAGCTTATCTATCTGATGTATATAAATGCAGTAGGAAATGACCAGACACTAAAGGAAGAAATAGAAAGGTTAAGCAGAGATCATTGCTGTCACGAGGGATTGAGATAGGAAAGGCCTTTGTCTATCAGTGGTCTTATGTTGGCTGCTAATGATGGTGGTATATATATATATATATATATATATATATATATATATATATATATATATACGTACATATACATATATATATACACAGGTTCACGGACATGCATTAAAAATGCGTACACACTCCTTTCATTTGTTCATGAGTTCGGAATTCCTACCATTTAGTCCTGGGTGAAAAGATAGTCACATTTGGGAATATTAAAATTTTTTGAAATAATCTTTATTCTGATATCAGCCATACCAAATTTATATACCAATTTTCTAATTAGTTTAATTATCCCTCAACTAAACTGAAACAATTAACTGCTTTAAAAAAAACGTATTCAAAATGCATTAAAGAACACTTGTATGGCACAAGTGGATTTCAGCGTAAGGAAAAAAATGGGTGAATAGACAAATCTTGGTGAACTTTCTGAATTGCTTGTCAGCAAATCCTCTCAATTTTTTTATTCTTCCTTGAATCCAAAATGTCATCAAGAACCAATCCTTGCATTTCTATAAGAACCATTATCGAAATCAGGAATTACACTTCGTCCTTATGTGGCAATCCCAATTTGGTAAATTGTGGTCAAAATGTAGGTCTCTCCAATTTTTCTGTTCTATGGAGTATAAAATGTGGTTTCAATGGAACATTGTCATGCTTAAAAGAATTTGGGATCTTTATTCTCTGCAATGGAAGTATTGTACCTTTTTTTTGTGGTTTGAACTTGGCTTAGAAAAAACTGACTGCAAGAACTGTGCAAATCACCAGCACATTTTTAAAAAATGATTACTGATTGGTATTACTAGGGAACAAAACAAACATGGCATAGAGAATCAGAGAAAAGGTGATAGAATGACAAGAGATTTGTGCCCCATTTGATGATCAAGTCTCATATGATCAAAGTGGTCAAGGAAATGTTCATGAAAGGCAATCTCTCAAGGTGTGGGATGCTAGTTCAAGTCTTATTGAAAGCTACTTACAATGAGATATGAATTCTATTGATGTATAAAATGACTAAATCTAAACAGAAGTAAAGGTAAAGTCAGTGGGCAGCAAGAGGTAAAGCTGAAATCTCACCTATATATACTGGGTTCAAATATAGTTGGGGCTAAAATATAGTTATGATTATTATTTTATCAACCCCACTTCTGGCAGAATTTTTTCTGTGTCATTATATATGTAATGATCAGATTGAAAGTTTTGATGTATTTGTTGAATAAATCCTATCCATGGTATCACAAGTTACAGAACCAGCTGGTATAACAATAACTATTAACAGATTTCTATGGTAGAATATTTGCGATTCATTTTATAGTAAAACCATTTGAAAAGCATTTACAAATTAATATTTTGTCAAGTATTTCTAAAATCAAATAATTTCCACTTCATTTCTGTACATGCTTTTGTTATTTCTTGTGTCACAATATACGTCATCACTATAATGAATAAAACTTTTCATGCATTTGTTTAAGAAATCCTACCTGTGATATCCTGGGTCATATAATCAGCTAATATTGAATAATTTCCAATACATTTACATATAAGTATATTTTGTGGAGCATTCCTATTGTAGAATAATTCCCAGTGGATTTCTATTCATCCTTTAGTATTTGTTATCTCACCCTATATCCAATCATTAGAATGAATAAAAGTTTTGAAATATGGTATTTATTTAATAAATCCTATCTGCAAAATTACAAGTTACATAAACAACCTATATAAATTTAAATATATATATATATATATATATATATATATATATATATATGTATATATATACATACATACATACATATATATACAGACATTGTGAAACAATAGACTGAAATGACATAACATTTTTATAATTTCCTTTTTAATATATTTAAGGTTGAAAGCTCTAAAGCTTTCTATACTATCTATATATATATAAAGATATATATATATATATATATATATAAAAAGATATATATATATATATATATATATATATATATATATATAAAAAGATATATATATATATATATATATATATATATATATAAAAAGATATATATATATATATATATATATATATAAAGATATATATATATATATAAAGATATATATATATATATATATATATATATATATATATATAAAGATATATATATATATATATAAAGATATATATATATATATATATATATATAAAGATATATATATATATATATATATAAAGATATATATATATATAAAGATATATATATATATATATATATAAAGATATATATATATATAAAGATATATATATATATATATATATAAAGATATATATATATATATAAAGATATATATATATATATATATATATATATATATATATATATAAAGATATATATATATATATATATATATATATAAAGATATATATATATATATATATATATATATAAAGATATATATATATATATATATATATATATATATAAAGATATATATATATATATATATAAAGATATATATATATATATAAAGATATATATATATATATATATATATATATAAAGATATATATATATATATATATATATATAAAGATATATATATATATATATATATATATATAAAGATATATATATATATATATATATATATAAAGATATATATATATATATATATATATATATATATATAAAGATATATATATATATATATATATAAAGATATATATATATATATATATATAAAGATATATATATATATATATATAAAGATATATATATATATATATAAAGATATATATATATATATATATATAAAGATATATATATATATATATATATAAAGATAGATATATATATATATATAAAGATATATATATATATATATATATATAAAGATATATATATATATATATATATATATATATATATATATATAAAGATATATATATATATATATATATATATATATATATATATATATAAAGATATATATATATAGATATATATATATATATATATATATATATATATATAAAGATATATATATATATATATATATATATATAAAGATATATATATATATATATATATATATATAAAGATATATATATATATATATATATATATAAAGATATATATATATATATATATATATATATATATATAAAGATATATATATATATATATAAAGATATATATATATATATATATAAAGATATATATATATATATATACATATATATATCTCAAAGTATCAAACAAGACCTCAATTGTACAAATAGTTACAGGTGCCCTTTGCAAAACAAATGTCTCAAAGGAAATACTGTACATCAAGCTGGAATATCAACCCCAGAAAAAACCCTCAGAAACCAAATATCATATAGGAATATCAAAAACACCATTTAGATTAAGATTAACCAGCCATACATCATCCTTTTCAAATGAAAAATACAAAAACAATACATTACTATCTATACATTACTGGAACCTCAAAGACAGCTATCTCACATCTACAGTAAAATGGAAAATATTGAAACAAACAGAATATTGTACTTCCATGTTACTTATGCCTACATGCGAAATTAGAGATTCTCTTACTTCAAAAATAATATGAATTTACTGAATAGAAAAAAAATGAAGTAGCAGTAAAAAGTCATCACTGCTCAAAATTTCCATTAAAAAACATTATTCAATAATCCACATACTGGTATACAAAAATCAACCACCATAGCTATCTTATTCTTTTTGTTATTATCATTAGTATTATCATTATCAGTAGTAGTAGCAGTATTACTATTTTTACTAATACTAATATTATTTGTATCATAATGCCCCAAGCCGCTATAAGTGCAACCTGATCATAAAAGTAAGAAGATGTATCTCCCGAAATCAAAATCACCACATAAAAGCTGATAGATCGGCAACATACTGATGAAAAAATGTGTCCAGAAACAATCTAAGTAATTTATAATAACCCATCATGATTTCACATCCCTATTTGGAAATTTTTAGCAAGTAAAAAAAAGAAAAAAAGGAAAGAGGAATATAAATAGAATAAGACTGATTTTTTTCCGCATAGAAAATACCCCCCAATACCGTCCTAAATAGGAATCTGAATAAACCGAATCATTCACCTGAAGAAGCCCAAATGGGTAGAAACATGAACGTGATCGTGTTATGAATCCATTATTCCACCATATATATATGTATATATATAGAGAGATATTGGTAAAATTCCTTCAGCTTATTATCTCAATAACCTCAAAATAAAATACAGAGGTAACCATTTATTGTGATTAATTGGGGACAGGGTATTTTAGATAACAATCACCGGATAATACTGAGCAAAAGATATAAAAATTGGAACAATTTACATTCAGTGTTATAAATTCATTATCATAAGCAACTTTTCATTATGAAATTTAATATACAAATAAGTAATTTGAAAATCATTTTAAATAAAGTAATTTGGACCAGCTGATTTTGATTATGATAGCAGTTTGATAACATCAACCATGATGACAAAAATGGCTTCCCCTGTATTTTTAAATAATAAGGCAATTGCTGGTCTATGTTCTGAGCATGCTTGCCAGATGTCTTTTGCCACACAAGACCAAATTTGTATAGTCATGGGACCAAATTAAGTAGCTTCAGTACCAAATTAATGAAATAACCAAAAAATCCATCACCAGACTAAGCCTGCTGGGAAAATAGATTAAAATACATATATTTTTCATCTATTATCCTTGTATATTTATATAGTATCGTGTACCTTGAATGTGAAGGATTGTTTGCTTTTGTAAATTTTCCTTCAGTGCCAAATCTTTATTTCTGGGACTAAATAGCTTTGTTCAGTGCAATAATCCCTCTTCACAATGCATCTGTTCAAGTCCAAGAAAGATAATCAGGTAATAACTGAACTACAGATAGTTGAAATCCAATCACAAGTTCATTGGAAAACAAAAGTGTTGCTTTCATCCCTGAATAAAAGAAATAATATCTAAAACTCAATGTCATTATGTGAAAAATGTGGTTTTTAAAATGTGATAAGCACCATTTGAAAAATAATTGTATTTAATTGAAATTTGAACTTTTTATCTTATTAAAAAACTTATATACTGCATTCATTTGAAAAAGTTGTGATGAGATAAAAAAATTCAAATCAAAGATTTGATTTTTCAACTTAATCAAACATATTCATTTTTAATTGCATTTATCAAGTTTTTGGACCACGATCTTCATATGTTGATTGCCAATTGAAGCAATTTAATATTTAAATGCTGTTTGCATTTGCTGTTCTCAGGAATTGTGGAGAGTTAAACTCAAAGGTAAAAACATGGGGAGTTCACCAATCAAACATTACATTGCAAACCATGCTATATTGGGAGACCCCTGTACCATATTTGCCCAATATCAAAGAGAGTATAAAATGGCAATCAGAAACCATCAAACAAAACCTTTTTCTCTAATTTTTAAATTGATTATCCCTAACATAGTTGGTCAGGAGACAGTTTTGATTGAGTGACTAATCAGACCTGTTCTGATTCCAATTGATTGATTGATTGCAATGAATTGATGTGTTGCTTTTTTTTCTGCTTGCTCCTCCAGTTTGACCTTTCTTTTGTGGCCAGTCATCAGGTGAGTAGGGTAAGGATCACACCTTACCCTCTCATCAGTGAAAAAGAGCCAATTTCACCCAGTTTTACAATACACCCGGATGATGTGCTGCCACCAGATTTGATGGATGATGATTCTATAAAGGTAAGGATCATTTTTCCTCTCTCTCTATCTCTCTCTCTCTCTCTCTCTCTCTCTCTATATATATATATATATATATATATATATATATATATATATACAAAAAAAAACATAGACAATCATTCGCCTGATGAAGCCCAAAGAGGGCAGAAACATGAGCTAGTTTGTGTAGCGAATCCACATTCCACTATATATATATATATATATATATATATATATATATATATATATATATATATAAAATGTATATTTCTTTTACGAACAGTAAGGGCTGTATCAGAGTCTGGATTGATACATGAATAGATAGAATACATATAAATGTCAGAACATATGAATTATCTGAACCCAGCTACAATTATTAAACTTTTGTGTGTTGCAATGATTAATTACTATTGACTTCAAATTGAACAATTTTTGAGTGTTGCCAGAAACAAAACCTTTTTTTCTGAGATTTTCACTTAAATTGACAGCACTATAATGATTGCGACAAAATATGACTTTTATTTGATAGGGGGCATAGTTTTAGAGCAGGTTTGCTACATATTTTCAGTGCCTATAAAGAACTGCACAATAGAAAAATATATGGGGCTAAGCAGTTGAGCATACATTGATAGCTCAGGAGACTGAGATAGATAGACATCATAGATTTCATCAGACACAGGAGAGGACTTATCTTGACCTTTGACATCGAGGCAAGGAGACATAGAGATCTTTATATTGGGGCTTGGGGATGCTCAAATATTTTTCTCATGTAAATTAATGGTAATTGCGTCTTCGCTTTATGCCACTTCATACAGCAGCGGAAATCTTTACTAATGTAGTGTCTTTTTCTGTAAAAATGAAGTGGTATCAAGTGAACTTTCAAAAAGTGGGGGATACCTGTATTTGTTGATAAATCCTACCCGTGATATCACTGGGTACATAAGCAAATAGTATCATAATCATTTGCAATATATTTATAGTATGATATTAGTGGTAGTAATTTAACCATGTGGGAGTGAAAAATTTGAGAAAAAGTTGTCTTAAATCTCAAAAATTTTTGTCATCATAAAGATAGGCTTGAAAAGCTCAATGCATTTTGTTGAGTTCTAATCGTCATTTTCAGTATAATGTACAATTTTTTTCTCTCTCTCTCTCCATTCTCCAGCAACGCACCACTGAAAAGAACTTCTAAAACACAATCATTATACTCAGAAACCAAGTAGTTGAAATACAGGTCTGGTCAGTCAAGAAATTGGGAAAAGAAGTGATCAATGAATAAATTACTTCGTTTGCCTTTCGTTGGGTGGTGATCACTGAAAATGTCCATATTTTAAAAATCAAGTGTGAACATCCTGGACACAAACTAAGGAGACAAATTTAGCATAAACTTACATTGTAAATTGACACCATCATTAAAAGTGTTTTGGGAAGGGAATTTTCACAAAACAAAAAAAAGTTTTCTTTAGACATATTAAGGAATGAATGTTGAAATTTACTGCCTCCTAATTCATTTGGTGTGGCTTGTAAGCATGGTATACTCATAGCCAGCCAGCCAGCCAGCCAGCCAGCTAGACTGACTTGAAAACTGAGGAAACTGCTGTCGACTGTACTGATTGACATTTCTAATTAACTGGTCAGTATGATAATCTGATAATAAGAGTTTACCTGGTTGGATCCTATCTTCTGCAAATGGTAGAGCAGTTGTATATAGACAGGCTTTACATGGTGAAAGGGATGTGAGTTCATATCTCACGACATGGGAGCATCTCAGTGGGATTAAGTTCTATTCCCAAACTTCAAAAATACACTATGGGATTTATACAGATTCTGTTGGTTGTAATCAATATTGTTATTAATTTACTTCAATTTCTGAGTGAAATTTGTCACCTTCTTTTTATTCAGTCATAGAGACTAAATCTGGAAAAAAGATTTTCTACTCAATATCTTTACAGTCAATTCAGGTGTGGCCCTCTCCTACAAATAAACGATTTGGAAGCATTTGGTGTGAGTGAAGGGGTTATTCTATCCCTTTGACGAAGACTTTCCCAGAAAATTTGGCTCAAAATAGGATTGTTTCTCTTGAACCAGGAAGGTCAAATTTGTTCTGCTTTTTAAATCACTCATTGTAGTTTTTATTTATTTAAATTCAAGTCAAGGTTACTGATCAGTCACAAAGGAATTTATTCACAAATATTTACTTGTTTCCCAATATTTTTGTACTGTTTATTATTGAAATTATTATGCATTCTGTATGAAATGAACTTGGCATGAATTTACTTTTAGACTTTTTTTTTATTGTTCCTAATCTATTTCAAGCCAGTTTATTTGTTTATGGCTATAGATCTCAGTCTCTTCATATTGATCTATCAATTTATCAGTTTATATCTATGTACTGTGGTCTGCTCATATCTATCTATCTATCTATCTATCTATCTATCTATCTATCTACTTAAGTGTTTTCATTTTTATCTATTTTGGTTAGTTTCTATCTATCTATCAATATGTCTATCTCGGACTATTCATATCTCTCTAGTTATCTGTTTATCTATCTATCCCAGGCTGTATATATATATATATATATATATAATATATATATATATATATATATATATATATATATATATATACTTACTTATCTATGTAAGTTCACAAATAACAGAAAGAATCTGTTTGTATTAAGGTATAATTTGCAATGAAGGTTTTGATGTTTAGTAATCGGGGAAAGACTTAACGCTCATCCCATATATCTTGATAAATAGGAAGCAGGGTGGCATAATGGTTATGCTATAATTATAATCAGGGAACAGTGCAGATGAGTGGATGAGTGAGTACCTGGAAAAAGCACTCTCCCATAACTACGCAGTTTCAGCAAAAAGTTTATATATTGCTTATTTGGCGATCTATTGTTTATTCTGTAAAGTTTTTTGTGGACTTTTGTCCTCATCTTGGTTCATTTTTTTAAAACTCAACATTTCTGCTGTTGTACCCTTTGGCCGTCTTCAGGTAATGAATTAGTGTATTTTTTTAATTATTATATTCACAAAATGAACCAAGATCAGGACAAAAGTCTGCGAACAACTTCACATAAAGATATTCCCTAATTTAAAAAATTCAGCCAGAAACTTTGGTTAAATTTTGGTAGATTTAAGAAATAAAGGGAAGCTACTCCCATCTGGTGAAATATTTATTTCTGAAAAATGTGTTTCATTGATTTCTGTTTCTATCAACATGCTATTTCCTTATGCAAGTAAGCATAGCTTTTTAAAAGATTTTTCATTATTGCTCATATGATACAAGCAGCCCTACTGACCCAACTGAGCATATAAACATCAGGGTCCGATTAAGACCATAACAGGTTCTATGCACCCTTAATTTGGGGGCTTACAAAAATATTCATAAAAATTTCAAGAAAATGAAAACTTATCATTTTATAAATTCAAATTTCAAATTTTGAATAAATGAGTAGTTTTTAGAGGGACACAGATATTTTTAAATGTAATAGAAAGAGAAAAAAAAAAAAAATATTTTTTTTTATTTCAAAAGTTCATAATTAGACAATTAGGTAATATGCAATAAATTATGAAGATAGAAAAAAGTAATTTACAAAAGTTGAAATAAGGTGTCTCATAATATAAACTAAAAAGGGGATATTTTACCTATGAAATAGAATTTGTGTCCACGTGCTAATCACTTTTATTCACGATTGATCTTTTTCTCAAGGGAATAGTTATAAAGTTCCATAGAGCCGTTTATTTGTGGGTGACGTCAATGTTTTCGGCCCTATGCCATGGCATAATTTGCGTATAGGCTAATCCGGCCTTTATGAATAATAATGAAAGCAAATGTTCCAATATTAAAATCAAGTATCAAAACATGCGTGGTAAGTCGAATGGCTTATAGAACGAATTTCTACGGAAGTTTGTTTTTCGTAGAGTTTGGGCCGACAATTTAGTTATAACTTTTATTTATTGGATTAGACACAATTATCCGCTGTAAACAATTTATTGTTGTCGATAAATAAATTCTTGTAAATTACTAACTTTATTTTATCCATAGAATGCTTATTACTTGATGATCTTTTAGAATTAATATATTGGTGGAGAGAGAATGTTATCATTAATCAAGTAGCTTCCCTTAAATTCTTGAATATGCCAACATGAAATGAAAGATCAATACTTATTATGTATATACATTTGAAACTGTCAATCAAAACTGTCAACATGAGTTTCTTTAGTTTTTTAGCTAGTCTGGCTGGCTGCCTATATATGTATTATTATGTGTATAAGCCGCTTCAGTAGAGCTAGAGGACTGAAAATTCAAACATTTGCCCTTTATTATGTCTAGAAAAAAAAATTTTTTTGTTCTTTTAAAATTCACCCAAGATGGGTTTTAAGTGAGGGTTTAGTTTAGCAGAGTGAGTTTATAGTAAATTGATTCTTCAGTTTATGTCCGGCAGCATTCATGCTTTTTTTTTCAAATTTCATGCACTTTTTAGTGATTAATGATCAACAGAAGGCTTGAGAAGTATCTAATTCATTTATCACCTCTTTTTCCAACATTTCAACTGATCACCCCCAACATGGCTCACTGCCAAAAGACACTCATCATATGAAGGTTTCTATTGAGTGACTGAGCAGACCTGTATATCAGTTTTTTAAGGTGAAACATAATCTTCCCTAGCACCTCTCTCTTCCTTTTGACCTTGTGCCGCACAAAGCAAAGTTCAGTAAATATCAATGACTGCAATCGATATATTGGTAGAAGGGTGTGAACAGCATATCATGTTGATGGATATCTATCTATATAAATAACGAGACAACCCTGTCACCTGTTGGGTCAACCTTTGAGAAAGATTTTGTGCAATTTGATGTAACCAGTATGAACTTAGATTTTCTATGCATTGGCTAAATATATCAATTATGACATCTCTGGCATTTTCCAATGGTAAACTTGAACAGTAGAGTAAAAAAACATCTAGAAATATCTAGATCATGGAGAATCTAGATGTTATTGATAAACCCGTCAAAATGAGGTTTTAGATAGAGGAAATAAAGGAATTAGAGTTGATGCTAAATACCTAAGTAATCTTAGATTTTCTGATGACGTCCTCCTTTTTACATAAACCTAAAGTAATGTTAGACAAACTGAACGAAGAGAGAAAGAAAGTTGAACTATACGTGAACTCCTGCTAAACAAATGTTCCATACAACAAAGAAGAAATAACCAAAAGATTAATCCTCAAACTGAGAACCATGCAATGTACACATGAGAGAATCATGCTGAACATCACATGGAGAAATTACAAAACAATGCAGTATATTAGAGAAAAACAGGAGTCAGGGACATCATAGAATCTATTTGAAAACTCAAATGGTAGTGGGCTTAACAATTAATGGACATCACGACTCACAATGTGGATCCCCAAAGATTATATACAAAACTGTGGCCAGCAGAATATAAGATGGCGTGACAAAATATAGATTTCAGAAAGTATTGACTCCACAATGCCCATGATAGAGAGGTTTGACATATCCTGGGGAAGGTTTATGTCTAATGAAGCTACTGATGATAGAAGGTATAAAATTTAGACTTAGGAAAACATGATCAGAATGGGTTATCTTGCTAGGTATTTATTCATCTCTATAGATAAATTGATAGATATTAGAAATCGTCAAAACCGTCAACTAAGGTTTCTTCAGTTTTCAAATTGGTCTGTCTAGCTAGCAATGAATATATCAAGCATACAGGTCACATTAATTTAGATACATGGTTGGAAATTTAAACATTTACAGGTTTTTTTTTTGTATTTTGAAAATTCTTCCCCCCACTAGAGTTTTTTTTAAAATTTACATTTCTCAGTGATCACTGCCTAACAAAATGTAACTTATCTATTGATCAGCCCTTTTTCCAATTTTTCAATTGATAACCTCCAACATGACATGCAGCCTAAAAATGTTGGGCATGTGATGGTTTCTATTGAGTGACTAACCAGATCTGTTTATTGTTTTGTTGTAATTGTTGTCTGATTAATCACCGCTATTCACAATAGACCATTTTAATCATTTTTGCAGGATTTAGGTTAGTCATGCGTTCTGACATTTATATGTATCTATCTTGCTATGTATCTGTACTTTGCCCAGATCTAACCATTCATTGTGAAAACTTGAAAATTTGCACACACACACCCCTCTCAATGAGTAGGGGAAATGTTGCTTTTTTTTTTGTTTGTTTTTTGAAAATCCTCCCCAATATAGGTTTTTAATGGCAGGGATGAATTGACAATGACAGTTTTTACCAAATTGTTCCCTCAGTTTGTGTCCAGCAGCATTCATGCTTTTTTTTTTTTTTTTTTTTTAAATTATAATTTTTGTGTTCACAGCTTGAAAAATGAAAGAAAAGTAACTTATTTATTGATCACCCCATTTTTTGATATTTCTATTGATCACTCTATCAAGTGACTAATCAGACATTGCTTTTTGTCTTTTTAAATCCTAAAGTAATGATTCGAACCATACTGATGCTATTTTCATCAAGGTAACCTAATTTTACCACCAGCTTTGCTTAATTAATGAGGTAAAAAGCAGCAAATATGGTTGGAGGTGATTCATAACTTAGTTTTGTTGTTATTGGTGTTATTGTTTGTTGTTATTGTTTTTATTGTTATTGTTGTCATCTGGTTTATTTTGTTATCTTGTTTATATTGTTGGTGTTATCTTTTGTTTATTGTTTCACAATTATTGTTTATTGTAATCTTAATAATTGTGTTGTGGTTATTGTTACAATGTTATCGTTTTTGTTCGGTGTGTTGTGGCCTGGTTTATTTTATTTATTTATCCCGGTTTATATTTAATTTTTTCCTCTAAAGTAAGCAATGGAAAATATTTTTATTTTTATTCTCTAAATATACTAGGAATCTATTGTATTATTTTGAACTTTTGACTTCACCTAGTGCCTAAAAGAATTCCAGAAAGCCCCAAATGGGCTGTATATGTGTGCAAAATTCATATATGGTTTCCTCTTTCACAAAAAACAAATTTTATGTCTGTGCTCACTCTCACTCTGATAATAATGATCTGCTTTCTGTACATTTGTATATAATACTAAAAGTCAGATTCATCCACACTCAATGGACCTGGGAAAAGGTTTTTAAAATAAAAAATATACACGAGGCCAACTTGTAAACTTTAAATCATTACCAAATTTGACTGAATTCTTTTGTTTCTTCGTTAAATACCAATTACCAACAAGTACCATATTTGATGGTAGATAAGATCACCCTTATTGCAGCATGAATAATTGTCCTTTCCTGAATTCCTCTTTTATCACCCAGTTCTTCAATTCCTCAAGTTTCAGCAAATGGGTGGATGGGGCAATGAAGGTTGTGTTTACCTTTTAAGCCATTGGGGTAGGGTCTTATATGCTATCAACTATGGTATTTTCTCTTCAGAATTACTTTTATCATTTCAGTTATAAAATTCTCTTATGAGAAATTTTATTCTAAAGGTCTGAAGTTTTGAAATAAAGCATTATTTTACAAATTTTTTTTAGCCTCTAAGCTTGAGGTTAAGCCATTTCTCATTCATAAAATTTATCATATAATTATCTGCTTATTCCTCGTATTGTCTTATAAGGAAGCGTAGTTAGCATTTATTAGACCTACTGATACCCTCCTTGGAGGGACATTTCTTATGTCGATCTATATTTAATTAAATTGATTTTTTGGAAACCAATGACTTGATTGACTGGAAATTGTTTATTTTAACAGTATGGTGCTGTCAAAAAATGCAGTTCTATGTTATAGTTACAAATGTACAAAAATTGATCATAATAATATAGATTATCCTCATCTTTGTTATTTAGAACAGTCAAATCTTAAACCTTCCTGGCGTTATCTGAAGCTCTTGAAGTTTGGGCTTTTTTTTTCCAAAAACTGACTAATATGTTCTTTAGGAGGCTAGAGAAGTGTCTGAAAAGTTGGGATAAAAATAATAAAGATGAGGATACCGGATAATTTATGCAATATTCAAAGTGTTTTCAGGTATGGATCTGGAGTGCAAGGGATCCAGACCCATCTACCTGCTTGGGCAAAGCACAACTAAAAATAAGAAATTATATGCGTAGAACCCTAAAATAATCCTAAGTAATTATAAATCAATCTTAGAAACAATGAAATAATATATCCCTTGCCTGATTGGATGGATATTGCCAAAAAATAAATGGACTCCCCTTGCGCAAAATCCTGGATCTGCCCTGGGTTTTTATTTGTCTTTTGATAATCTTGAAAATGGCGCTACCTTTCTTCATCCTTAGTTTTCAGATTCGGGAGACAGCAGTTCTACTGGTGCCAGTAGCAGAAAAGGTCCAACCGAAAGGAAGAAGAAAAAGCCTAAAGTGGATATGAGTTCTCTGTCTGTCTGGAATATTGACAACGAAATCACTCAACCCCTTGAATTGGAATTCAGGTAAATAAGATCTCAATTTCTCTCTGGATTTTGCAGATGAGGAATAAACTTGTTTTCAGCCAAAATGTACGTACAGGTATACCTTGAATAGTGTGGTTAATCCATTCAAAAATTTTCTGTACAGTTCAAAACTGTACTACTCAAGGTCTATAATATAATATGGGTGTTTCTTTCAGCTCATACTTAATTACAATAATTTGTATCTCAACCGTACTATATCAAATCGTGCACTTATCATGTCTACACAATTCCCAGTGTTGCTATATATATATATATATATATATATATATATATATATATATATATATATATATAAAAAGGCAAGCCAAACATTTTAGTTGTGGTTTCTAAAGTATTAAAATTTTTAATACGCCCTAACCAGTTTTGTACATGTCTTCAGAGGGCTGATATGATTCTGTTTCTCATATCAGCCTTCTGAAGTAGCCCCCATTTTCTTTAATTGTTTATTTTATTTACGTTGTCTAGGCCAAGTGATACATTCACCGCGTAATAACGGTAGATCTTTTCAAATAAGAGTTTCAATATAATATAACACAATTTTATGAATCATTTCATCTGATCATATGTCCATGTCTTAATACCACACACACGTATATATATATATATATATATATATATATATGTATATATATCATGTAACAACTCTCAGAATAATCAATCACTGTCAATTAAGAGAAAATCTTACATTTTTTTATTTAATGTTTTTTCTCTGCTTATACTCAGTTATATTAATTTGTAATGCAATATCTTGACCATACTATGTCAAAACCTGCTCTAATCAAAATTGCACTATTCAAGGTATTGCTGTGCTATATTTTCCAGACTGTAATACACACATATATTTAATTTTTTGTACATTTCATCTATATATATATATATATATATATATATATATATTGCACAGTTCAAGGCTTCAATTATCAGCCAACCATCCATATACCAGTTCATTGGATGCAGTTTAATATTTTGATACTTTTTCAATGTGTGTCTTATATATTGGCAATAAGGTCTTTTGGGCTTTTTTTTTTTTATATATATCAGATACCTTTTCTGGTGCTTATACTTCAAACTTTGAAAACCAGTTTGTAATCCTTTCACTTCATAGTATTACTATCTTCATTATTGAGAAGGTGGTAGAATCATTTCACTTTTTACTGGTGTTATACAATGACAGATTTCACAAAAGCAACTTTTGATTTTCAGTCACTATTCCTCTTGACCATACCTAAGAATGATTTGGGAATCATACTATGAAACATACATTGTCACAAACTGATATCACGTCCAACTATAATTATTTGAAGACTTGCGTAGTACCAGTCAAAAATGACCCAATTATTTACACCTGGAATAACTTTTCTGCCAAGGATCAGAGCATCTGTGTGCTCTGCGCAGGATCAAAATGTCACTCCCCCAGGCCTCAACCTAAAATCAAAGTGTAGTATATGTGTGATCTACGTCCTATTGAAGTTTCACACCCGAGCACTTCTGCTTAGGATCAGAATAGAGTACCTGTGTACTCATTGAAAAGTGTTTCACACACTCACACACACACACACACTTGCTCTCATTCTATCACATATTTATTTAAAGATAGGATGAAACATTTTGTAAACCAATTTTTAGAAGATTGCATCACATTCACTTAAAGGAAATAAACTTACAGGATTGCCTGTTTTTGTAAAAAGGTTTTTCGAGCATTTCATCATATATTTAAAATAATGAGCTTAAAAGATAGACCACGGGCGTAGCTAGGTTCGTACATTAGAGGGGGCGAGAAAAAAAACGTGCCTAGTCACGTACCAAATAATTTCAGATTCAATCTTGATTTTTATGTTGAATTCAAAATCAAAACATTTGGGTAGGTACAGTTACAAAGAGAGCAAATGATTGTTATCTTATTTCAAAATCGGAGCACAAAAAAAAATGAGATGTGACTTTTATCACACAAGGGAACAAAAGAGTTTAAAGACTGTTGAAAAGGAGCCACTCCTCAAGAAGAAACTCAGGGGAGCAACCGCTCCTTTGCTCCCTCTCTAGCAATGCTACTGGGATAGATCTTCTTTATAAACAAATTTTTAGCATGTTTCATCACATTTATTTCAAGATAAGTAAAACTGCATAAACTAATAGGAGAGACATTTGAAATATTTTTCGAACATTCCATCACATATTCTTTGTAAGGGTAGGATAGAAACCTCTGAGGGAAAACATTGTCAAACATTATTAGAAATCCTCAACCAAAATGCTCACAAAAAATATCAACGTAGATTTCTTCAGTTTTTAAGTTGTTCTGGCTTGCTGTGTATATGTGTATGTATCACACATACAGGTATCACCAATGTAGCTAGAGGGCTGAAAATTAAAATCATTCACTTCTTATTGTGTCCAGAAACCTTTTTTTTTGTTTCTTTGAAAATTGTCCCCCTAAATGGGTTTTTGGGTGAGGGAGTTCAATTTACAATGTAAATTTATTGGATATTGGTCATTTAGTTCATGCTTCAATCATGCTTGTTTTTTGAAAATTCATATTTTTTCAGTTACCACTTCCCAACAAAGGGCAAGAGAAGTAACATATTCATTATGAATTACTAGCATATACCCATTAAAACTGACAAGTTTATTTACGTATGGATCAGCATTGAGGAGAGCGAATTGTAAGACTTTTTTTAATAAACAGTCTTGAGAGTTTCTATGATAAAATATTCATTTTCATATTGATATAGATAGGTAAATCATTCAGTGAAATGTGTCAGTGACAAACAGAGTTGAAATTTATATATATACTCATTACGATAAGATTTTTTTTTCCTGATAGATTACATGATGATTTCTATTGAGTGAATAACCAGACCTGTTTTTATTACGATTATTATTTGTACTTTATGAACTATTCTCTGAGATGTAAAATATTACATTCATCATACAACAAAGACAGCAATAAGGAAGGCATTATAAGTATTTCACTGCAGCATACGTTAACATTTGCATCATAGTTTTATTGCTCACTGTTTTACGGATCAAAATTATTTGTGCAATCAAGGTTTTGGTTGAGCAAGCTCAGCTGATAAGAACAAGAAAATCCCATTAGTCCTGAAAAGAAGAGTATACAACCAATGCATTCTCCCGATAGTCACCTATGGAGCTGAAACATGGAACCTTACCAAAAGATTGACTCTCAAACTGATAACCATGCGATGTACACAGGAGAGAATCATGCTTAACATCACAGGCCGTATTTTGCATCTTAACTGACAGGGTTTTATCCTAGAGGATTTTGACCTTGAGGGCTTTGTCCTAGTTTGCACTTTAATGTAGGTGTTTTGTCGGGGGTTGGGGTCTGGACTCCATTTATTTCAAGATTAGGAACCCTATATGGTAGTGGTTCCAAAAGCTTTTTCTCTTGGCCATACTTTTTAGAAGAAATGTGATATTTGTTGTATCGAATATTGGTTATAGATTATGATTCATCATCATCATCATCAGTCTTTTAGCGTCCGTTGTTGGACATAGACCTTCCCCAGGATCTGCCACACCTCCCTATCATGGGCGTCGCAGAGCCAGTACTTCCTGAACCTGTCTAGCTCGTCTCTCCATCAAATTTTTTGCAAGCCTCGGTTGCGCATGTGGTCTCGGGGGATCCATGTCGTGAGTCGCGACGTCCATCGATTAATAGTAGCCGAAATAGATAAGGAAAAATACTTCCTCCTTGATCCAATTTACAATTCAAAACCAGGAACTTATTCAGTGACCAGTAACTTAATCAGACACCAAGAACTTATTCAGAGACCTAGAACTCTGTTTTGGACCAGGGGCTTGTTCAGAGACCAGGAACTTATTTTGGTGCTACTATAGGATGTGGTCTACCAGACTATTAATACTATAGCCTTGGGTTTACTAGGATGTTTATTACTATATTTTGCAATCTACCCTGCAGGATGATAAAAAGGAATTTGATGTATGTGTGAATAGATTTTCCTAAAATGAAACTGGGTGTTTCTTAATTCAATCTAAATTAGATAAAATCAAATGTAATCACTTGCATATTATGTTTATTTGGTTTTAGTTCTATTCATCTAAAATAAAAAAGTATGTGCTGGTCTGAGAGCTTTATTAATATTCAAAATCATTTTTTGTCCAAGTTACATTGAATGAACTTCATGTATTTACCTCCAATTTTCATTTATAAAATTGAAGCAAAACGTGTAATGTTTGATTTAATGAGAATAAAACTAAAAATAGAAGATTGTTAAAATGTTAATACAACTGAAAAAATCATTTAAATATCAAGAAAAATCAAAAGCCATCAATCTATCAAATCTATGAAATATTTCAATTAACTCAGGTAATTACAATATTTGTGATATAAATAATAATTTACTAAACAGAACTAAAAGATCAAATGAATATTTATAAAGACCAAAGATATTTTAAGGTTTATTCATTGAATATGTAACTAAAGTGGTTATGAAACAGAAGGATATCTTGTATTCAATGTAAAGAGAATATCCTTACTTTAAAAAAATTAGTCACCATAGCCTGCACATGTGCCAGAACTAATTATCTAAAAAATTATCAAAAATTATCTAAAAAAAAAATACCAGGATAAGATTCCTGATGATACTTTTTAAAAAAATCTGTTTTTAGTTAGTGCCCAGTGGTGTACTCTTGTAAATTTTCAAGGTTGTAGCCCCGCAAAATATGACCAGGAGTGGCCAGAGACACACACACACACACACATACGCACAGACACTCAAAGGCAGAAGAATCTGTAGTCCACTTAGCTGGTTGGTCAAGCCATATATAGTGCTAGAGTGATTCGATTTGAAAAAAAGACCATTAACAATGCACAAGAGTAGGCGCATAGATTTTAGTACATAGTTGGAATATATAAGTCATGTGTCCCTTGCTTGTAGTCTGCACAAACTAATTGGTTCAGTCGGGGTATTGGTAGACTGCTTATCACTGTACTGTAAACTGCAGATACTGCAGTAGACTGCACACTATAGTATCACCCTTATTTTATTGTAGGACCAGGAACTTATTTTGATCTCTCTGTTTAAACTTCTCATTATACTATGTTTCTTGGAGCTTACAGAGATGGACATTGGTCAACTTTTGAATTATGAAACTTTGATGATCATAAATAAATAGTTATACCAAATATTGTCAACAAATATCAAACTTTTCTTCTTTTTTACTAATATCTTCCTAATATTATGAAATTCTTAAATGACCAAAAGAAGAGTTATGTATTTTTGTCAATCACCGCTACCCATAATAGACTGTTGCTTGGTTTACGTTATTATTCATGTGTTCTGACAATTATACGTTTTTATCTATGAATATATCTATCCAGACTTCGCCCAGACCTAACCTTTCATAGCAGAAATTTGAAATTTTGCACACACACAAACACACCCCTCAATGAGTAAGGAAAATGGTTGTTTTTGCTTTTTAGAAATTCTCCCTCTAAAAAGGTTTTTATTGGGGGGTTCGATTTCCAATTAAAATTTATCACAAATTGGTCCCTTAGTTTATGTCCATGTTTTGTTTTGTTTTTTCAAATCATAAATTTATGGTTCAAACCAAACTCGTGTTTTCATTAAGGTAACTTAATTTTGCCATCATCACTGCTTAATTTAGGAAGTAAAAAGCAGTGTACATTGGTGGCAGTGATTCATAATTTCCCTTGGAATGTTAGTTTCAGAATAGTTCCTATTCTCCTAAGTAAATTTGTGGTAACAAGTGTCAATAACCCAGCCCTGCAGTCAGAACCACAAATTCTGGCGCTCATTTTTCCTCTAGATCTTGTATGAATAAAGTTCAACTGACAAGTGAGGAAAACCCACAATTTTCAAATTCCTTTGAGGTCACACAAGACATCACTGTATCTTTAAGTCAAGTTCCTGAGTGATATTAGCAGGGAAGGGAGGGGTCAATTTGACCCCAGTGCAAACCATAGTGGATGGGATCAGTTAGAGGGAAGTCCACACCAATCCTTTATCTAACAATGGTTAACATACCAATCCAATGGTTATTTTCAACACCATGTGCCCCCACTCCCATCAAATCTTCAACCAAATGATTATTTCAAGTAAGTGAAGCAAATATGTATGAAAAACAATAAATTTCAATATATCATGTTTAACATGATTTCATGATGACATTTTCCCAAAATAATTAGAGAAATTCTCACTCTTTCCTGTGAGCTCAAACCCCCCATTTTAAATTACTCATGCCCTCAAAACCAATCCCTAGCGGATGTTTGGGAACATGCCTCTGTTGTTAGGAATCACTGCACTAGCCTGACAGATCAATGATCTTTGAGATTTTCATGATTGAAATTCAAAATCTGGGTAAAATGAGTTTTCTAAAATTGGCTTGTAACAGATTTGGGTAATCATTGCAAATTAGGCACTTGAACTACTTTTGTAAATAATAAGAAAAGTCATCTTGCTTTATAGCTAAGAGTGGCTGGATTTTTCTATTTTTTCATTTCCAGCTAACTTTATAGCTAAAAATGCTATGTACACTCGGAAAATCATTTGAAGACTCCTTAAATGTTTGTATGTTTGAATTTTTTGTTTATAAATGAATTATTTCCAAATCATATTTTAATAAATATATCATGCAAAAAACTCAATATTGTTTATAAAATCAATAAACTGAAATTGGTTACTTCTCTCTTCTTATTTTGATATCCCAACTTACTGTAAGTACTGCTTCGTAATAAAATAAGCTTAAAATATTTTTTTTATTAAAACCTGATCAATATGCAGTTTTATTAATTGCTGATCAGTGCTAAGTACATTCAAAAAAATCACATAAAGAAAAGACTCTATTGATGTTCAAAAATTTATTCTAATAGATATATTATTTAAAAATCATAATGATTATACTTTTTATCTATTCTCATTATTGTATTCATTTCTGATCAATACACATACTCAAATTTTTTTGAGCCTTTGTATGAATTTAGATTTCAAGACCCCTCGTATAATTTTTTGAGCATATTAATTGTTAAAAACTATTACTCAAGCAGAATCGTGAATCGATGAAACAACCTACCAGCAAATGTAGTGAATGTACGATCGGCTGTGGAATTCAAACATTTGTATGATGAACTCTGTTTGAATGAGAAGTCCATTTTCGGGTACACTTAGAAACACTGAAGGTTTCATTGGCCAGTGGCATTTGTATTCCTTTGTTGCACTGAATTATTATCATTAACATTTTTAGCCAGAGATTAAAAATGAAAAAATCCAGCCATTTTTAGCCGTAAAGGGAGGTAACTTTAAAAAAATATCAACACAGGTCTTTTGAGTGTTAGATCTGCAAGGATTACCCAGATTTGTTATGACTAAATAAAATTACAATACTGAGTTTTTTCTGATTTTGATCTCTCATTCAATTAGGGGATGGAGTGAAAATCTTGTGTTTTTTGGAGACCGAAGGATTCAAGTTCCATCTTAGTAAATTGTCATGATAACTTCTTAACATTTCCCTGTATTTAACAGCTTCCGCACTTCCCATCTTCAGTTTTGATGGATATCCCAGGTTGATTAGCAGAGAGAGTTGAAGAGAAAGAGTATAGTATAGTACCTGTAAAAAATGAGGAGATTACTTATGATTCGATCAGTATTTCTATCAATATCAGATGATCTGTGCACTCTGCCTAAGATCAAAGTTTCACTATCTGAATATCTGTGTGCTCATTGAAAAGTGTTACACGCAAAAAAAATATACATATTTAAATGGATGTGCAATGCATTTTATATTTGTGGATATATATATATATATATATATATATATATATATATATATATATATATATATATTCATACACATGCACATATGTATATATATTGATAATTGAATCACTGTAGTCCAAGAAATAGACCAGCCAAGTGGATTACAGATTCTTCTCTCTTAGCTTGTCTGTGTGTGTGTATATGTGTCTAGGTGGTTGCTTCTGGTCCCATTTTGGGGGCTACAGCCTTATTTACATGAGTACATCATTAAGCACCATCTAAAATCGTCTTTTTTGTTTTCCACAAAAGTTCTTTTTTTGGTTTCTATGGTTATTTTGGACCAACGATTCCCAGATTTTGAGCTGGTATTTTTTTGGATAAAAGATAAATTTTTGGATTATCTTGGATAGATTTTTAGATAATTATTTTGGTACACTGGCTGGCTTTGGTAATTCATCTATGTGAGGTACGGATATTCTTATATATATATATCCACCAATATATATGAAATATTTGATTGTACCATACATAGCTATGATGTGATCAAATGAATGTGGAGGAAAAGAAAAGCAATTACTTATCTGCATGAAGAGAATGTCTACATGTGGTTCATAAGGACTCGGAAATAGTATTTCAAAATTATGCAACTTTATTTTAAGAAATATGGGTTTCTCCAGTTTTCAAGTTGGTCTGGTAGGCTGGTAATCTATCTATCTATCTATCTATCTATCTATATATTGCATGTACAAGTTACACCCATGGACCTGGAATTATGAAAATTCAAGCATCTTACAATTTCTTGGAAAACTTTTTCCTAAATAGTTTTTTTGTATGGGGTTCAATTAAAAAAGTAGGTTTTTGCTAAATTGTTACCTTAGTTTGTGTCCAGCAATAATCAAGCTTGTTTTTGTGAAAATTCAGACTTTTTTCGTGATCACGGCTCAACAAAAGGGGAAAGCAGTGACTTATTCATTGATCAGTCCTTTTTTTCAATTTCTGAATTGGTTACTCCCAACATGGCATGCTGCCAAAAGAAGCTGTTCAAGCAACAGTTTTGATTGAGAGACTAACCTAATATGTTGTCGATATCTTATCTTTTCAAAAATAAATTTCATTTTTCATTAAATCTTTATCGAAATTCTGCAGAACAATCCATTAAAGCCTAGTTTGCACACCTGGCCGAAACGGATTACTTTGAAACTTATACTGTTTTTAACCCTGTGTAAGATTTATGCAGTGATTCCCAAAAGAATACAATGTATGAATTCTTTAATATAAAATTGACTTACAGTGTTTATAGCCCTCAATAAACTTGGTCCAAGTTGTGTGTATGTTAATAAAATTTATCTAGTTATCCCAAAAAAGAAATTATATATACAGCTTTAAAATAAATTTATTGAATTACTGTGCTTTTGATCCTTTAAACACATAGTTCATATTGTTTATGTGTGTGAGTGTATATATATATATATATATATATATATATATATATATTCCATTCTGGCTAAGAAAACTGTTTTCTAATGAACCAAAACCAGGGACAGATAAATTCATATCGCTGAAGAGATGTGTTTGACATACATCGAAATACTGTATGGATTTTTTCCTCAGTTTTTTGCCTTTTACTTAATACATATCTATATGTACATATGTACTTGTTGTGTGGATATGAGATGATCTTACAGAATACGTGGGCATGTTCTGATGTATTCTGATGGTTACTTGACTTGTTGTGATTCTCACTGACACAGATTCGTGATCTCCCCCTCCAACATCACAGAAATCTCCTAATTTCATCCTTCAAATCTCAACCATGTAAACAACATATTGTTTACTCTGCAACTACTTAAAGTTCTTTTTAAAAAAGGTGGTTGGCAGCCATCAAAAAGGCATTAGAACATGCAAATGTGATAATAAAAGTTTTGAGATGTACACAAATTACCAACAAAGACACATACACACACACATATATATATGATAACTTCGGCTTTGAGAATGCAGATAAGGGAGGGTTTTCCAAATTTTCAAGTCCCCAGATTGTGGGGCCTGTATGTGATTAATCCAAATGTCTGCACAACGGAAATTTAGAGTGAGGAGTTGTGTGTGCATGATTGACCCCACCCTTTAGACTAAAGGTTTGCATGCCATGGCCTACAAAGATGAGACAATAGAAACAATTCCCTAGGTTGTAAACTAAGTCACTGTAGAGGCCTGTCACCCCCTTTTGGGGAGAATTCCAACAGTATGGATGACCTAGGTAAATAAAGTTCAAGTCCTGGACAATCCACAGTAAGCAGATACCTGAGCAGTCAGTAGAGTTCTACTGCCCGTTTTGAGGAATATGCTGACAGTACAGCTGCCTGTGTAGATTAGAGCATAGGTCCAAGACACACCACTGTAACCAAATGCCTGAGCTGGCCGTAGTAGTCTGCTTCCCTTTTTGGAGAAGTAATCTGACTGTACAGCTGCCTTTATTGATTGGAGGTCAGCAACTTTTGGTTTGAATTTACCTAAATGTCTAAATTGTGTATTTTTGTTGGTTTGTTACCAGAATATGGCAAAAATATTACCTTTCATTTTTGACAGGTTCTATACTAGTGATCAAGTATGCAATAACAGCTGTGGATGTCACACTCATAATGTCTGTAGCAGCCATCAGCTCCTCTCTCAGCTTACACTTTTATTGAACTACACACCTTTCTTTTCTTCACTCCCTCTTCTTAAACTACTCAGCTTTGTTTTATCTCCTCTCCTTTCTTACCCTCATATTAACCATTATTTCTCACTTCCCCCTTCCCAACCTCCTATTATACTACATAACTTTATTTCTCCCCTCTCCCTTCCCAGCGTGACTGTCACACTCATAGTGTTTGTAGTAGCCATCAGCAAAACCTGTTGTTGTATGCTTATGATAACTACTAACTTTAAAGGATTGGAGCACTAAATTTATGTAAATTCAATAATTTTAATCTTAAATAAGTTCTCTTTGCAGTTTGAGTAAATAAGGATCTTACTTGTATTTTTTCCAACATCAGTGACCCACACTCTGAACAAATAAATAATAACATATTCAATAATTTTTTTCATTTTTATGACTACTTTTTGTTGATTGGAAAATAAAGAATAAACACCTGGTGGGATTCAAACCCATACATTCAAGGAGGAAGTACAGTTCTACGCCTGTCTGCTCTACTAATCGAGCAACCCTAAGGCAGGTGAAGGTAAAAAGTAGTCATAAAAATGAAAATGATCTGCTATCACAGTAAATAATTGAACAACCGTAGTCATTTGAAGTCATGTAAAAAAATTCCATCGAAAAATGGATTCGTTTAGAATAAATTCTATTTATGACATCATTGGATAACATCTAAATCAGAGTAAAAAAAAACAACAAAATATCCAGAAACATCTAGATTCTGGAGAATCTAGATATTATTAGTAAACCTGTCAGAATAAGGCCACCAAAAAGCTTTTTTTCCGAAAAAAAAAAATTTAGAAAGGGTCTAGTATAGTATTGATGCCAATTTTCAAGTTTGTAAGCATAAAGGTATGGACAGGAGTGTTGGAACACATAGACAAACATAACATCTAAAATCATCTAAATTCTAGGGGATCCAGATATTACTAAAAAGCATCAGAATAGGGTCTCGAAAGAGTAAAAAATGAAGACATCTCTAGAGATGAGTGAAGTACTGATGTCAATTTTAAAGTCCGTAAGTACTGTATGTCCTAGAGCGTTGGAACACGCAAACAAGCGAACACACGAACATAAAAAAGGGGGTAGAACCCCTTGCCACCTTTGGTGGCTACGGTTGTTGAATGATTCAGAATACTTCATTTAATTTTTGAAAAAAAGAAAAATTCTAAGAGTGGAGTACTGATGCCAATTTTCATGTCTATGGACAAAGTGGTATGGCCAGGAGCGCTGGAACACAAACAAACACACGCACATATAAAAAAAGGGGGGTAGTAGAACCCTTGCCATCATTAGTGGTTACGGTCGTTCATGATTCACAATATTTAATTTATTAAGAAAATTTAAAAAAAAAAAACGTTCTAAGGAACTGGAATACTAATGCCAATTTTCAAGTCTTTAGACAAAATGGTATGGCCAGGAGCGTTGAAACACATTAACAATCAAACTTACACGCACTTATAAAAAAATTGAGTGTAAAACCCTTCGCAACACCTTTGCTGGCTACGGTTGTTCAATGATTCCCAATATTTCATTTAATGAAAATAAAAATAATATAATAAAATAATGTAATAAGATATTTGTTTTCTTCTAATTCTTATAGAATCCATCACGCAATGCTGCGAATATGTGGAGAAGGCGTCCATGCCGTTGATACGGAGCCCGAAGAACCAAAACTGAACTGTCTCCTTTCTTGAGGAGTTACCTCCCCTTCTGTAGGCGACAGCTATAGAATAACATTACCCTAAACCCTGGAAAACCCATTAAAACTATGAAGCTCATTTATTCTACCCCCAGGAGCCCACGCCTCAATCGCTACCCCTAAAGGGCTGTGCTGGTAAGTTGAGGACACAATAATCTAGAAAGAAGAAAAACGAAAACAATCAATTGAACTTACAAATATTTTTTGTGCCTTTTTTTTGACAATTAACAAAGGAATAAAGAAGGTGTTTAATCTACAATGTTATTATTATGGTTCTTTACTTCATTTGAGTGGGCGATGAACCATTTTGAAAAAGTCAATGTATTTATTTTCAGAGCTTTAATGTTTATAATTTTGATATGTCCACACATCTCTATTTGACGCTTTTCGATCGGTCAGTCTGTCATTAAAGGCATTACGTCTTGAATGCTATGATGTAATTATAGAATTACGTTCGGCATTTTTGTATAAAAAAAAGGCCCTATACAGTTTTTATTGAAAACGATACACGTAAAATCTTTCCATATTTCAATACTTTACAAGTATGACTATCAATTGTCTCTAAGGAAGACTACTTGCTCTTCTTCTTCCTCCTCCTGCTACTACCACCACAGATGGTGGACGCATCGTGGAACTATCGGTTCTTGTCTTATTTTAAAGTCTGGGCCCTCTGTATTATGATCCACGGTGTTGAAGTTTCAAAATAAAGTAAAAACTGATCGTTGTAGCTATCGAAATTACGAAAATATAAACTACTTTAAAAAATGGTTCGTTGGGCTCTGATCGTGCACTTCCTGCATACACAAGTTTAAAAAAGCGGTTCCCAAACCCAGAGTCGCAAGAATGCTACTGACGTTCGGTGGATGGTTTGAAAAAAAACTATATATGATATAGATAAAAAGCATATGTAAAATACAAAAAAAAAAACAAATGGACAATGCCAAGAGCGAATCATAGTCTCAGATTTTAACACGCCATTGAAAGTTCGGCACTGAATAATTGGTGAGAATGATAAAAGATTACTAAATATATGATATCTCCTTACATGTGTATACTTTAGAGACAGGTCATTGACATTCAAAGGGTTTTAGGACGTTTGAACTCCCGGTCGTTTGTGTTGTTAACACGACGTTTCGTTTACCACCATTACATTCGGAGAGTAAACTTGAAGAAGACCTTTGAATACATCGGCCGAAACATCGTGTTTATAACACAAACAGCAATAAGGAGTTCAATCGTACGGAAAATTCATTGAATTTCCTTATGTATTCAATCTTGTTCATGTACAATACTTGTACATGATTAATAAATTGAAGTGAAATTCAATAGAATTCATTGTATAAAACCGAATGAAGAAACACTGAAACGTTCCCACCCTGATGATCGATAAGCATTCTCTCCACTTGAAAAAAATACTGTGCTAAGGGTAGCGGCTCTGAATGTTTTGGAAACACTTCGTTACAATTTTATTGTATTATCCTTAGTCCATTACACCAAGTAGTAAATGGTGGTTTGTTTATAAAACTGACTTTTTCTTGCAGCCGGATGTATCGCTCCTAAGGTGCATACGTACTCTTGATGAAACCTAGTAGTACTTACAGTCGTGCATGTTGTCTTCTCAAAACGAGTTGTGCACTCCACACGAGCTGTGAACAAACATAAGTAATTGCCCCTTTTGTTGAGTTTAATGACTGGCTCTGTAGTCAGGAAACATATGCTACATTAGGAGTCGTGCATAGGTTGGAAAAGCTCGATTTAGCAGGTGTCCACAAAAATCATCAAACCTCAGTGATGGACGTGGCGGGGAAAGGGATGCAAGGGTATATCTACGCTTCAATTTTAGTGCAGGTTATATGATCTCAAAACAACCCCGAATTTCGCCATATTTTTCATTGAAAATTACCCACGGCAATACCTCGGAATCCCCATTTGCATGGATTTGCTTCGCTCATCCCTGATGGATCCGTCTGTGATCCCCGAGTATAAATTCTTAATTTTGATTAAACAAGATCCATAAGTTCAATGATGCATTCACCATGGATGGTAATATTAGCAAGAGGTAGAGCGGGAGAAAAGCAAGTAGTCTTTCTTTAAGGCAACGGATTCTCTTACTTGTAAAATATTGTGATATGGAAACATTCTGTGAATATCATTTTCAATACGAATTGTAAATGGCCATTTTTTAGCTTTTTATAAATCAACAATGCAGATCTCGCATATTCTCTGAAGACATCATAGCAGCTGGAAAAATGATTGGAGAGGATGTTCTTTTCAATGACGTGTCACCTTTCAATGGCATCACACTTTCTTTCCTTCCTTCCTCTTTCTGTTGTTGAACTTAACTACAACCGACCGAAAAGTGTCTTATTGGGATGTGTGGACAAATCTGAAAAAAAAAAAAGAAAAAACTTGCTGCCGAATCTATTTCTAACGTCGTAACTCCTGTTACGGATTTTTCTTGTGAAAATCTTATGAAAATAGAAAGTACTCATTGTGTGTTTAAAACGGTCTTATTTCCATACATATCGACTAATGTGTTATCCAATAAATATCATATATGCATAGAAGTAAGGAAGAAAAAACATCATCGTAATACTAGTTATCTTGTCTGTGGCACTCGAGTGATGACCAGTAACATAGGTGTATGGAAACTTTTTCTATAAGCGGGGGGGGGGGGGGGCAAAAAGTTTGGTTTGCACGCGTTGTCTACAGTTTTATCCGAATGACACTGATTAGCTCGAAATGTAACACGTTTTTTCCAACTTTGCACACTGCCCACTGCCGCCTGGTTCGTATGCCTATGATAAGTAACCTAATCACTGGCTGCGAACAGGTTAAAGGGGGAAATTATTGTACGTAGACCTATACTTCCTGAATTCTAAGGTGAATCAAAAAGAGATAAGATTGTACTTTGCATCCCATCACCTGAAGTAAGATAAGGGATTAGAAAATTTCATTTGCAATATCTGCAGTACCAGCCGTACTTTTATGATCATCAATACCTTATTACTCTTGTCAAATGTATTGGTCACGGATCTGCCCCATACCACGGAAACTATTAGAGGTAGAAGCATGTGGTTTTCACACTTCAATAACCTGTATTTTGAAGATATAAAAATCGACCTGGTCCGTTCGTCACGCTTTTTGGAAGCTTAATAGCTCGGAACTAATGAAGATTGACACATTGGGTTTTCACCAATCGATGGCTTATTATTTTGCGATTTATGACAAGTGTAATGTTTTTTAGTAGCTGGGTAATTATAGGTTTTTGGTAATCCTTGCTTATGCATACATACACACACACACACACACACACACATATATATATATATAGTAATTAAAAACGGCCGACAAACAACGTCATTTTACATTTGTATACACAACGATTACTTCATTTTTAGTGCATCTTTGGAACGGATGAAGACTTCCTGAATATGTTTTTTGCTAAACAATAAGACAAAATATTTATTACATAGGGAAAATAGCATTATATCCTCACTTTTCAAGAGGATTAGTTACAAGTCTCTTAGATTGAGGGGCCAAGAGTGTTTAATTATTTTGTACAAGTTGATATATGAACTTTGTAGACAATGAATTACTAGATGAGTTTACATGTATTTACCTAGATGTGCAGCAGTACATTTAATTGAGATCCATACCTTTGAACTCATACTTAAAAAAAGGGAGGTCATATATCCACCCAGGCTGATGACAAGAATAAAAATGATTAGCATTTATTCACAGATTTTATGTATGAAAATAAGATATTTGCATAAATTCTACATAAATTAGGTGAAAACACTTCAAAAATTACACACACACACACACACATACATTTAAATTGATGTACAATTTTTTTAGTATTATTTGGCCAATTCTTTTGTTCATATAAATTCATAGCATTATTATGCAGTTATCAGAGTATTTTCCCTCACCCCTCACGTATGGCTTGATTGAGGAAGTGGTACTTATGAGATCCTTGATTTCTCTACACGATGTACCAAGACCGAAATGCAATTTGAATTGATTCAGAAATCTAAGACTTGAAATGTTTTCGAAAGAAAAGAGCAAAAAAGCAGTTAGCATTTGTAGAGTAAAAACTTATCTTGAGTTCTGATTGCCAAGCAGAAATTAATTAAGTTCTTAGATATCATTTTTTCCATTTTTTTCTACATTCAGATTCGGCTTACGTATCCCCAACAGTCAGGGCATCAAGTAGGACAATAACATCCTTGACCAACTAGAAAATAAAATGAAACAAGAAATACATTTATAACACAATTACCCTCATTCATATTGTCTCTGTTTTCTCATTTCTATCGGTTTGTTGTTTAGAAGTTTCTGGGTCAAAAGCCATCAATCTTTATCAGAGTATTACAAACTATGATTTTGTTAGAGTACGACGGAAACAGTGCATTCAACATGTTCAACTGTCATTGTAATTTCTTTCTAATGCGTATCCAGAGATTTCCGACATCCCGGATGTTTGACAAAGAACAAATTGGTGGCTTTCAACTTCCCTATTGTGTTAATATCTGATCAATATTTGTATAGTTGTACTTTGGGGGACCTTTGTATGCTATGTTTAAGTACTTCAACTTATATTCGTAAGACTAAAGATTATCAAATTATAAACGAAAAATGAAGGCCTGGCTATGAAATAATAAGAAGAAAATAATCATGGAATAAAATCACTACTGAATCTGGAAGCGTATCTGTAGTTTCATGTCTTAGTTCTGAATGAAACGACAAACAAAAGCTATTTTAGTCTGACAAGGACTTGTTGAAGGAAATTCGACAGAGAAAAGCAGGGATCCCCTCTTGTCACATAACCGGAAGTGATAAAATAGAATTCAGTATTTATCAGCGTTATCATGGAAACGTCAAAATGCAACTCAGCCAGATGGCGCTGGAGTCAATTATATTATCAAATAAATATCAGCGAGTAGAATGTTATTGTTCAGGAATAGGCTCCCTATAGAACCACGGCGCCAGTGTAGAGAGGTTTGATCCAGGACCAGTCCGTCAATTAGGAGGACCAAAGCAGTCGCATAGGGTGTAAAAGTCTTGAGAGTGCTCTCCAAAATGAAAAAAAAATAAATAAAATAGTTGTCAGAATACAACCAGGGGCACAAAATCTAAGGTTTGGTTAGGCACATAAAACCCTTGCATAAATTTTCAGTCTCACCTAGGGTGCACGAAACTCTTGTGTCGACTATGGCTGCAGTACCACTATTCAGAGGTCCGATCCAGCTGAATTTTGCATTTCGTTGAAGACTTGGTTGTACTTGAGGCTGTGCAAACGGATTCCACAGAAATGTATACAGAGCATCAGTGGGACAAATGATGTTCTCAAATCTTTCGTAAATGAGTATTCAGTCAGATTTATTACGAATTTTAGACTTTAATGACATTATTCACAGGTTTGCAACTGAAAAAAAAGCAAGGAAAGTTCTTATTTTGACAGATTCAATTCATTATAAATGTACTTCAACTTTGTAAAATTTCATGCAGACCTCATCTTGGTTCATTTTTTGAAACAATGTTTCGGCCATTGTACCCTACGACCGTCTTCAGGTGATGACTTATTGTGTTACTTTGTCATAGATAATTGATCTATAAAGGACGTTAGGTTGAATTAAACATCATAATTCTATACTTCATTTTTGTTTTGATTTGTTCGAAAATAAAAGCTAAATACAAAAGTAGAAGTATCCCTAAGAAATATTATTCACTGGGCACCATCAATGTAAAATTCGGCTGTGGTCGCCCAGAGAGATTGTCGCTTTGCAATCTCCTGTTTCCGGGGATTATGGAGCGATAATATTGATGGCATAAAATTTATACGCATTTTTATATCTAGAAATATGATTTCTAAGCTAAATCGCCTTTCTTTTAGCATCATTGAATCAATAATGAATATCTACACAATTTGGTTAATATTATGTTTGGCTTTTATATATTTATGAAATTGAATTGTATTATTTATTTTGTTTACTAGTATCTATTTCATCTTAATTTCATTTGCTTTTTATCCCAACTCCCAGATCACCTTTTCACGATCATTCGTAAGCAGTCTGGATCTGAAAGGAAGAATAAATCTCTTGCAAGACTCGAACTTAAATCCCATATGTGCGTTACATGGAGCTTTTGGTACTGGCAATTTTGTGAAATCCCTCAAGAATTCATGAAATCCCTGAACATTTCAGTAATTTCACGAAATTCTCGGTTTCACGACTGTTGTAGAAATTGTGGACGAGCTTGTGATGCTGACCATTACTGATGTAATAAGTTTGTTCGTCTGTGGCTGTCCCTCTGCTGTGACCTTGTGTCAAACTAAGCAGAATCTGAATATGCACTGTAAATTCTGAAGCAGTATATACTTAATATTTACTAAGTTTGCCTAAGTTCGACACAAGGCCACAGTAGCGGAGCACCAAGTGAGGATCGAATACATTGCAGTTGTGATGGTCAGCATCACACACTTGGAAACCATTAGACTGATTGTGAAAATATGGATTTCATGAAATGTTCATGAGATCTCATATAATCCCTATTGATTTCAAGAAATCGGTATTTTCATAATCTTACTATAACATCTATACCTGAGAGTTGGGATAAAAAGCAACTGAAAGAAATTCTAGTGAAAAAAATCAACGATCCTTCGTCTAATATCACTATGTAGTGTCATAAGAAGCAAGAGAAATAACATAAAAGAGATTCTAGTAGAAAAATAATATCCGCTTACCTTGCTTTCATCTAACTAATTCGAATACAATTAGGGGAGACTCTGGACGGTAGCAACAAAGGACGGTTGCAACAAGTCTTATTCCTCCAATCAGAAACATAGTAACATGATGACACTCATACTGCACACGACTAATTAAAAAAAACTACAAAAGGTTCTGTAGTCCAGGTATTAGAGGCTTGGTCGAACAAAGAGGATATCACAACCCTGACAAAACTCACTGTTCCCAAGATTGCACATTCAGTTGATGTGGTGGCCAATACAGGAAAAATAGAAAAAAAGAGCTTAAGATCTGTGGTGACTTCTATGAAAACTGATTAAACTACATCTTTAAGATGAAACAGGAAACTAAGGTTTTCGACTCATACGTTGAAATACCCATCGGGGATTCTGAGAGAAGGCGCCATCAAGCGGCCGTGGAGATTGAATAGAATAACATTGAAAATGACACTCCACAACCAGTAGAAATGGACAGGTTTTGGTCTCAAGCTATGACAAACTGAAACTACGGTTGTTCTTTCATGCACAAGTCTCAGAGAGAGAAACAATTAAAGTAGATGCTGTTGAAGCCATTGCAAATTGCTTTTCTGGTACGTTTGCTACGGTTTCTTGTTATCCTGTCAAGGATGGCTATACAACAGAAATACCAGACGTCTGTCCTGATGTGGAAAAAGTTAATGCTCGCATAATTCCCTATGGTTTCCCTTTGATTCTGCATCATGTGGTATAGAAAACATCCTGTCCGCTAGCGAAGCATATCTAGTACAAATACTAAAGATTAACGGCAAATGCACTACAATGGACTAATGCAGAATAGAGCGCATTACTCTACTGTCTTCTAATGCAGATTCATTTGTGCTGTAAATGTATTACGGTAACGTTCTCCATTCTAATGGTCTTTTAGACTTTGGTTAAGCGGTAGTGTTGGGGATTTCTCAAGATCCATCCTAATACACGCGTCAGCATCTAACCTCTGCCGTGTACTAGCGAAGCATATCTAGTACAAGGACTAAAGAACAACAACAAATGTACTATAATGGACCAACTAAGAATTCACATGTACTATTACTGTAAAGCAGTGTCCTTAGATCAACGTCCTCCTACAAGCCATACCACAAATGAACACATCCGTAGAGCATAATTTGCCACACACCGGATGGTATCAATACAACACCCTCAATTCACGATGCTGAATGCAACTGTCCATGGATTCGAAGAAGCAGAAGAACTACTGATGCCAACAAGAGCCATAAGACCAATTCCAAAAGCGTTTACTATCCTATGCACGGAATGTAACAGTGACAAATAATGCCTCTTACCTAATGATTTTCAAATGTCAAAATCGGCAGGATCAGGAGCATGTGTCACAATGCAAGAACCCCCTTGGTTCTATTGAGTAAGAGTCATAGTAATAAGATATACCGGAATAATTTAATAGTTTTCTATATGTGACTCTCACCATAATTCATAATTAATAAACTAACAAAGGTACGAGTTTTCAAATTGCATCTAATTTCAACGAATTATTTTATATATAAACCAACATAAATATCTTCAATTGGACTACTTCTGATTATCACACGCATCAGTAATTTTCAAACACTGGATGGATGTTTTTAAGAGAGGTGAAATTTTCAATTATAGCTGTTTGAAATTCCAAGAATTTCCGCAAGGTGTGAATGTTATTTTGATTAATACCCATTGGCGCCTGTGTGTGAAAAGAACGTTGCAAACAAAGAAATAAACGGAAAAAAGACGCAAATACTTCAGTTTTGTTATAATTCCCGATCTTTTGTTAAAAGAAGTAATGAACAGAGAAATAAGGAAGTTAAGGTAGGTTTGTTTGTGAAATATCTGGTATTTTCACGGGATGCCCAAGTAATTCCAGTTAACAGTTCTTGGAAGTAGCCGTAGAATGCGAATGTGTAGAATTGAAACAATTCGCTACAAGTTTTGTTTATTGATTGTTGATTTGGGAAGATCACAAATATATTGATGAATATCACTGCGCGCTCTGGAAGATTGTAGTGTCTTCTTTGAGTTTTGAGTGTGAGCGAAAATGTGAAAGGTTTTCAGTGTGAGTCCAGATAAAGACGGCTATCGCAAGGGAAGTGAAATCCCGTCATTCAACAACCGGACAGAGACTGTTGTGAGCCAGACCAGACCAGACTGTCGTCTGGAACGGTGAGCGAGACTGCGTTTGTTGGACTGAAGAATTTGGGCGAGAAACATCATCAAATCGACGTCCCCCTCCCCTGGCAGGCTTTAGCAAGCAATTATTTTAAAGGATCCTGGATTGGCTAAAAAGGGTGATTTCTTATTACTTGACTGCTTACTACTACAAGATCCGCATTCCGCCCCGTTGCTGTTGATTTTTCTACCATATAAGCAGGAAATTTGAGTGTTTTTCCACTGGGGTTTGGTACTTATTTTTGGTACAAATTATGAAGCCCCCATCAAACCCTCTCATACGCTGCAAACCAGTCAACTATTCGAGATATAACAATTTTATCAACAGTATAGAACTTAATCAATAATTTGGGTATGATTATTTGATAACTTTTTCAAAACACACAATCAATTTTTATCCTGAGTTCCATGACCTTGTGGCCTCCGGTGACCAAATCAGCTCATCAATTTGCATAAAAACTATGGTAATTAATAAATGAGTGCTTTAGTACAAACCTTTTAAGGTATTATTTGTTGATCGCTGACGTATAAACCTCAAGATATTGAATTTTTTGTTTGCCCTATCCCAAAATTCTGGTACTCTTCGAGTGGTGAAAGGCGTGGCTTATGACAGCATTACTGGGGGTTAGTGTAATGATACCAAAATTCTACCTTCATTTTTTTGTTTTGCCACAAGGTCAGTTCATGAATATACAGAGAGAGTTCGAGCCTCTCTTAAGCATGCAGGGATTCCTTCGCCAAATGTATTGCCAACAATCATCATGGTTCATTGTATTGTTCCCAATTGCAATCATCGATCTGATCGTTATTGTTGCAAATATTACAGATTTTCTAATGATGAGGGACGATACCAGCTTTGGAAAGCACTAAGGTAAATAAATATCATACATTCTTATAACGTTGAAGAAATATTTATTGGCTAAAGGAAGTGGACTTTTTCTGGGTCAAAACAATAGCAAAATAACCAAATTGGGTTCCATATTAGAAGATAATTGGAGCTTATGTTTAACGTATGTTAAGTTGGAAAGGGGCTTGATGTAAAAAAAACAAAAAAAAACAATTTAATTTTTTTCCTTACACAGTAATTAATTTTTAAAAATTCTTATACAACCAGGTAATACGACCAACCGACAACAGCGGACTTAGCAACTACTTTTTTGACAACAAAAAACGAAACGTCAGAAAATAATAATAGATTTTGTGTGATTTTCAAAAAGAATATTTATAAAAAATTTTAATGTGAAACCCTTTACCTTAAACAATATAAACTCATATGAATATATGCTTTAAAGCCTAATACTTTTAAGAAAAAAGTGTATGTGTCGTGTGAGTTCGCATTCATTAAGAAATGATATATGTAGCCCATTCAGAACATGCTGAGATTTCAACCATTTATTTAAAAAAATCAGTATTTATTCATTATTTTTGAATGAAGTTCGTTTTGAAAAGCGTATGTTGTGAGAGAAGAGTATGGAGATATTTTTTAAAGTGAATCACTCGAGCCTTCTTTCCACTGTTCTATACTGCTTTATATTTTTATCGGTCGGTTGTATTACCAAGCTGTACAGCTTTTCAAAAAATGATTAATTGGCTATGCAAGTAAAATAGTAACATTTTCATGTTTGTTGATTTTGAATTTGGCATTCTTTTTTAACATAACATACGCTAAACACAAGCTCTTATTAGCTTGATATACAACCAACTTGGTTGCTTTGTTGTTGTTTTGATCCAGAAAAATACTTCTGATACTTCTTCAAAGGTAACTATATATATATATATATATATATATATATATATATATATATATATATATATATACTCGAGACACACACACACACATATACATATACATATATATATATATATATATACATATATATATATACATATATATATATATATATATATATATATATATATATATATATATATATATACTCGAGACACACATACATAAATAACTCATTAGTTTCGTATGAGTGTATCATACGACACGCATAAAAGCATGTTATCTAGCGTGATATTGATATTTCACAGCAACGTATGATGTCGCTGTTCGGCACGGAAGTCAACATGAAAAAGACAGCCTTCTGCCATAATTATCATCAGCTGCCTTTTAGTGTCCACCGATGGACAGAGACCTTTTGCAAGACCCCTCTATCTCTGTGGATCCACGTCGTGAGTCGTCATGGCCATCTAACGTTTTAACAACAGGACCAGCCCGTTGCCATTTGAGTTTTTCTAGTGAATTCTATGATATTCCTGATTGTTGTTTTCTCTAAATCCCGTGGAGAAATCACGTCCTCTATCTACCTGCACCCAAACAGGAGTACCACCCCCTTCCGTCTCGCATCAGCCTACCGAAAGCTGAAAATAGTCCAAGACTTCACCTACTTGGGTTGTATCATATCCTCCGACGCCAGACTGGACAGGGAGATAGACAACAGACTAGCTCTGGCAAAACAAGCTTTTGAGTAACTCAAACCTGATCAAACAGCAAAAGAAATCGTAAAGAAAAGAAGTTTTTCTAACTGACCTGTTTAGTCAATTTTGTTGGTATGGGTTTTGTCAACAGTCAGTTCGCACAGGGCGTTTATCATTTCCTGCTCTGATCTTTCGACTCCCCCCACCTCTGACACCATCTACTCCCCTTTCATGTATGTACCTTTATTTAGTCATACCTCATTTATTCAAAATGTTTCCTTTTAAGCGTAATCGGAGAGAAATCGGAATAAGCTTTTTTATGTCCCAATTCTTCAGTCAGTTCTTCGTGACTCTCAACATTATGAAATTGCAGGTCAAATGATAAGAATGCATTTCAAGTCGTTCGAGTCAAACGTGTAATCTATATATTTTCATGTTTACGAAAGTTTACTGAGTTCAAAAGAGCAAGAATCAGCATTGGCTGCGATCATGCGTGAGAATTAGGTTGCCAGGAAAGTAATGTCGCATTTCTTTGTTGTCAAAATGAAAACCTTCGAAATACAACGAACGTGAAATTCATGTTCGGAACAAAACAATCCTTAATTAAACAATGTTTGATTTTTTTTTTTGAATTTCAATTCATTATTATTAGAGGAAGTATTGCTTTAATTTTGAGAAGTTTTTAACTTCATTGGTTCAAGTCAAAGTTGTGAAGATGAAAGAAAAAACTTGTCAAAATTACCATCCCTAGTTATAGTAATTAACAATGTGGGGCGGAAGAGATTACGGGGCAAACGATATGAAGTACCGCTTACTGTCCCAAATGCTGATCTTCATCCAAATAAAGTAACGCTGAGTATATAATGGGATTAGAAGAGAGTCCTTTATTATTGCACTTCTTCCGGAGAACCACATGATTGGTTCGGACTAGTAGTGCTCTCAATTAAAACGATTGAAGAAAACACTCGATGACTTGAATTACCTTTTATTCAAATCAGAATTATCCCGATGGGAAAAAACAATTTCTTGGAAGATTGCAATAAGCACCTACAGTTGCTCTTTGCTGAGAAATTTAAAAAGTTCAGGGAGGAGGAATTGTAAACTGGTGGAACGGAACGGTAAATTATTGTTTAATAAAATTAATTCTGAAAATCAAGAAAAAGATGTGTTATTTTTATTTAATGAACTTCAGGAATTCTTGGACCAACCAACATATTCAAAGGCGTTAGATTCCATAAAGGAATCTATGCGGTTTCGTATTCACTAAGCTGACTTAATGGAGGAAATAGAAGGTGGGCAAATTGTGCTTTGTCGGGTGGTACGGAAGATGCCCAAATTAGAGAATCCCGGCCGAAAATTCCCCACAACAAAAATCCCACGTGGGAAAAGCTTACATGGAAAGAAAGACGACAAGGGAAAGTCCTCACGGAAAAAAAACTACATGGAAAAAAGCACACACGGAAAAAACCCACAAGGAAAAAAATTTGGGGGACGTATAGATAAGGTCCCACCCGTGTCTTATACACCACCAATTACGGTAAATGTTTGAAAATCATCGTGATTGAAATATTATACTTTTACCCAAGCTAGCTAAAAATCACAGCAAGTAAATAAAACAAAGCAGGTAAATTGTAAAATAAAGCGAGCTAAGTAAAAAATGAAATGAAGTAATTAAAAAAAATTGAGCAATCAAATGAAAAAAATAAAACAACTGCAAGAAAATTGAATCGATGAACAGGAATAATCAAATAATTACATTTACTGCTTCAATCGCTGAAAATGTTAGTTTTTTCTGTTGAATTAATTAGAACTTTATGTAGCTTTATAAAATTCATGAGCCTTTTTTTAAATGAGTCCCCACCAAAATATAACATCCATTATTTGCTATAACGGGAATAGACTGCGAAAGAGTTTTTTCAACCAACAGAAATCTATTTTCAGTAAGAAGAGAAAAAAAAATGATTGGTCAGCCATAACGACGGTATGAAATAACTTTTACGCTCAAATTTTCAACCAAATCTTTTTAATTGATTCTTTCAATTAAAATGAACAAATAATGAGAACACATTTTAATTCGTGCACATTAACGTGGTAGAAATTTGTTGAAAGACATTTTGTTTTTTCAAGATTAATATCAAAATAAAACCAAGATAAATATCATTACTGAAGAAAAAATAGCTTTTATTATTTCAAATCAATAATAATTAAACTAAAAATTATTTAAAAAAAATCTCCAATCAATTTGTTTCAGCGTAAGAAATTCATAAAAGCTTTACGATTTAATTCATATCCTCAATGCATCTGTTAGAAAAGACGACGTTGCTCATTAGGTAGAGATGTCGATCATTCTGCATTTCGAGGGAATAAGATTAGAGGAAGCCGATTACTATAATCAGGGATAATGTTATCAAACTGTTATCACTCGGTCCCCAATTGTTTACGTTAATTTAATTAATTTTTTTTTTAATTAATAAAAATCGTTTGAAACGGGACTTTTTTTTATCATATAAAGTTGTTTATAACAATGAATTTATAAACCTAACAATGAATTTATTATAATAATGAAGGTAAATTTAAGACTCTGAATGTGAATTGATCGAATTTTAGATCCTTTGTTTAATGTTATCAATTGGATATTTAAAAATGACTGAACATATTTGCCAAACTATTTACATGAGAAGAATGGTTTTCGGAACTATTGGTTTCCGAAATTTCAATCTGGATTTAAATTTAAGATGCAATCTGCAAATAAAAAAAATACCTTTGTGGGCATCTTTTATCTTTAGGATTTTTTCTGTGTGGGATTTTTTCTGTGTGGGATTTTTTCTGTGTGGGATTTTTTCTGTGTGGGATTTTTTCCAAGTGCGCTATTTCCGTGCAGGCTTCATTTCTCTGTGAGCTTTTTTTCTCTGTGAGCTTTTTTCTCCGTTGGCTTTTACCGCATGGGCTATTTTTTTGTGTGGGCTTTTTCTGTGTGCATTTACCGCGTGGGCTCCTTTCTGTATGCTTTTTTTCAGTGCGTATTTATGAGTGAGCTTTTTTCCCCCGCAAGGAATTTCCGTGCAGATTTCCATTGTGTGGGAATTTGGGGGGAATCGTTTTGCCAATCAAAGTGGGGACAGTCTGTTTGTTGGCTCCAAATTATCAGTATTTGAGATCCTCGCTTTTACCGAGACACAAATGGTTGAAAGCGACGTTATCCAGAGTATACTTAGATTACATGACCAGATTACGTGCCTTGCCCCCGTTCTACCACGTTTAATATATACGCGTTATTTTGAACACATTACTATAACCATTTGTAGTCGAACCCTGCGAATGAAGATATTACACTGGAAACCCATTGAAGAATTTGGATGGAGAATAAAGAAGCAAGTTTCCTTTGGAAACGGTTTTTGCAAACAATCGATTCCTACCGTGGCTTTGGCGAAACTCAAAACAGCGCGAAAACTGAAAGATATTTGGTGTCTCTGACATGTCGCATGGAATTGAGCCAATGATCAGAGCCATATCAGCGACACCAAGTAACCTCCGTTTTCTGCAACGTTGGCAACCAAACCGTTTTCGCCCTGAAGGGAAAAAAAATAATGAATGAATTCTTAATAAAAAAAATATAAAAAATCATCGAAATAAGAACTGGTCTCTCATTTTTGAGGATAAATAAGTCTTAGTTCATTGAGAAGTAAAATATCGAAAAACTGCAGTTTGAATTAATGATAAAACCGTACAACACGATTTTTGTTCCTGGGTAGAATTTCTCTGATTGCTTACCTTTGAATAGGATAGAAAATGGCTATAATTCCCTTCAAACTTTGCTTTTGTGGCTAAGGCAGTAGTTTTCATTTGTAGGTGTTGTTTTCCTACTTAATGTGATTAAGAAATCTGCCAATTTGTCTGTTCGAAATTCGAAATGAGTAAATAAAAAATTATCATTGTCCTATTCACGAAAGAAAGTTGGAGGGGAAATGATTGACATTTTCTATTTTCTTTTTAGACATAACCAATGAGAAAATAACACTTATTATCAAAGAATTAGAAAAGTAAAAAATAGTTACATAGGGTGCATTGAAATCTAACATTACATTTATTAAAATAATGTATGTATCTGTCGGTGACACTTATCCGAATTACTGACAACTGACGATTTATTTTCTTTATTCGCAATGCTTTTTTCTACAGCAAAAATGATTTACTATTTAAATTGAAAAATAGTCAGCAACGTCTTAATTCCTGGCCACATATATATTTCAAAACAAAATAATATGATTATTTACAGAGCATTATCTTAGTCTGGCTCAAGGACACTGTAACAGGACACCCAGTGGGGACGAAGCTAATTGTAATGGTGAATTGGTATGCGAAACATGACTACTTACTAACCAACAAACTTTCACTTTATACCACTTCAAGTTGACGAAAAACTGCATATGTCATAACTGTTTTGTTTTCAAGATACCCGAAACGGTTACATGGTAAACAACTGATTGTCCCAACAAGAGAAAATTTACACAGAAAACTATAATAACAAAGTATATGTAAAATATTGAAAAAATAACAACAAAACAAAAACACTTGAGAAAATTACATGAACTACGTTAACAGATGTTGGGAAATATGTGACTGAAGTGACACAAAAAAAAAATTGAGAAAGTTTTTTATGAGTCTAGTATTTAAAGCCGTGAAGCTTTCTGGGATATATATATATATATATATATATATATATATATATATATATATATATATATATATATATATATATATATACATATATATATATATATTAGAAACATTGTGAGCGTACAAGCTGTTTTCTGTATGAATGTTCAAAGAAAGATATTCATTCGCGTTGTTAAAAAAGATGTGCATCATTCAATATTCATTGTTTAATCATTACTACTATGCCATTAACAATTATGATAAAGGAAATCATTGCCATGGTGGAAAAATTAACTTCAAACATATAATTACTATGCAGCATTATCTATTTGTACGCGACAGTATGTACCAAAATATCGGACCAAGTATGTCCATTTCTTAAATGTCTTGTTGTAAGGGTCGCAAAAAACCGAGAATTGACGTGATGAAAATTTGGGTTGAAAGGGGCCTTTGCATTACCGGTGACTGTTTAGCTTAATGGTAAGAGTGTCGCAACGCTGAAGCAGTTATCCTATCGGCAGCAGGTTCGATTCCTGCTGTAGCTCCATTTTCTTAATCGTTTATTCAATTAACGTTGTCTAAATCGAGTGATATATATCAAACGTGTAACGAAAGGAAGTCGTTCCAAATAAGTTTATATATATAATATAACGCAATTCGAAATTCATACATGTATATAAATTCAACGAAAAAAAGAGAAAATATCTAAAAGGAAAAGTCCACAAACGCACAAATTTACATATTTATCATGACATGTGTTTCGGCTGTCAAGAGCCTCTTCAAGTAATCACCGTTAAACTCAGCGTTTGCGGCGCTACCTGCAGTATGTTTCCGCCAGCTGCTGTTAGAGATCCGGTAACGTCATTAGAAAACAAGAGAAAATTATTTATGTATTACAATGTATCTCATATATATATATATATATATATATATATATATATATATATATATATATATATATATATATATATGTGTGTGTGTGTGTGTGTGTGTGTGTGGTGTGCATGTGTGTATACTAGCAAAAATACCTGGTGTTGCCAGAAATATGTTTCTTCTTACACAACAGGACATATGAAAAAAAGATTTTTTCTAATATTTACAGGTGAAAAGGTAGCTGTTACGAAAACATATTCAAGTGCTTAACACAAAACAAATGATGTAATCCGTTTGTTTCACAGAGCTTCTAGGTACACAACATTAGTGCTTCTCCCATAATTTGTTAGTATGACGGGCTTGGGCTTTTTCAAAGAATTTTTTTACCCAAACGAATCCCAAACACCAATTTCTTTGGTTGTAATATGGTTAATAAAATTTATCCTGATCCAATGATGATCTTATCTGCCCTACCATTTGTGAGGATATCTTTTATAGTTTATAGCAATCTCAATATTATGCAAGGAATTGCTTCAATTGGCTAGAAAAGACCCGAAAAGAACCCGAAAAGAACCTCTAATGACATTGAATGGCTTTCGACGTCAATTTGGCCTCTAAAAAGATGCCGAATTTTAGCTTTCTAAGGGCAGAATTATGGCCCACGATTCGGAACATATATATATATATTTGTATGCATTAGCAGGGACAGCTGACGTTGCCCGGAAGGGAAATAACTTCAAATATAACCACACACAAAAATATGTTCTTTGATATATTCTTTCAGTATCACCAATCAAATGATCTTTTTTTACGTTTCAATTCAGTTCCAGGAATATAAATGTTTTGCTATAATAAAAATCTATTTTAATCCAGAAACGACCTCTGCAGACCTCTACTGTCCCTGGAAGTCAGCGCTACCTAGACTATCATATTTTCTGCCCGAGGTAACTCCAAGTACCAAATCATCAAGAATGTAAATGTTTGGCCACAAAATGACTGAGAAGGGTTACTTTTAATCAAAAATTGATCTCTGGTGACCTTCAGTAGAGGTCAGCACCACCTACCAAATGAATTTGACCTTACTTGCTCCACCATTTCTGTGATCAAAAACATTTTTGTATTTCATAACAAGCTCAATATTATGACATAAATTGCTTTAGTTGGTTAGAAATGATCAGAAAAGACCTCAAGTGACCTCATATGAGTTCCAAGATCAACATCACATTGCTTATGACATTTGCCACGTAAGGATTTGCCCCTGTGCTAAATGCCGGCATCCTGGGGGTAAAATTGTAGTCAACAACTATGAAAAATTATAAAAAAATGACTGGTAACCTCAAATGACCTCCAAGATCAACTTCACATTGCTTATGTTTTCCGTGAAAAGGCTTATCCCTATGCCGAATTTCTGATCCACGGATGCAAAATTGAGGTTAAAAAACAACTTGGAAATTTGACTAAAAATTACAAGAAATAATCACTGGTGACCTCAAATTATCTCCGATGTCAACTCCACGAAGCCGTTGTCACAAGGTGATGTTTAGCGAATCTTCCTAAGAAATATAAAGCCAATAGGCCTTGTAGTTATAGCGTGAAAGAGGCATGGACAAACTAGCAGAAGGCTAAAAAATGTTAGAATATATATATATATATATATATATATATATATATATATATGTTATAAAATGAGGCGAGGTGCTAAATTCAGTGGATAGCGATGAGAGGAGCCGACACCTCATAATGCAGACTTGTCTTAAATGCAATCTGCGATAAAATACAACCTTGGTTAAGTACAACATTCCGCCAGAATTTGCTTTGTCCCCATGTAGGTGATCATTAGAGGGATTGAAGTTTTTGTTGTATAAGTTTCATAAAATCCGATCAATGATAATTTGCAATGCACTTGTATCAAAGCGTAATATTATGCCATGTGCATTTATTTGTTCTCTATCACACTAAAAGACCCAACTATTACCATTAAGAAGGTTGCCACGTGATGACGTAGTATAAAAAGAATTTCATGATTTGATAACGTAGTAAAAATGCAGGATTTGAAGAATAAAAAAAAACATGATAACTGATAAAAACAAAAACAAAAAATAATACGAATTCGTTTGTTGTAGACAGAATACTAGTCCCCATGCTCGTTGCAATGCATATCTCTATTAACCACATGTATAAAATGCAATGTGTATCTTAATGTTTCATTCGTACTATCATTTTACACGGCATGGGTTAACTAGTATTAAAATGATGTGAAATGCATTTCTGTTGTGAAGTGAATAGCAACGGATTTCCATCGAAAATAATTTGCAATGGATACTGTAGGTTCATGCATCAGTTAATTGGATACTGTAGGTTCAAGAAAGTGTTTAATGGATACTGTAGGTTCATGCATCAGTTAATTGGATACTGTAGGTTCAAGAAAGTGTTTAATGGATACTGTAGGTTCAAGAAAGTGTTTAATGGATACTGTAGGTTCAAGAATGAGTTTAATGGATACTGTAGGTTCAAGAAAGTGTTTAATGGATACTGTAGGTTCATGAATGAGTTTAATGGATACTGTAGGTTCAAGAAAGTGTTTAATGGATACTGTATGTTCAAGAAAGTGTTTAATGGATACTGTAGGTTCAAGAAAGTGTTTAATGGATACTGTAGGTTTAAGAATGAGTTTAATGGATACTGTAGGTTCAAGAAAGTGTTTAATGGATACTGTAGGTTCATGAATGTGTTTAAACACCCAAGCCTCAAGACCATTATTTTGTAGTGGTTATTCTGTGGTGCATCCACGATTATCTCAGCAGATTTCCAATGGAACGATTGATCGAACACAGTAATGGGCGGGGCATGATGTTTGATAGCAAGATCACAGACGAGATTCAGCGTGGGCAGAATGCTTGCCTCGTCCCAAGGGCACAAGTTAATCATAGACGAGAATACAATTGATGATTAGTCTGGGTGTTTTGACCCTTGCTGAATGATATGTATCGTTCCCTATCACCCAGGGGGTTCCTGTTTGAAGGTTAGCGAAAGCTCATTCAATACGACGATTGATCTAAGACAATAAATAATTGCTGGGAGTTGTTCGAACACGATTGTTTGGCACAAATGTTTTGTAAGGCGATGTTTGATGATTGAAATTTTACCTTACGTTGAAAAATCCAGATTGATAACATTTCTCTTTAGAACGACATGAACTGTCCTTCGTCCATGGGTGAGTGCTACTATAATACCCATTATGTGGAAAGCCTACCACCTCAGCCACCGATAATAAAGATATCATGGTCAACATTATCCCCGGCGAAAATAAGAATCATATCGGCCAAATCCACCAACATATCTTGAGCAATTGAAACAGTTGTATTCTTCTCAAAACCTAATACTTCTCTATAAAAAGAAATAAATCCCGTTTTATGAAGGGTTTCTACGAAGGATCTTTACCGATACAAATGATGTCCCAGCAATGCAAAGTCAACTTGTAATGGTGCTGTAACAAGACGTGGTCAAAATGCCTGTACAATTGCATGTTCTTTCCTTTTGCGTCTTATATCCTCACTCACAGGAGGACCAATCAAAAATATCCGCAGAATGTCAGGAACAAATGAAAGAGTACAATAGGTTTGAGCAACTGTTTATTTGGATAGTGATTTGTAAAGGATAGTGCATTAGACTCAATGATCGCCTGTTGCTATGATTTTACATGCTTTGTGTGGGTGTTGAAATAAGATCTCAGTATCTGTGATGTCTCTTCCATCGTTGCAATAAACATGTTTCTTGTGCTGTTCTGTCAATTTTTCCTTAAGGAACTGAATTCTAAATGGCACGGAATGTGTATACTTCAGAAATTACTTCTTTATCTCGTAAGTTGGAAATTTTCAACTGTTCATACAATTGTTGTCGCTTTATTATATTTTAAAGGTGCTAATCTGATTCCTACATTCGCAAAATATAGGGTTAGGCACCAAAACTACTTGTCTAGAACGAACATTGAAAAAGTAATGGGCATTTTAAGAATTTGGTGGCCATCTTGGATTTCATCTTGAAAATCGTACATTTCAATTGCTTATGTTGTAGACTTTTTATATGTCGATAAGAACAACTGATACTACAAAAATTGTTTGAAAAAAACTTGTCTAGGATGAATAATGAAGGAGCTATAGGGAATTGGCAGCCACCTGGGATGCTATCATGATGATATAAGGTGTTTTTTTATATAAATGTAGTGGACTGATTTGATGGCCATCTTGGCACCGTCTTGAAAATTATGCTACTGTGGTAGACTTTTGGTTTGTTATGTAGCACGCGTGATACTACAAAAAACGTTGAGCGAGCTTTTGTAGCAATTCCCTTCGGGGTAAGATTTTTTTTCCATAAATGCAGCCGACTATTACGTGGATAGTTAATAGCATGTGTGAGTGCTTGTGCATGTGTGAGTCTCTCTCTCTCTCTCTCTCTCTCTCTCTCTCTCTCTCTCTATATATATATATATATATATATATATATAGCTGGATGTCGATTTCTGAACAAGATTTCAAGGCACCGTGAATATGTAATTCTATAACTTTATCCCGTGTACGTATCTGTGACAGGTGATTATTTTATTGCTATTCCTAGATCTGTGAAGAGAGAGGTCGGCCAGCTTGATTTCAGTCGGTCATTTTCAACTGTGATGGCAACGTCATTTGTCAAGGGAGGTTATTGTGCATGACAAAAAAACCTTTGGCGATATTACGTGGTGTGGACATTAAATTTCATTGAGAATTATTGTGGATATTGGAATACATTCAAATATTTTATGGTGTGTACTGACATGTACTATTTACAATGTTATGTGATGTGGTTATGTAACAACGATATAGTGGCGGTAAATGTGCATGGATCCGCTCCCAAATTTAATCACCTATTCCGTAGCCTATTGTCAATCCATTCACAAAAGTTAATTTAAATTCACTGAGAAGTTTCAAGATACTGTGTGGAGAGTCAAGGGCTAATAAATGTATGAAAAAAAAAACGGAAAAATATAAAATGAAATTCTTGTATCCACCTCAAAATTTAACCACTTCTTACTTAGCCCATTGATCAGCCTTCCATAAAATTTCATTGAAATTCATTCACAACACTTGAAGATATCACATGGGTAGACGGAAAGATGGAAAGACAGAACAACGGAAAGATACAGCCGAATACATATACCTCTCCAACTTCGTTAGCAGAGGTAATGAAGGATTTGAAACCCCAATGAACTTTATTTACATGCATTTAACGTCTTCAACAAATTCAGTGAACTTCCTGTGGGCGTACTTGAATGTGGTTTTGGTAATTACATCTTGTTTCCTTGAATTTTTACCTCCATATTTGTGTTATTTAAACGACACACAATGTGATTTGATTTGTAATGTAAATACCACGAATTTTTAAGCATTGAATGAAAATCTCTCTCTCTCTCTCTCTCTTCCTCTTTACACACACACACACACACACATATATATATATATATATGTGTGTGTGTGTGTGTGTGTGTGTGTGTGAGAGTGTATGTGTGTGCGTGCTGATGAAAGAGACAATTGGAAGGTGATATATATATATATATATATATATATATATATATATATATATATATATATGATTTTCAACAAAATTCCATCAAAGAAAAATTGCCATGTAAATACACATTTTATCAGTCTGACGATGACAACGTCTATCCTCTCATTAACACTGGAGCACGTGACTTATATATTATTGTCCGTATAGACAGGTATAGGGGTACGTTCATAAAATGTACGTGTTGGCTTTTACAATGAATCGTTTACCTCTATCCACGAAGTTGGAATAGGTATATCCATTCACTCACGTTGTCTGTCTATTTGTCCATCGAATATCTCCAAAGATTCTCTATCAATTTCAATGACATTCTGTGGAATGGGCCATGATTGAGTTTCGCAGTTGATCCAGGATTTTTTCACAGTTACCCCCCTGCATCGTAACAATAGATGAACTGAATTTCATCTATTCTTTTAATGACAGAGACATTGGAAGAGGTGTATATTCTCTGAATGCCTCCTAGTTTTACGTAGGTTTTGGTTATTAGATCATACAAGTCAGTCTTCTGCATTATGAGTCAACTAATCGGAGTTCCTAATAGATCTTACTGGAGTAGCTGTCACATTGACACATGGTTTAAGTGCAGCTCGAAGCAAATATCCCGAGAATATGGATCTACCCCGGAAAGTTTTGCTTTCAGTCTCAACAGCTTGATTGTGGCAGGATTTGCCAGAACAAGACCAAAGACAACATCGGACTACCTCAGTTTTGAATTCAGGTTTGTCCATCTCCTAGACTGGTTACCTCTCAAGACTGGAGAACCCATTCTGCCGTTCTATTTTATCCATAGCTGGGGGATAAGAAATGGATTCATACCTTTCCCAAGGGCATCAGTTTGAAGTGAACGCAAACAGCCTCGGTCGGAGTATGAAATCGGCTCACCGATTTCATTGTCTGCACCGTTGACACAGTAGATGTGAACTTTTTGAAATTTCAGGAATTTGTAGACGCCTTCGTTCGTGACAGATTCAAATTTAAATTTTTGTTGATGGAGACAAACTATTGATGTGTGAAATTAACGTTAACAAACCTAAATCCCACCCGTTTCACTGCTGTGAAAAACTACTTCTACAACTAATACTAATGATAATACTGATACTAATACTGATAATAGTAATAATAAATAGCTAGATAGCTATGCAGACAGATGGTAGATAGATGAAAATCAGGTAATGTTTAATTCAGTTTGTTTTTAAAAGGTGTTATTGGGGACTTTTTAGAGATTTGTTTACGATCTCGAGAAATGTTAATGTACGTGTATGTAAACTTAACAAGGATTAAGCAATTCTCCTTCTTACACTCAGTTTCTCCCCTCTTCCATTCAGTCCTTTGCTATGAACGATACCAATTTACCCTCTCTTCCACCTCTTACTCTCCCTCCCCTCTTTGAAGGATACGAAATCCTCACTCGCAATGCGAATAATCTATTTTTGAGCAGCTGTTAGAGGACAGTCAGTGGATTCAGTTGAAAAAGCAGGCACGAAGAATCCGTCCATTTTAGCATGAATCAACATTGTAATTCGATCCCTTTATTATGACATATTTAGGGGCGTGATTTTCGTAATCTTATTTGCTAAACACCTTTGTCTACGTAGTATTGGTACACACAGAACATTTCATGGGGTTATGTTCTGCGGTTTTTGCGGTTTGGCGGACGGACGGACTGACAGATTTTGGTGAATTATAATAAGATGTAAATTAATCAGAACAATAGATTTATTATGTTATTATAAAAGAAATCCTGAAGACTATCTTTTGCACAAAGTTAAGGAATTAATAAAAATGTCCTTGAAGTTTTCTCACCTTTCTATGCAATCAGTCAACCGTTGTAGACCGTCCCATAATCAGCGGTTTCGCATTCCACGTTTCCAGTTACTCGCGGTCAAGAAATATTTATTACTATATTTTGTCTAATTAATTTTGAGAATTTTGATTTTTATTATCTCTTATGGTGTCATATTTACAGATCAATCTTTATCATATGTATGTACAGCAATGCATCGAATTGCATCAAGGTTACATTTAGTAGTATGGATGTTACTCTGTCTGGGTCCAAGTCGATCATCATAGGGAGACATACAACATAAGATACTATGACAAATACCTAAACCTCTATACTGTACGTATGTCTTTTTTGCCATTCCAAAGAGAAAGGAATGTCATATAATCATGAGCTAAATCCAGCAAGGTGTTAGCTCTTTTACTTTCTCCCTCTCTATTTCCCTCGCCGGAAAATTCAAAACATGACGTATACACTTCGATCTCTATAGCATGCTTACAATAACATGACGGAATTTTACGACATTCGCAGTTGGGCAAAAAATGCAATGACCGCAATTCCCATCATTCGCTGTTAATGGGTTTAAGCTCTTGTCCGGACGTATTTTCCTTCGGTCAGATTTATCTACTTTTCATTATTATCAAATGTCCAACATCTTTATAATTCCCTTTGTCTGTCCCCACTTAACTGACGTCATTGATTCTTTTTTTAATCAATTTTCTAGATAGAAAAAATATCCGCCGTTTCCCTTTCCGAGATACGTTATTTTGAAATATTAATTCTTGTGAGAGATATAAAATTACATCATCAGCTCTCACAAACATAGGGTTATAGATTAAAATTGTTGGATAGATTTTTTTTTTTAGTTTTTTTTAAAGATATAATCTATTGTTTTAATGACATCCTTAGCAGTACGGTAATAATAAGTATATATATTTATTTTTTTATTTTTGACGAACGTACTACTTCATTTATTTTTTATATAATTTATATTTTATGTTATTATATGATTTATGATTCATATAATCTATAGTTCCCTTTATCCGCGATTTACCATTCAGAGGTCCTTCAATCATCAGCATCTCCCCTTTTAGTTGTCTCCCTCCATCCGCGGTATCCCTTCCCAGTGATCCGTGGGCACATCATTAGAATTCTTATTTTGTTCTCATCCTTTCTTTCTTTTCGTACTCATGTCTGTATTTCTTTTTTGTCCCCTTTTAACTTTCTTCCGTTTAAATCTTTCTTTTTACCCTTTCCTTACCCTTTGTTACTAATTTCTTTCATTCTGTCTTTCTTTCCGACTTTCTTTCTTATGAATCTATTCCTTTTTCCAATACTATGACCAAAACTATCAACATAGGTTTCTTGCGTTTTTTTAGTTGTTCCGACTGGCTACGTATATATCACGCGTACCGGTCGCTCCAATGGGGCTAGAGGGCTGAAAAATCAAATATTCACTTCTTTTTTTCCTTACTTTCAAAATATATATTTCTTTTTCTTTTCAAATATATTTCTTTCTTTCTGTCTTTCGTTTTTCCTTTCTTTCTCATTTCCAAGTACATTTCTTTCTTTCTTAATTTCAAATATATATTTTTCTGTCTTATTTCCAAATATATTTCTTTCTTATTTCCAAGATTATTTATTTCTTTTACCCTTCTTTCTTTCTTATTTCCAAGTATATTTCTTTCTTTCTTTTTCTTCCTTATTCCAAACATATTTCTTTCTCCCTTTCTTTCTTCCTCATTCCAAATAAATATTTTTCTCTCTTCCTTTCTTTCTTATTCCAAATATATTTCTTTCTTTCTTTCTCTCTTTCTTATTCCAAATATATTTCTTTCTTCCTTTCTTTCTTCCTTCCTTTTTCCAAATATATTTCTTTCTTCCTTTCTTACTTCTTTCCTCCCTTCCTTCCTTCCTTTCTCACTATGCTTTCGACGTGTTTGAATCGCGTTCTACTTGTCGTCTGCTTCAATGAGTTTTCTTCTCCACACACAGACACACAAACACACACGCGAGCTTGTACAGCACACACACACACACACACTCACATACACAAAGACACACAAACACACACGTGAGCTTGTACAGCACACACACACACACACATACAAACGCAGACAAAGACACACACACACACACACACACACACACACACACACACACACACACACACACACACACACACATACGCGCAGAGAAAGACACACACACACACTGAGAGTGGACGCTTCGCTCTGTATCTACCGACGAAAACATTTACATCTTAAACTCAATTCTGTTTTAATTCATTTATGTCTACAATACGAAAAGAAAAGTACATCTCTGAACGTGGATAACAACTAACAACTTGATGTTGTTTTAAAAATAATCTATATATTTCTGACTGGAATTGTTCTTCAAATAATTTCTGATTTCATCCCATTTGAAAAAAGAAAAATACCCTCAACGAAAGAACTGATCACAGCCAGTGCTGAAGGTCCTGCCAGAATCCGAAAAAAGCATCAAGATGAAGGATTCTTCTTCGTTTTAAAAACGGAAAAATAAGACATTGTGTCCGTTTGGGAAATATGGCATAAAAAAAACAAACAAACAAACAAACAAATAAACAAACAAACAAACAAACAACAAAACAAAATTGGTGAATGATCAAAATAAAAACAATTTAATAACATTTACAACCAACTTGGTCAACAGCGACTTGATACCATCTTCAAAACAGACAAAATCTACATAGAAAACAGTTCGTATATTTCTTTTTATTTATACTTTTGTCTGGGTTTGAATTTTATTTTTATTTTTATTTCACCCCAAGTAATACTGCCCCTCCACAGGCCCCTAAGATTTCAACCAACCCCTCCGAAAAAAAAAAAAGAAAAAAAGAAAAAATGTCTTAAAAATATTTTAATGAAAAAAAAAGGTAAATATCTTAAAAAAATTTTGAAATATTTTTTTTTCATTTTTGTGGGTGAAAAATTAAAATGTCTTGACTCGACTTGATTGAGGAATTATTACATAAAGATAGATGATTGATCCATGAATGACTTTTCATCAATCAGTCTTTATTCGTCCGTCGTTGTACATAGACCTTCCCCCGGATTCACCAAATCTCCCTATCGTGGGCGCTGCGGAACCAATATTTTCTGAATCAATCGCCATCTCATGTTCTGCCGGCCTCAGTTTCGCGTATGATCTTTGGGGATTCATTTTGTGAGTCGTGATGTCCATCGGTTGTCTGCTATTCTTGCAACATAACCAGCCCATTGCTATTTGAGTTTCCTAATGATTTCTATGATGTCACGAACTCCTGTTTTTTTCTCCAAGATATACTGTATTGTCTTGTGGTCTCTCCAAGTGAGTTTGAGCATGATTCTCTCCGTTGAATTAAACATCTTTACTTCAAGAAAATCACATTTTTGTTTTGGTTTAATTGAAAATAATGGCTAAATACAAAAATACAAGGCTACCTAAGAGATGTTATGCAATGAGCACAGGCGCCCTCGCCACTTTTTCAAGGGGGTAGGGGGCAAAAGGGTATTTTTCCAGATGGGGGGTGGGGGAGCTATAAGATGTATTCGGAATATATCATAAGTGCAACCCTGTTAACAGCGAATAGCGATAATACCATCTTTTTATATGGAATGGTAACATTATGTTGGGGTTACATAAAACAACTGTTCTACTCCATTATTCTCTATTAACTATATGATTCCAACTTTACCCTCACCCTCGTTGAGGGGGTCAAATACAGGTGTGGGGGACAGATACCCCGTTTGCCCCCCTTCTTAATTTCAGTAACTAACAGTCAAATCTGGAAGAGTTGGAAAATAATAATCACTAATTTCGTATACATAATACAAGAAGTGGAGATCTTTGGGACGCTAAAATATGTTTTAAATTTAAAAAAAAAAATTTGCGGGCAAAAAATTAATGTCTCGACAAGACTTGCTTGAGAAATTATGCTACGTGCAGAATAGAATAGAATATATATTATTTCACCATATAAACAATAAAATTTTTTAAAAAAATTTCATAATTTTTCATACAATTGATGAGGAGGATACAAATTAAGCTTATTATCTAACAAGCTGTACCTTCCGTTATAACCGTTAAAGGACTTTTACGTCGAATTTAAAAATAATGACTGTATACAAAAATGGAAGGGTCCCCAAGAAATGTTGGACACAGGACCCTATCAGTATCAAATTCGGTCCTGATTTACCGCAAATATCCAAGTTCAGGAGGATTTCCACTGAAAGTTTTACTTTACAGTTGGTGTCCGGGCAAGGGCAAATGTCAAGCGAATGAAACGGTTATAAAAATGCTGATCTATCTAAGTTACGACCCTGGGTATGAAAGTAATGTACATGAAAATCAAATTCTATTTATCTACTAATAATATAATGACACCCAGGGTCAACCCGATATTTTCCTGGACGATGGTGCTTTTTAAACTGTACGATTATTTATTTATTCATGTTTTACAATGGGAAAAATATATAAAGGATTTTTTTAAAAATCACGAGAATTTCCTTTGCCAATTATTTTTCTAAGTTTCATCGCAACAGAAAGTATATCTGTTTGACTTCTCATCACAGAATTTTCTTTTTGACTTTTTATCGGTTTAATTTATTCTGCTTTGACGTATCATATAGCCATTTTGACATAGGCCATTTTTATGGCTAACTAAAAGTGGTTAGATTTTTAAAAAATCTACTTTATTCTTTTGCTATCAGAAAGGCATTCAGAGGAAAGTGAAACATAGGTTTTTGTGCAGTTTAGTTCTTTTGATTATGAAAAGAAGAATACACTCATTTAAAATGCGGTAAGCCTACACAGGAAATCCTCTAAAGAAAATTATATATAATTTAATAATTATAAGTGCGTTATATTACTTTGAAACCCTATTTGAAATGATTTTCCGTTAATTCGCGGTGAAAGTATCATTTAGCATCGTCTGTTTTCTCTAATTGTTTATTCTATTTACGCTGTCTTGGCCAAATGGTACCTTCACCATGTGTACACGGAGGTCATTTCATATAGGGTTTCTAAGTAATAAAAAGCATTTATAATTATTTCTATCTGATCATACATCCATTTCTTAATTATATAATTCAATAAAAAATATAAACTCTTTCAGGCACAGATCCTAGGGTTGGGCTGCCAGAGGGTCTGCACCCCATCCCCTGCTCAGGTAAGCCATAACATTTATTTATTTATCTATTCATTCATTTATTTATTTTTTGAGTATCCAGATGAATAAATTTTATGAATAGAAAAACTAGTAATCATACATTAACCTTAAGAATTAAAATTTATCATTCTGTTTTTCATCTAATTCATATAAGATGTTTCCCTTTTTTGTTTATGTTTTTTATAAATCCTTCATTTATTGGTTCTGGGATAAATTTTTTAAATCATTTTTTTTTTTTTACTTAACTCTTTTATCAATTCTAAGTGACAAAATCTCTTTCTTTATTCCTTTCTTTTTTATTACTTAAAAAGAAAGAGAAAGAGGTGAGAGGAAGAAAGAAAGAAAGAAAGAAAGTAAAGAAAGAAAGAAAGAAAGAAAGAAAGAAAGAAAGGTAATAGTAAAGTGTGTGAGTGTGTGTGTGCGCGTGCGTCTTGCGGTTGTAGAAGTGAAAATGATTGAAGCAGACGATAAGTAGAACGTAATTCATCTGCATCGAAAACAAAGCGAGAAAGAAAGATAAAAAGATAAGTAAGAAAGGTTAAGGGAAATGTTATGAAAAAAGATTTGAACAAAATGAAAAGAAAGAAGAAAAATGTAAGTGAAAATTACTTTCTTGTTTTTGATGTTTGAAATTTGTTTTCTTTTTCATAATTTGTGAAATAACATTCTTTTCATTCAACATCCCTTCCCCAGTTCAACATCCTGGATCCCCTGGGGTAATAAAAAGTAAGAGGAACAAGATAGAAGAAATACTAGGCAGAAATTATTTTTAATTGACAATGTTTCATCGAAGAAATTCAAACTCTTTTATATATAAATTAAATTAAACGGAAACTACATATTTCTCTGAAAAATAAAGTATCTAAATATTACAATATATTTCATGTCTGAAATTGTATTGTTTTACTTCGCGAAGGCATCGCATCTTCTTTTTGAAAGAAATAAAAATCATAAATTCATGGGAACTGTAAAATGATGGGGATGGCTATGGGGACTAATTGTTAATCGTTAATCAAAATCTTGATCATCAATTAGTGGGAGGAAAAGGTCTCCCTACATTTTTCACTCCTTGAAGTTGAAAAAGTTTCCCTATACTTCTCACTTCTTTAAGTTGGAAAAATCATCCTTCACCTTTGACTAACGGTCTCCATTTTTGATCCCTTTATGGGAAAAAGTCTCCTTTCACTTTTGACCACTTGGAGAGGGCAGAAGAAGTCTCCTTAACTTTAGACCCCTTAAAGAGTTATACATTGAAGAAGATTTGTATATGGGCAGAATGTAAGTTTCTACTTTAGCATTGTTTACATTGTAAATTGCCCCCCTCTCTCAAAACCTTTTTTTAAAGGTTTTAAGGATTTTTTTGTCATTTTTCATTATGCTCTTGAGTAAGCATGAGAAATTTGGT
>OY735236.1:27019553-27062053 GCA_963457665.1 Thysanoteuthis rhombus | reverse complement strand
ATGTGTTGGTTGGTACAATGGAAACATTTTTGTGCCTTCTGTTTCGACTTAATCAACTACCTAGTGATAAAATGCTCAATCGCAGAGCGAGTGCGAACATCGTATCGTTCATAGAGAGGGGCTGGGTGTGTGAAGGAGATATCTTTGGTGTAGCTTATAGAGAGGAGCGGAGAGAAAGAGGAAGATTGACGGTTTGCTGAATTTCCATTAAGTTGTATTTTTCTGAGATCGTGAAAAAAAATTCAATATTCACGAGAAGAAAATCCACCCAAATATATTGTTTTATGTTTTTGTTTTTTGTCGCAAATTCAATTGTTGATTCTCTGTTGAGCAATGTTTTTTTTCCGAAATCGTAAAAAGAACTGTAAAAGTCACAAATATCACCTTTTAAAAACAAATGAATTTAAATACTGGTCTCTATCTAGGACAGTGGGTACTTTGCTATCCTTCATAGAGAAGGACAGGGTATAATTAAAATGAAATACACTTACAATTTTCTAAGACCATAAAAATAAAAATGCTCTAAAATTTATAAATATCGCTTTTTATAAAAACAAATTAACTTAAACACTGGTTTTTATCTATTTCATTGATTTGTAACAGCAATATCCCGCACGTTACGGTGAGTATTTAGTGTAGTGTATATCAGACATTAGAGTACAGTACTGTACTGTAATAAAAAGGAGTTAATACAATGGTATATTAATGTTCTTTCTGTACTTTATTTGCATTAATATTTTTATGAATCTTCTTTAAAAATATCCATATTTTATGCCAATGGGTAAAACGTGACTCATTACATTATCAATGTTCTTGACTAAAAGGTCCTTCATTTGCCTCTACCAGGTAGTGGAGTAGATATACTCCCCCCACCCCGAAAAAACCTTTAGTCCATGCCAACTGCCCTCCAGCCCCAGTGCCCCCGGTCTGTCCTAGAACCAAGTGATTGGAAATTGTTACTTTGTCGAATTTTCATTTCACGTCTTTTTTTTCCCACCAGATTGTTTTATAATTGTAAAGGGCTATTTCAGATTTCAGAATAGTCGTAAAGGTGAATAAAACGTTCGTTGCAGGTCCTCTCCACTTGGAAGTTTGGCGTAACACAGTCTTCTTAGCCCTACTGTTCTCAGTTGCCTCGGAGCAGTGGAAACTGAGCTTCGTGAATAAAGAAAATAAAACGCCCTCCAAATTCAAAGTTTGTTTGTTTTTGGAGGGGGGGGGGACGTTCGGAAAAATTGGTAAGCAAATATATTCGTCTTGAAAATAGTTTAGAAAAATGATTTTTATTTAGAAAAAAAAAATCTGTATTTTCAAAATTAAAGAGAAAATATCAGTTTTCGATTACAAGAATTTTCCCCGTGAAAACTTTAAAAAAGTTTATTCTATTAATAAAAATAATTATTTATTACTGTTTTACCAGTGCCGTCAAGGGTGACAGTATATAAAATACATGCATTTCATATAGGTACGTAGATAAAAGAAATTTGCATTGCAGCGAACTCAGAGAATAGCGTTCTGTTGACCTTAAACCAATTAAATACTTTCTTTTGTTTTTGTTTTTATTGCTTTTTATATTTTCATTATTCTTTTAATTCGAGAATTTCATTTCGTCATTAGAACATAAAATTCTATTTTTACTGTGTCAGTTGCGTCCCCTTAGCGTGACAGTACAAAAACATTAAAGATGATTATCATATGTCTTGATAGATCCTTCCTGTTTGACATTCCTACAAATTATGAATGAGAGTAATGTTAATTCAAATATTATTATTACAAGGTACAGTAATAATTAAAACCATCCTTTCTGGACTGAACGAACCCTTGAATTAACTTTCACTTCTCAAAGAACCCCTGTCTTCCAAAATTTATATGTATTATATATTAAACTTTACTTGTTTACCCATGCAGTAAAAAAAAAACAACAAAAATCGGTGGTATTCAAATAATTTTGCAAATGCATTGTACTTGTAATATATCAAACACATTACTCTGTATTTTCTTGTTAACACTCGATATTTAATATTTAACTGGACCAAAGGTACAATTAGATAAAGATTCTATTTCTATCAAGTTACGTCACATGATATTACTGATGACGTAAGTACGATAGAGTAGAAACATATATCGCTAATTATATTGTGTAGATTATGAACTACTGACGATATAAATCGACAAGAACCGATATCGAAAATTATAAGTAATTTATTATATTCTCTGAAACTATAGCTTTTCATTAAAAAAAAAACTGAAATTTATTGCAAATCGAGTGGTTGAACTCTAGATCTCTAAATCTACAACAAAATTATTCAGAAAGAAAGATAAGGGAAAAGGAAGCACTTGAAGTACAATTAGCAAACATTACAAACAATTGTAAACAATGACAAACATTGATCTTTTTCGGCTGGTTGAAACTCTGGTGCTTCTTCAAAGTCAAATGTCATCAAGATAGGGACTGGGACTATTCGTTATTAAAAAACAAACAAAGAAAAAAGAGGCAAAGGTCATGCACTTTTTTTCACGCGTGTAAAAATTTTAGGAGAACCCCCAAGCAATCTCCTGCGGTATTCTAGAGTTCAGAGTAACTCCGATTAAGAAATAAAGGTTTATTTAAACGAAGAAACTATTTTTACCTGAATAATCTCTCTATATAAAACAACTGAGTTCATCATGATGCCCCTCCCCCCTTAACATTGGCGAGGCTCAACCAAATTTGATATGCACACTCAGTGGACCTAGGGATAGAACTCTAACTAAGTTTTTTTTTTTCTTTTTTTAAAAATTCAAGTATTTTAGAAGGTGTTCTTTTTACATGTAACAATGAAGCGAAACTGAATCCTTACTTTCCATTCATGGGCGCAGCTCGACCAAGTTTGGTATGCATACTCAGTGGACCTGGGTAAGAACTCAGACTATTTGGTTTCCACGAGATAATTTTTTAAAAGGGTTTTAGAAGGCACTTCTATTTACACTATAACAATAATGCTAAAATACTTACTTTTGATATACATGTATAAATTAACATACATACTAGCTGGAAACAGCTTGATAGCAATAGGATTTATTAAACCATTACGCTGAAACTTTAATCCATTCAATAGTAAATTCTAAAGACATGGTGTGGGGGATGAAACAATAACCATAGTTGTATTTTAGCATATTGTTCATGTTTGCTATAAAATTAAACTTCTTTTGTGTGCTTAATAAAAAAAGAGACGTTAAGATAAAAAAGATAGTTGAAATTCGAATTTCACCCCAAAGATGCAGTGGAATTAGTAACAGTTCAATTTATACTGAGAAATGATTAACATTTCCTTGTTATTCATCAAATTTTGCTGTGAGTGGTTGTGAACAGGACCAGGTCGAGCTGGAGTGGTAGATTATAAAGGGGTCCTTAATTAAGAAAATGCACATGAATAATAAAACACATTTTTTTTACTTGTGAAGTACTTGAATATTTTCATTCGCTATACAGTCCGTTAATACGATAAACATGTCTGACATTTTAGTGATAATATTACTTTGTTTCCGTTTTCATCTCTGTGCAGCGGCTATGAGTTCCAAATACCTTCGTATTTAAGAGTCGTATATGTATATATATATATATATATATATATATATATATATATATATATTGTACTCCTGGGGTGATAATTGGCTAAAATAGCTCAGTTCATAAAAGTTGAGGGTAGTATAGTACTATAATAATAGAAGGGCAATTGCAAAATCAATGAATCGGAATGATAGCTTGCAAGAATCTGGCGCAGGGCCCTCGAATTGCGGGGCCTACTACTTCTACTGCATAGTTAATCTGGCACTGGTAGCTAAAGGTTTGTGATAATTTAGACTTTCGATATAAAAAATGCGTAGCTAATGATGATTTTACTGGAGAGAATTGTGTTGCAAATTATCACAAGTAGGATTTATTAAACATATGTCAAAACTTTCATTCCCTCTAATTATTACTTTTAATCTTGAAACAGATTCTGGCAGTTGAGGTGGGGGAAGCAATAATTGATGTTATTTTTATCACTAGATACGACATAAGCGAAGAAATAGCAGCTGTTAACTTCATGATAATCTCCTTATACAACGAACAGAGTGGTTTTCTTGGTTCTCTGTCCGTAACTATTGACTGTTCCACTTGAATGAAAAAGATTTACGATGAAAATATTCTCATTCCCACCATTTGAAACGATGGACTCTTCCATTGTAACGAGTTTCTTTTAGCTTCTTTTCAAAAAGTTATCTAATAGAATTAAATCATAGTAGTACCCGCTTTCAAGAGATCGCTCAACATCAAACAAAAAGTGGTGTTCAGTTTTTGTTATAGGGGCATCGCACACTCTCTTTCTCTCTTTGCTACACCGTAGTGTCCTTTACCCCTCTCTGTCATAACCTCCGATGACTCCACCTAATATCCTCCCAATGTTTGGGTCTGGGAACAATCAAAAATTGAAAGGCTTTTAGAGGATATCTCAACTCAGGATAGCAGAGAAACCTGTTTATCTATGATTTTCTTCCTTGGGCTTTTACTAGTTAAGAAATAATAGGCATCACCTCGTTTTCCAATATTAAGTTATTTTCAAAGCGACTTTCCGGTCTCGGAACGATTTTATGGCTATAGAGTCACGTCATCTGATAAATAACGAACAATTTTTTTAATTGCTGTTATTGTAAGATTTGTCGTCCCTCTCAAAGAAAAAAAACAATACTCCCAATTTTACATAAATCTTATTTCATATGAGTGAATAAGTGGATAGACAAATTAAATTCAGAGCGTGACAAGTTATTCTTAACTGTAACTTCAAATTAATCCGACGATGTATTTTCTCTCTTGCTTTCTCTTGCTCACTCTCACACACACATTCTCTCTCCCCCTCTCTTCATATAAAATCTCTCTCTTTATCTCTCTCTCTCTCTCTATATATATATATACACACACACACACACACACACACACACACACATATATATATATATATATATATATATATATATATATATATATATATATATATATATATATATAAACAAACGGAAAATGTTTGTTTCTGGTAATGTTTTTATAGACTTGAGCTGTTGTACCTTCAAGCTGAATATTTGCGTTTATGTGTAAGTTGGCCAACCACAGGATGAACATAAAATAGGTGACTTTGATCTCTAGTTATTTCTAAAAGTCAATTTGAATTCAAGTTAACATAAGCATTTTCAGATCTAATGTAGACGGTGGTACTGCACATTTGTGTATGAGGATAACTTGATTGCAGGGTGAACCTCAGATAGGTGGTGCTGACATCTGATGACCACTAAAGGTCAATTTAAAGTCTAGTCAATTAAAACAGGCGTTTTCAAAATTAAAGACTACCAAAACTAACCTGAACTCAAGTTGACCTTCAGAGAGCATCAGAAGTTGTCATTACCTATCCTATGTTCATCCTGTGTGAAGATACTCATGAGTAAATTTACAATTCCTAGAATGCAGTCGACTTTGTTGAATTTGACTGTGCCTAAATCGACCTGACGTAAAATTGACTTCTGAGGGTCACCATAGGTCATCACTACATAGCTTATATATATCATTCGGCTAAGTTATGCTTATACACGAATATGCTGGTCGTAGGATGGAGCTGTCTCCGTAATATTTTTAAATGACCTGATCTTGAATTAACCTTTAGGGGTCATCAGAAGACGGCATCACCTATCCGATCTTCATCTTGCGATCAAGTCATCTTGGTACACAAATGTACGGCCTTTATCTGACCCTACCAAAATTGACATGACATGAATTGACCTTTAGAAGTCACCAGAGGCGGTCCAACATATCCTGTGTTCATCTTGCAGTCAAGTTACTCTTGTACACACGTTTGCGGCCTTTTGGGTGAAGCTGTCTGCGTTAGATTTGAAATTGCCAAAATAATCCTGACTTCAAATGGACCTTTATTTCTCAGCTCACGGATAAGATTTCAAATCAATGGACACGTACCCTTTTTACTAAATATCCAAGTTATTGAATACAAAAATCTTTAATCAGAGAGTCTTTTCCTTAGTCCTTACTTATCTCTTACATATGCTTTTCTCTTGTAGAATACTAGTACCTCTCTCTCTCTCTCTATATATATATATATATATATAATGTACTTTTCATTATGGATCGCTCTATCTATGGTGATAGTGCTCAATATCTTAATTTTTTAGAATAGAGCATAGTTAGATTTTATTGCAGCTGATCAGTTCCATGCCTTCGCAATCGACAGACTGTATATATATATATATATATATATATATATATATATATATATATATATATATATATATATATATATATATATATATATATATATATATATATATATATATATATATATATATATATATATATAAATTAAGCTCGTTACTTGATTTTTATACGTATATTATTTAAAGAATATTTCTTTGATAGATAGATAGAATTAGAATAAAAGTGTATCATTTTACTTTAGGAAAAGCTTAAAAAATTGTCCAATGCATATATATATATATATATATATATATATATATATATATATATATATATATATATATATATATATATTGTGAAGGAATTGAAATGTCTTTGCGGCAAACCTTGTAAATAGTAAATATACACGCTGGAAGGCTAAATTAAGACTTCTGATACTTATAGATAATATTACAGTACATTTGTTCAGCTGCAAATGAAGTAAGATTAAGATCATAGAATTACTTGCTTACTTTCTTTTATTTTTCAAAGAAAATATTAGAAATCATCAACCAAAACTGTTCAAAAAGGTTTCTTCAGTTTTTAAGCTGATCTGGCTGGCTGGTTGGTTGGCTGGCTGGCTATGTATATATGTATTATGCGCACAAGCTGCACCAACGGAGTTAGGGATCAACATTTAAACATTTTACTCCTTATTACGACTAGGATAAACGTTTTGTTTCAAAATCCCGCCTCCAATTAGGTTTGGGGGCAATATACAATGTAAGTTTATGCTAATTGGTCACTACTTTGTGCCCTCTTTTTATTTTTTTTTTTTTTTTGGGGGGGGGGGTATCAATCTCGTTAGTGATCCAATATAAGGCGAGAGAAATAATATATTCAATGATTATCCCTCATTCCAACTTCTTGATTGATCACCCCCGACACAGTATGCTGCCTAAAGACGTTGGTCAGTTGACTGTTTGTATTGAGTGACTTACCAGGTATGATAAGGTACTCAATATTTTTCAGTAAAAAAAAAAACATTTTGGTTTTTCAGAATTAGTAAAAACAAAAAGGTGCTAATTGAATTTGCCATTTCAATAAACATTTTTTAGGATGATCAACTATAACTAATAATTTAAGGTGTCATTATTTATTGCTGTCCATATGTATTTAGATAAACATTTTTGCTAAATATAAACAGCAAATTGAGAAACATGTTTATCAATTTTCATTAGCTTCTTTACCTCTCTTGTTGCTTTTTATCGCAATGCACTCTTCAGCTGCTAAACTTGCAAGAGTTCAAAATGCAGGTTCGGACAAACTCGTACCACCCACTTCGAGGACTCGTCTCCCTCGCACGATGCTTCAGCCAACTAGGCTTTCAAAGCTGTCATAATTAAGTACGGTTTTCACCACAAGATGTGAACATACAATGAAAACTAGCTGTTCATTTAAACCGTGATATCATTGGTAGGATATGTTAAATAAGTACATCAAGACTTTCCCATGTATACTAATATATATACTATGTACACTCACACATACACTATGTAAGATATATATATATATATATATATATATATATATATATATATATATATATATATGCACAGGCCAAAATCATGATGACGTGGTGCTATAAAATTGTGTTAAGCTTATTAAATAAAACTCCATAATTGTTTAATGATGAATTGAACGTTATTTGTAAATCTTTTTGAACAAAACATTTGTTATCTGAGAAAAAAAACATATGAGTATCAATATATATATATATATATATATATATCGTTTTTTTCATCATTTTTTTCCGTATTATTTTGTATTAGAATTTCCCACTTTTGATGTTTTAGAAATTCTATAAATACAATGCAATTGCGATATTACTCAAATATTGTCGCCGTTTTTTGACTGCTTGGGTAAACTAGTCTGTTAAATAAAAAGTAATGAGCAGCGTCCTACCGATGCACATCAGACATGAATGCTGACCCAAAAAATACGTAGATATGCATACAGACTTTCAGCGCACGAACCGCTCATGTAACTGTTGAGGTCAGGTGAGACGTATTTATACCCTGGGCAAATAATTTCGTAGTTGTGTCACTTAACTATGAGTATATTTTATTAATGCACTCTACTTTAACGTTTTATAAGCCTCGTGTTCGCAACTAACTGGAAAGAAAAGGGAACAAAATGAACAGGCGTATCTACACGATCACACAAACTATTTACTAACCTTGTCTTCGTCTGGATCAAGGCCACAAAATAAAGTTCACCCATTTCCGAACTGGCCAACAATGGTCAGTGAACTTGACTTGCTAACTTTCACTGTCTATACTGCAAAAGGTTAAAGAACCTTTACTTAACCTGGCACAAGGCCACGATTGCAGAGCACTCAGTTGTTCGCAATTCTAAGATGCTGACCATTGTTATATAGCAGACCTACTACAAGAGCCATTCGCGTAGATATAGAGGAAGCTGCTTCTTATGATCACGGTTCTCCGCTTAGTGTTATCACTCGGTTATAGTTATCTGTAAGATCCGGCCCCCGAATATAGATGCTGAAACTACACATATTGTACTGATTGTAAGGGTGCAGGAAGACAGTGTTGTGGCAAACTTACTCGCGAGGAAAACCTTTTTTCTTTGAAAATCAGAATTTGAAATTCTGATAGATAGGGGAACCGAATCAAACTGATATGAATTAGGCGGAATAGATAGATATTTAGATACTTTAGGCATTACAGATGACACGAATGTATTGACAGCTTGATTGATGATCGTGTAGCCTCATTTCTTCCAAAATAACACATGATTTCAAACTCACGGCTTTCACCTCAGCTCGATCATAGGCTTTGGGGCGAAGACGCAACTGTCTCGGCCACCAAAAAGATAAACAATTATGAATAGACTAGGGAGATATAAAGAATAATCATCGAGATAGATAGATGTGAAAAGACCATAAATGGACGAACAGATATACTGATAGATAGGCAGAGAGAAAGAATGGAAGAAATAGACAGATATGAACAGAGTGAGAAAGGAAGAAAGAAAGACTAAAAGGGTGAACAGACATGGGAGAAAGGATAGAAAAAGAGGCGAAACTATGGAGAGAGCATAGGGAGAGAGACTAAAAGTATTGATACGGAGATGCAGGGGGGGGGTAGAAACATGAGCATACACAAATGATACACAGACTGATTCGAATTTAAAGAGAGAATCTTTTCACAAGAGACACAACTGCTCGCTCTAATATTCACAACTGTATATAGGAGTGCACACACACAGACACACACACACAGACACACACACACACACACACACACACACATTATTCAGACGGCTATTCCTCCCATGCCAAGCGAACATACAGGTTGCTTCCTTGCCAACGAATGCAACTTTCTTCACAAGCGAAACATTTGTGTCCGTGTGTCCGTTCTTGTGTCTGTGTGTGCGTGACACAGGAACGATTTATTTTGGTGAGCGTCTACAAAGTGTGTATCTCAGTGTTTTATTGCAGTTGTACTTGTGTGTGTGTGTGAAAATGAACAACACGCGCGCGCGTGCAGGAGACAAAAAGGATATGAACAGACTGAAATACAGAGATAATCAGAAGACTGTAATAGAAAGAGAATGATTAAGAAAGAAAGAGAGGGAAAGATTAGATAGATAAATTGATAAATCACAAGGGAAAAGGATTCCTGCCTTCCCTAAGGGTATTAGTGCAAAATGAACATAAATGACCAATTGGTTGACTGATTCTGTTTCCTATACGAGTAACCATGCGTTAACAGCGTTTTGCTGCTACTGCTTGGGCAGGTAAAAAAACTATGGGAGAGTGCTTTACCCAAGCTCTCACTCACTGAGTCTTTTTACTATAACCATCGTGGCATGATAGTGACAAAGCGTTTTGGCAAGATATTTGGCATTTCGAGACAGCCCAGGGAAAATGGGATTCATGGAACACAATGCAGGGAGAAACAGATTCCTGCCTTTCACTCTGGCATGAGTGCAGAATGGAATAAGTATAATCATCCTCTGCCGAAATTCGAACACGGTTCGCCGATTCCATTTTCAAGACTGGTAATTGTGTGCATGATTTGGAAGCGTTTTTTGTATTCGATCAGTTCACTGTGTAAGCGTAAAATCAACTATTCAAAATGCGTGTGCGTATGCACGCCCGTGCGCGTGCGTGTGTGTTCCTAACAGCATGGGTGCGTGTGAGTTTCCTGCTAACACTGACATGGCAACAACAGTACATTTGCAACTGCAAGAACATTCCTGTCTGTGTGTTCGTGTGCGTATGTTGTGTGTGTTCTTCTTACGACCAGAGCACATTTATAAATCAGCGTATGTTCGTAAGAAGGTGCGTATTCCGCTCACGATTTCTATGTGTGAAATGTATAGTTGTTGCTTATAGAACAAATCTGGCATAAGGCTGCCACTTTGACGCGAGAAATAAAACGAACTGACAATCATTGGACCAGTATGGTAACGATAGAGCGCTACATGAAGTCGAGTATCCCTGACCTTGTCAGATGTATGTGTAACTACTTTGTATGTGTGTGTGTGCGGGTGAAACGAGCATTAATTGTATAAAAGTGTGTGTATACACGTGTGAGAGTGAGCTGGTAGGTAGGCGTATAGTTCTATTTTTTCTTGCTCTCTATATGCGTGTGACCGACTTTGAAGTGTGTATGTATACGTAAAGGCAATTTTATACCAAACGCATTACACATTAATATGTAACTCTCTTTGAAAACCAGTATGCGTGTGTCCGTGTGTTCGCATTGCTTCAAGCTCACCACTGCTGACGACCTTTCCCCTATACCTCACTCATACCCTACAATACAAAGGCAGGTTCTTTCTTGTTTTCTTTCCTTTCTCTCTATTTTCACTCTTTCTTTTCTCTTTTCCTTCGTTTTTTTCCTTTTTTTTTTCTTTCACTTCACTTCGCCCTTCGCCTTTGACTTGAACGCAAAAAGACTGGCCCAGATTTGAGAGTCCCCGCCTACCAATAACACCGTTAACTAATCAAATCGCTCGTTTGCTTGTCAATCATCATCAGAGCACCAAGCAACCGCAACTGATAACGAAACAAGAACAATAAAAACAACTTAAAACAGTTTTATTTATGTTATTTATTTATTTTATCTTCTTTAGGAAAAAATAGGTTCCCACTCGCTGATCTTACTAGATTGCGCATGCGTGCGGTAGAAACGAGATTTTTTCTAAGAGTGTGGGTGTGTATGAGGAGGTGAGTGTGTACGTGCGTCAGTGCAAGTCTGTGTGTGTGTAGTTTTATGTTAATTTCAGAGCAGTGTGAGTGAATTCTCGTCGTTTATACATCCTCCCTCTGCCTTATTGAGACTTTCTATAATTCTCCCCTCTCGTGACAATAATAAGATATAGCGCGCGCACACACACGCGCGCGCGCGCAGGCACACCCATACACTCACACACATGTATAAACTAACACAAAAATACACGCAAATATAATCATATGAATATATAAACGAACATGCAGACATACGAGTATGAAACGTCTCTTTTAGTGTCATAATTTTTTATCGATATTTTTTTAGATAAAAACTATTCTGATAAGAAATTATTCTTAATTATATGATAATTTTAAGGTTTGATTTAATCAAAAGGTGGAGAGAATGAGATGAATATGTGGCACCAATCTTCCATAATTGAGAAAATCCACCTTGAAAATCGGCATACAGGATAAAGTCTTCTTCTTCTTCTTCTTCTTCTTCTTATTATTATTATTATTTTTTGTGTTTTTTTTTTGTTTTGTTTTTGTTTTTTTTTACCGAGGTTCGGACATCTACCTCTAGTGCTGGTGGGAAATGTGTAATTACCCTCGCCACCAAATTATTACTCATTAGATTGGTAAAGGTTATCAGACATTACCCAGGCCTCTTTTGTCCTTTACTTGTAGTTAACCGTTGTCCATGGCACAATAGCACATTAATGTGTTTCATTCGCTAGGGAATTTGTAAAACAAAACAAATTGACTTATTTACTTACTCCTTCTACTACTCTTACCACCATCACCAGTATAACTATTACCGCTACCACCACCTATACTACTCATAATCTTATAGTAATAATAATGATGATTATAATAAGAAAAGAAAAAGAAGAGCATGAGCTAGGCATCATCAAGATGAAGATTATCTTAAGAAAGACGATTCCACATTAGATTGTTGAACCATATTCAAGCGAGCTGAAAAAAGTCGCGTTCTTAACAACTACTAACATCTTACGTAACTCCTTTGTGGAAATAAACACTCAAGTTTCTCTTGTTGAGACACAAATATAGTGAAATCATGGATTTCGCTGTTCCAGTAGACCACAGAGTGGCGCTGAAAGAAAGTGAAAAGATAGATAACTATCTTAACCTATCTAGAGGACTGAAAAAAATCATTTAACGAGAAGGTGATAGTTGTATCAATTGTGTTCAGTGCCCTAGGACCAGTCCCAAAGAGACTAGCAAAGAGGTTGGAGGAACTTGAAATCCGGGCAAGAATCGAAACCATCCAAACAACAATATTACGGAAACTACTCGGGTCATCACTGGTGTGAAAACTCATGGAGAGAGGAACAACAACAACAACAACAACAACAATAATAGTAATAATAATGATAATGGATTTGCTGTTCCAGCAAGCTACAAAAATGGTAAATCTAAGAAAATACAGAGAACTGAAAAACTACAGAATATCAAGGTGGAAGTTGTATCCATGATTACTGGAGCACTTGGAATAGGCCTGAAGAGCCCTGAAAAGACGTTGGAAAAGTTATAAATCACGGGAAGAATCGAGTTATCTTTGAAAGCAGTTTTTTTTGTTTTTTTTCTCTCATTTTGTAAAAGCTATTAACAATGATAAAAACTATGATCAATATACTCAATGCGAATTGGAGGTTTTGAAGATTTTTTCCGATCCGATACATGTTGCTATTGGCAAATGTCAGATTAAGAGTAGACTGCATAGCGATACCGCCCGTTTGCGAATAAATGTTGCCATTGTGGCCATTGAAAGGAACTTATGTTGTACAGCCAAGAAACAGCTTGCAGGAAAAGATTGTTTTAATTTTTAGAGTTTTTCGATAAAATGTTTATCATGTCATCTACAAAGACATTGGTGAACAATATTTAGCGTCTGGCGAAGCTAAGTTATCGTGATTTGATTCAACCGAGTGTTGAAAGAGAAATTCTTTCGTGGAGTTTATATTACATTTGTTCGGCAAATATGGGAAGATAAGATTTAGCGCTTTTACTTGTTAAAGTGGGAATCTGAAAAATGATTGACCACTGGTATTGTGGATCTCAACATTACAACACATCAGCCTCTCTCAACCTTTTTAAACTAGGGGAACCCTTAAAATAATTAAAGACAAATCAATTTGCTCAGAAATTTACTTGGACTATATTGTAAGAGAAATGATCAGTATTATACATGGCACAGTTGGAAAAATACTGATTTACTCATCTTTCATAAAATAAATGTTTTTCATAAACTATATATACTTATGTTGAAAATATAAATAATACAAATATATAAGAAATCAGGTGGCAAATATATAATACAATTATGAAATAAATGTCTTAATACAAAAATACATATTTTCGAAAACAGGTGTTGATTAATGAAAATTAGGTTTGGAAATTTATTAGCTATATAAACCAAAAAAGGAGTCACGTAATCCCCTGACAACCTTTCGCAGAACTCTGGTTACACACATATCCTGATTGATAAGCACTATGAATTTGTTGAGTTACGTGGAGCACACTTTAACGTAATTGATAATGATATAGTTTGATTTTTTTTCTTCAACAGGTATGCTTTTTCTTCTTAGTTTTAAGAACGTAGTTTGATCGTCCAGGATAGTTTGTAGTTAACCTCTTTTTCTGTTGTAGTCTTGACGATTTATGCAGATCTGGCACAAGGGTCTCATGCATCCTGGGCTAGACTTGAAATTTGTGCCCCTGGTTGTATTCTAACGATTATTATTTTTCAGTTTGGAGTACGTCCCAAGGACCTTTGTGCCTGAGAAGACCGCCCGAGTTCGCTAAATGGACGAAACGGCCCTGGGTTTAAGATGACATAAATGTTATATTCGTCAGCTGTTCTATCATGAACTCAATAACACTAAACGAACACTTACAATTAATGTATTTCCTGACTATGTCGTCGATGAATAAAAAAAGCTGAGAATAGTAACAAATAGGAGTGACAGCAAAAAAAAAAACAAAAAAACAAAAACAAATTATAATAAACCTATTTTATCGCAATGCATTACAATTGTAACTATGAGGTAACAGTCATAAAAAATATACTTCAATGGGAGGCATCCCCAATTGAAAGGTATAAATAAATTTTTAAAAATCCAATCTATCACCTTCAATTAACATATTTACAAATTCGAATACATACAGAAACATACGAATATATATATATATATATATATATATATATATATATATATATATATATATATATATATATATATATATTCAAACGCACATATACATATAAACATGCACATAGATAGATACAGAGATATTGATAAAAAGATCGATATAGCGACATTGACACATACAGAGATATAGATAGATAGATAGATAGATATTAACGTATAGATATATGCACATCCATACCGATAAAATAATTTTATTTATATTCAAATTTTAGCAAATATTTTAATCTGAAAGACTATTTCTGATAAATATATATTCGTATATAATATATATATATATATATATATATATATATATATATATATATATATATATATATATATATATATATATATATATATATGTATATATATATATATGTATATATATATATATATGATATATATTTATATGATATAATGGTATAGATGTATATGATATATGATGTATGTTTTTATTTATTATATGTATCCATCTATCTATCTATCTATCTATCTATCTCTCTCTCTCTCTCTCTCTCTCTCTCTATATATATATATATATATATATATATATATATGATCTGTCATAAATTTTCACTTTAGCTGAAAAAAAATTTTTGTTTAGAAATTCCGTAATTATTTTATATCATTCAAAATTCTTTAATTTTCATTACTATCACGTAGTATGTACTCAGACATCAGAATATTAGAAAACAGTTGTTCGCCATTCTATAAGGTTGGTCTTTTTTGCTTTGTGTAAACTTTTTCTAATCTTAGCTGTTGTGTACACAATTGGTATCGAATTTACCATACAGTATCAATGGTTCTGCGAGATTAACACGTTACTCTACGGCAGCGGACAGAAATATAGACATACACCTGTACATGAGCGTATAAAAAACCGGATATGCATTATAAACATGCTTGCCTAACCACAACTCGGCGATTGTTAACAAGCTAGCGTAAAAAGTCCCATCTAGTGAGTCTGATCTTCACCGTGCGCCTGTCTACAGTGATCTTGTATCTAAGTTGGCTAAACTGGCGAAAAATCTAGAAAAACATATTTGTTGCCATGTAAACATAACTACTGTTTGTTTTTATCCAACTTGTTGTAAATTACATAGCTCAGTGGTTAGAATGCGCGTCTTGTAAAGTAAAGTATTCGTTCTTTTCCAAGTGCTTCACTAGTGCCAGTTGTTTTCCAAATTTATGATCATGAGCCAGTAGTGTGACAAAAGGAATAACAAGAATAAGGAAATTAAAAAAATATAAAATAAGAAAAAATGAAAAAAATTTTTTTTTATCTATTAAAAGTAAATATAATTAGGTAACGATTATGGAATGTAACGTGTCATCGATACTTTCGAATGGGGAAATTCTTGTGAATAATAAAACATCTACAAATGTATGAAAACTACTGACGTATTGTGGGTTGACCTTGCATACCAAACTAAAGTAAAGTTTCGTAAAATTTATTGGATAGAAATAAACTGAAATCATGTTTCCATCCCGAGAGTAACCAAACAAAAACAAAAATCTCTGTTTAGAGTCGAAAAATGTTAAGGAAACCCTAACTCACGCTGTCATGGAAAAAATGAATTGTAGTTTTGTTAAGATTTTGGAGGTGTATGATTCTGATCGAGAATTACCAAAAACGTGTGTTTAGTTCAACACCAATTTGTTAAAAATTATTACATTCCTCCGGGATAATAATAATTGGAACTATTGACATCTCTCATAATTATATTATTCTCTCATCTAGTCTTCATTATACGTTTCCATTTTAAGAGGTAAAAGATGGAAAACGAGAAATAAGATTTCATGCAGTATAAAGTCTTTTTCAATTTTTTTCTTTTCTGTTGGTAATTTTTCAATGTTTTATCTGAATCTTGATTTATTGCCGAACAAAAATAACAACAAAAACTAAATCATAAGAAAGGAAATTGCCAGACTTCGGAGAAGCCTGGAACGAAGGATCTCTGTAGCTTGGCACTTGCTAATAGGTAGGGGGGAGTGTGTTCCTGGGCAATTTATACTTTTTTTCTCGAAGTGCCTAAGGCGTTCTACTATTAACAATAATTTCTGTTTGTTTTCTTTGCTGAATTAAAAAAAAAAACAGCCCTGCAGAGTACCACCCCGCTGCACCCAACCAGCGCATCTACCAAACGTCTCAGCACAGCGCGAACTGTTTACTCTGCGATGAAGACAATATTTTACATGCATTACTTGTTCATTCTGGAGGTGCAGAGTGACCTAGCTGGAAACGACGCGAAAGACAGAATTGGTAGTTTCCTTTTCTTCGCGGAAGACAGAATCGTTACAGTTTTGTTTACTTGGGAAAAGGCATGTATCCTCTTCTACCTCTAGCTATGGGTAAATAACGGGACAGGAGGAGCCCTTTAGCCCAGTGAGTCGGTTCATCTTGGGATTGGGGCTAGCGACCCCACTAAGTAAAATCTGCTTGCTCCCGAAACCGTAATGCAGCCCGATGCTCCACAGGGCGTCAACAGAAAAAGAAACCCTTATTCATTCGGCACTGTGCCTGCATAGCGGGTGAGATAGCTATCTATACCAAAGTGAAAAAAAAAAAAAAAAAAAAAAAAAATAATAATAATAAAAAACAAACTAGATTTTGAATGCTAATTTTCAAGGCAAGTAGATCCTTCCCACTCAAGTAGACAGGAGTTATACAAATATACACTTCCCATTTGTATTAGTGTCGCAATAAGTTTAGTAATACCATGCGACATGAATTTCTTATTGATATTTACTAAGTTTAGCTTGGTACAACACAAGGACAAATGGGGGATATGAATGGGGGTTAGATATTCTCTAAGCCTAGTTTAGTCCGTCATAGTGGGACATCCAGTGAGTACCGAACTCACTACACTCGTAATGGTCTGGCAGACAGCGAGTTAACACTCATTCTATGATATATATATATATATATATATATATATATATATATATATATATATATATATATATATATATATATGTTCACCTCACTACACAACAGACAGACTCAACAGCTTAGAGACTGGCAGAAAAAGAAATAGTCCCAAAATGGATGACCAGGAGCAGTACAAACCTCATTTAAAGTGATGTTGAAGCAGCAACCCTGGCGAGCAACGACGAACCGATCCCGTGCCTACTCTTGATGCGAAAATGTTTTACTGGCAGATGAAAAATACCATTTTATCGTCAGCAGAGGACTTCTACCGGAAGAATAGAAAGGATACAAAGCAGGAACAAAAAGATCGAATAACCGACATCGACATGAAAAAGGTCGAATCAAGACGACAAACAATTTGCAATGTGGTTGATTGATAACAGGAAAGCATACTACCTGGTTCTTCATACGTGGATCTTCGAGTGTCTTACATTTTTCAAGGTTAACAAAACTGGTAAAATTCATGATTAATTTCATTGAAAAGTAGCGAAAGGGGAATCCTTAGCTTAAGTGAGTTTTGAAAGAAGGAATTTTTAGGGGGACACTTTGTTTTCACTGAATCTAATCTAGAAAAACTATTAAGGATATCAGTTCACTAACACAAAAGAATAGGTCAAATATTCAATGTGCATGGGTGACTTGAAACCGTATGCTAAGAACAAAATGAATTGGAAACTTCGATCAAAAAAGTTGAGAGCTACAGCGATGACACCAGAATAAAATTTGGGGTAGGAAAATACGCACAACAAGTGAACAAAATTACCAAACAATAAAACAATAGGAAGATTACACATAAAGGACTACTATGAATAACTCTAATGAGCCACAATGAAGCATGATGAAATGAAGAAAAAGACAAGGAAAATTTTGGAAACAAAGCATCAGAAATTTTGGGGAAAAAAATGATCACCGGGGCAATATCATTAGTGAGATACGTGAGATCATTCGAAAACTGGACAAAAAAAGGAACTCAAATCGATGGATCGACAGACCAAGAAAAGCAGCTCTGCACCCAAAACACAACACTGACAGACTGAACGTAAAATGAAAGAAAGGTGGTAAGGGACTCATCGGCATTTGGGATTGTGTCCAAATGGTCTTAATGGGACTCGAAAATACGCACAACAATGCGGCGATAATATCACGGAAACCGCTCGAAACAGTGCAACAGGGGATAGAAGCAAAACAAACCAGAAAGCATCCAGAGAGCGTGGATGTCTGTCAACACTATTGACAGGGGTAGTGATTGTGCACGAATCCGCTCCGTAGCACAATTTCAGTGAACGTTTTTTGAAAATATTTAGAAATGTCGCGAGGACAGACATGAAATTTTTGTGATATCAGGTGGTGCTGACATGTGATAGTGCATGGATTCCCTGAAAGTCTAATATCTTTTTCGGTTGGACAATTATCCAGAACTTTTGGAGTCATCGTGTGATAGACATAACCGTATACATATAAGTATGAAAGAAAAAAAAAGAACAAAAATATATCTCAATCAAAAAAAAAAAAAAAAAATCTTGGATATGCCCCAAAATTTCACCATTTCTTCTTTATTGCATTGCCCTCCTTTCCACTAAATTTCATTGGAATTCTTTCAGTACTTTCGGAGATATCTTGTGGACGGACAGATAGAAAGACTGATTGACGTGACCGAACACAAATAATAAATGCATATTAATCCCCAACTTCGTTTGCAGAGAAAGAAACCAAGTGAGGAACATATCACGGAAAGAAAATTGGAAAACAAAAATCTCTGCGGAGAATTCAAACGTAAACAGAAACTATTGCAGATGAACAATCATGGAGATGCAAAGGACATCTAAACTGCAAAACGGAGTCTCTGAATTGTTACAACCTAAAATAGATGCATCAAGACAAACTAAATCAAAGCAAAAACAGACAAAACCCAGAAAAACAGTAAATGACGCCTCTGAGAAGAAAAAAAAAAACACATCATGAGCGAAAGTAGCAAGCTGGCTCAAAAGGAGAATCAATCTTGAAGAGTGGATAATAGGATGAAATTAATATTCTATGATGAATTACGAATCTGCATTGACCAAGGCGATGAGGCTGGTATTTTTTTCTGGTGCCGGTCCAATAGAACACGTTGATTTCATCAATCATTTATGATGTGGTGTTGCTTGTCAGGTAGAGGACTGGGAGGTAGCAATCATTACCTAAATAGCCGACGCGCAGGTATACATTGAAATTTTAGATACTTTGCTCATCCATCGATGAAAAATAGGTTTGGTGATGATGGTGTCATTTTCAGGATGATACTGCATGGCAAGCAAAAAGTCCAGATCTCTATCCGATGAAAAATTCATAGTGGGAATTTTTTTTAAATGGCCTATGACAAGACTCCATCTGCCAACCACTATTTGAGAAAGTTGGAACTAGCGTGAAGGAGAATACTATTTTCTATTGGTGAAGTCCATGCCTCAAAGAACTTGGTTCGTTAAAACAAGTCCAAGGAAGGCAGCAAAATACCAGTGGGTTTTTTTGTCAAACAAAAAATGTTTTATCATTTTTCGATTTGTTTATTTGTTATGAAGTAAAAAAAAGCTGGATGAACAATCGATAAGTCTAGTGATTCCTTAATTTTCGCCATGGGTTTTATAATATTATATATATTATATACATAAACGAAAGAATTTTTAAAATTTCAAACATAATATTAAAGGAAAAATAATTCAAAAAATATTATTTATAAAGCATATTCTTTATTGTCGATAACCAACGGATATCTTGTATGAACATGCAAATGCATGAAATAATAATAATAATAATAATAATAATAATAATAATAATAATAATAATAATAATAATAATAATAATAATAATAATAACAACAATAGAAAGATTTATAAAATATAATTATGATAATATTGAATTGAAAATTAATAATAATAAAAAGATGAAGTAACATAATAAGGAGCTGGCTCATAAACAGCTTGAAATGAAATGGGGACAGAAACCTCTGCATGGAGCAAAGGCGTTGTTGAAGACCAGAAAAACTCATTCGTGGGTCGGGGGCAGTGGGTTTAAAGCAGAAACTGAGGGATACATGCTGACCGCTCAATACTAAAGCTAGCCTACTCGAAACTCTGAAGCGAATATCAAAGTACAACGCAGCCACGAATTTCGCTTCTGTGACCTCCATTTAGAAACAATAGACCACCTCGTGTTTGACTGCTCTATTTCAACACCTATAGGATAAACGTCCAGACATGATAGAGTGGGTCAATATCTACATTGGAAAATCTGCAAGCATTACAGAATACCAACAGAAAGTAACTGTTACGAACACCATCCAGACCCAGTAACCAGAATACCACGATACCACGGGACATTGCAATAAATACTGACAGAACCACTAGAGCGAAGAGACCCGACATAGTAGTCAAGGACCACCAGAAAAGAACTTTACTGTTTATTGACATGAGTATGTCTTCTGCTGATAGAAATATAACAGTAAAGAAACTTGTGAAACTAAGCAAGCACAAGGATATTGGAATCGAGTTATACAAGATGTGGCACTTGAAATTACAAGAGGAAAGGGGATACCTATTAATAGATATGACCATTCTATCAGACAAAAGCATACAGTAAAAGAGTCTGAAAAACCGTCTAAATACAAAGACCTGGAAATTGAGATCACCAAATGTGGCAACGCAAGACTGTAACAATACTGGTTCTACTAGGAGATTTCGGGGTCATAGAAGAGCGCCGGCAAATATCTTGGTAGAATACTGAGAAAGTCAAGCATCAATGAGATACAGAAAATTGTCCTCACATGCACCCTAAATATCCATGGCAATGTACGGTCAATGTGAATATTTCTTGTTCTATAACCATGAACCGTCTCTTGTGTAGCCCCCTGTATTGCTCCTCTATTGACCTCCCTTTTTATACATATATGATGATGGAGAAAATGGCAATGCCTATTAAGTAATAACAACGTTGCCTGTCCCAAGTTTCAAGACGAAACTCGGTGTGCAACGAATACTACGAGATATCAATAAAAAAAAAAATAATGATAATATAAATGTGAAAGTTAATTTAAGATAATCAGAAAGGTTATGGAAATAGTAAATACGAATGATAATTATTATGGGAAACGTAAATGCAAATGAAAAAATGGGAAGTGTTAATAACGTCAACACTATTAATGATAATGAGAGAGGAAATACAATATTGATGATAATGGGAAGAGTAAAAGCATATTTAAAATGATAATGATGATAATGAGAAAAGAGAAAGAAAAACAAGACAGTTTTTAATTTTTTTGAATATGATATGATAAATATAATAGAACAAAACACCTTCCTAGGTCATGATTCAAATTTAAAACTTTTTAATTTTGTTTTGTTATACTTATTATAAATTTTTTTTAGATTCAAAACAATTCTTGTTTTTATCTGTCTTCAAAAATATCAACAAGCAAGGTGTTATCGATCATTTGTCATAAGTAATGATAATGATAATTGTAAATAATGATGGGAAAATCAATACTACTACTACTACTACTACTACTACTACTAATAATAATAATAATAATAATAATAATAATAATGATAATGATGATGTGATTATGAAATGCAAATAATATCAGACGATAATATGATTGATAGGAAGAAGAAAAGGAAAGAATAATGAACATTTCTACACAAAATTCTGGAAGTGTTTTAATTTTCTATAGTTGTGATCGTTGGTTCTCTCTTACTCTCTAAACGATTTTTTCTGTTTCCCCCAACTCCTTCGCACAATATGTTATAAAATTAATTAATGTATGTATGTATAAAAACGCTAAACAAAATCCAACTTGAAAATAGCGTACACTTGACGTTTGACCAAAATATCATCTTTTAGGCGATTTATGCGTCAGAAGAAATCGGAAGCAGTGTGTTCACACGGGTAAAATGGCAGCTTTTAAAATGACACGTTAGCGTCAACAATTCTTCGGGATTGTCGTTGTCAGTTTGTCAAAGAAAACAAAAAAAAAGCAAAAAAAGAAAAAAAACAAAACAAAACAAAAAACTGAGAATCTTGATACGATTTTGTAAATCTATTTATCTCTGTTTTGAAATGATGAAAGGTCAAGAATAGCGCCTCATTGGTTCCAATTTCCTTTGAATTAAATTTCCAGAGCTATTTTTTGAAGGGATTTTTCTTTGAATCTGTTTTGTTCCGTTGTTCCGAAAGTATAGCATTCAGCAAAGAAGAAATTACCAATAACTTATACAGGAGATTTTTTGAGCGTTCCAAGACCCGAAAATAGCAATGATCTTATTTAGAGCTGAGTCTCCTCTGATCCCCCAGTCCTCCCCTCAGTGTTCTTGCAGATCAGAGCAATGTGGTTTGTACAACCCCAACCCACCGCCGGTTTTCTTACTCGTCCGAAATGTCCACACTAGATGTCTGGCGGTCGTCGCTAAAGTTTGAGTGGTTGTCAATCTCATATCTCCTGTACTCTCCTCAGCATTCTCGCAGACTCCAGTCTCAACTCTTCCTCTTATTTTCAACTTCAATATTGACTCCAGTGTTTTTGTCACGGTTTCAAGTGCTCCTATTATTATTGGCACTACCTTTACCTTCATATTTCTCAGTTCTCAGGCCAATTAGTATAACTACTATTACAACTACTATTGATGATATTATTATTATTATTATTATTATTATTATTATTATTATTATTATTATTATTATTAACAACATCAATTTTCACCAGTTGCCTGGTGGTCCCAACCGGAGGCTGATTGACGGCAAGTCTCCTCAGGTCTCCCGCCCTCCTCTCCACACTCTCACATTCCACAGCAGTGCTGTGGTTTACAGTTTTACACCGGTTGCCCAGTGGTTCTCGCTGAAGGCTGAGTGACAGTAGGTCTCCTCAGGTATTCAGCCTTCCTTTCATCTCTCCCTCACCTATCACAGCTGTGCTGTTGTTCGTACTATCACTGCCATTTGTGTGTGTGTGTGTGTGTGAGTGTTTTCCTCTGTTATGCCACCGCCAATGGCTGCAGTCGTAGGTCTCATATTTCTAGCACTTTCTTTTTTTTTTCTTTTTCAGTATTCGTGCAGTCCCTAGCTGTACAGTGGTCTGCACATTCACAATCCATCCTTTTACCCACAGTTCCTCCAATCATGCCTTCAGCGTCTTTGGTACCGTTCCAAGTGCACCTACTATCACTGGTACTACCCTGACTTTCATGTTTCACATCTTCAGCTCCCTTGCCAGATACTGATATTTTTCCAGTTTTCCTATTTACTTTCTCTTTCCTATATACTCTGTGGTCTGCAGGCACGGCCACGTCTATTATTTGGCAGGTTCTTCTTTTCTTGTCCACGATCCAGTCTTCTCGCTTGGATGGAATGGTCCCAAGTGATTTGTGGCTTCCATTTTCTAGAGCTGTCTCTGGTTTGTGCTGGTATCACTTTTCCACATGGTTAAATCCCATCCGTTTACTCAGTTCCCTCTGAATCACTGTTGCTACTCTATCGTGTCTTTGTTGATACTCCTGGGCTAGTTAACTACATTCACTAGGTTTACGGTCTTATTCCTTCCCCCACATAAGCTGCACTTGCTGTTGGTCTGTGTTCTGTCAATTTTAGTTTTGATGTAATTTGTTCTGATCCATTTGTTTTGAGCTGCCATGATGAGCGATTCCGTTTCTCTCTTCAGGTTTTCTTTTCGTAGCCATGTCCATGATCTCTCGTCTGCCACATCCTGTATCTGTCTTTCAAATTCTTTTAATTGTTTCTTCTGTTCCCATTTTTCTTTCCTTGTTTGCTGTGTTGTTCCATTGTTTTCTTTTCTGTTGTTTGTTGCTCTGCTTCGTGCACTCTTTAAGATGTCTTCACCGTGTCGTCTCTGGGATGTAAGGCTTTTGGCATTGTCATAAGTTTCCTTGTTCGTCAGTCCATTAACTGGAGTCCTTCATTTGTCCATCCAAGGAATGGTCCTGTGTATCTTACTACCGATACGGCCCATGTGTTCATCCCTTCTGTTAGATTCCTGCTGCTTAGTTTGGTCTCTAATATTTTCCTTATCCTCCTAATCATTATTATTATTATTATTATTATCATCATCATTATTATTATTATTATTATTATTATTATTATTATTATTATTATTATTATTATTTGGAATCTCACACCAGTTGCCTGGTGGTAACCGCTGGAGTTTGAGTGACAGCAAGTCTCCTCAAGTCTCCAGCCCTCCTCTCCTAGTACTCATAGGTCGCAGTAATTCTGCGATTTGCAGTTTCACACCGGTTGCCCAGTGGTTATCGCTGAAGGCTGAGTGACAATAAGTCTCCTCAAGTCTTCAGCTAACGTCTCCTCTGTCTTTCACCCCTCATGTCAGAGCTACAATTCGTTGCAGTCCTTATATCTCTAGCACCTTCCTCAGTATCCGTGCAGTTCCCAGTAGTGCTGTGGTCTGTACGGTCTCTATCCTTCCCCTAATCCCGATCTCCTCCAGTTTCACCCTCAGCGTTTTTGGGACAGTTCCTAGTGCGCCCACTATGACCGGTACTACCCTGGCTTTCATATTCCACATCTTCCTTAATTCTCTTGCTAGGTCCTGGTATTTTTCCCGTTTTTCACTCTCCTTTTTTACTCTATGGTCTGCAGGTACAGCCACGTCTACTATTTGGCAGGCCTTCCTTTTTTTGTCTACAATTACCAAGTCCGGTCTTCTTGCCTGGATGAGGTGGTCAGTTTGGATGTCGAAGTCCCAGAGTAGATTGTGATTGTCATTCTCCAAGACTGCCTCTGGCTTGTGCTGATATCACTTTTCCACATGGTTGAATCCCATTTGTTTGCTTAGTTCCCAGTGTATCATCGTTGCTACTCTATCGTGTCTATGCTTATACACCTTCTGGGCGAATTGATTACATTCACTAGTTATGCGGTTTACTGTCTCATCTCTTTCACTGCACATGCAGCATTTGCTGTTTGTTTGTGTTCTGTCGATTTTTGTTTTTATGTAGTTTGTCCTTATGCTTTTGTTTTGGGCTGCCATGATGAGCGATTCCATTTCTCTCTTTAGGTTTCCTTTTCGTAACCACGTCCATGATTTCTCGTCTGCTACATCTTTTATCCGTCTTTTAAATTCGCCATACAATTTTTTCTCTTCCCATCTTTCTTTTCTTGTTTGCTGTGCTGTTCCATTGTTTTCTACTTTATAGTTTGTTGCGCTATCTCTCGCACTGTTTATGATTTCTTCGCTATTCGTTTGCACATACCTTTGTAGGACTGCTTTAGCTCTCTGGACACAGTCTTCTATGCTGATGAGCCGCCTGCCACCTTCTTTTCTCTTGACGTATAGTCTATCTGTATCATCTCTGGGGTGTAATGCTTTATGCATTGTCATAATTTTCCTTGTTCGCCTATCCATTGATTGGAATTCTTCCTTTGTCCATCCAAGGAATGGTCCTGTATATCTAACTACTGACACCTATTATTATTATTATTATTATTATTATTATTATTATTATTATTATTATTATTATTATTCATGCATTTTCATGTTTACACCAGATGTCTGTTTATCATTGTTGTGGACTGAGTGACAGCAAGTGTGTTTAAGTACGATTCGACAAATCGGAAAAAATAATTATTTTCACATATTTCATTTCCAATACTAGAAAAATTATTAATCATTCTCACACAATCCAAATTGTATTTTATTCCCCTATATAGAACAATAGAATATTTCATTTCCTTACTTCTCTGCTGTAGTATCTGTTACACAATATACATTTGATCATAATTTTATATTGCAGTAAACCCTTGTTCGAATAATAATAATAATAATAATGATAATAATAATAATAATAATAATAAGAAGAAGAAGAAGAAGAAGAAGAAGATGATACTGGCTCTGCAGAGAAATAGATGTGGTGAAAACCACCTAAACAGTGAATGTAGTAAATTAACTCAGAAAAATTAGAGAAGCGACAGTCATACATTTGGAACAATGCAAAAGACTTGGATTCAGCCATATAGACAAATGGTATTGTTAGCAGTTGTAGTAATTATAGTAGTAGTTATTAGTTAGTTGAAATATTAGTAGTAGTTACAGTGGTAGTAGCAGTTGTTGTTAATGAAGATAATGATGATTATGATCTCGATCTCCAGGTCTTTGTATTTAGAAAGCTGCTCTATATGCTTTTTTCGGATGGTTTTGCTATGTAGATGAGCATGTATCTATTTTCTTTCTTGTCCTTCATAACCATGTCAGGTTTATTTGCTTTCTTTCTCTGTCAGTGCGGATGAGTATGTCTCATAAGACAGTGACCTCGTTATTTCCAGTGACGTATTTGGTTGATGTTCATTCCAACCTTTGATTTTGTAACTCCTATGGATCTTTCACTGCAGGTATGTCGCTTCTTTGGTGTGCCTGCGGATGAGCTCTCTTTGTCAGTTCTGGGAAGCCTGAGACAATCTGACAGAGTTTTCTTGTACTTTCCATACCTCCTGCATTCTGAGTTTGCTCCATCCTTGATTATGTGATGGAGATAGGATCTTGTTGCAATAATCTAATCTTGTACAGCAATGTTCAGGTCCTAAGTCTCTGCTGTCATCCTGGTGCTCCTCGGTCACTAGTGTGTCTTCTATCGACCCGTATCTGCCATTTTTATCCTTTTGGGGTACTTCCTATGTTTTACCTTGTTGTCCCATATTTTTAGTAGTTGTTGCTGGCCATATTGTTTAGCATTTTGTATCAATCGTTCGGCGTGTATGGTAGTCAACTCAATTTCTGTTCAGGGGATCTCAAGCTCTTTTTTGAAAAGTGCAGTTTCCTTCTTGATGGAGACGAACTGATGTTTTACGATTTGGGAGAGTGGGTCATTTGTTTTTGCATATAACCCCAAAATTGTCTTGACAGTCAGTCCTAATTTGCCTAGGTCATGTTCTCCTGAAAGTCTTAGTAGGTACTGTTAATCGACATCTGCTTTCGGGTGGTGCATGCTTCCATTGGTGAGCATCTTCCTGGTGTTGGTGTCAAATCTCTTGATGTCACTCAGTTCCAGGTAATGGTGTTCAAGGTGTATATAACTACAGCTACCGCGATGGTGTTGATTGTTTCAAGTTTGTCCACAGCATTGAGCTCGGTTTTCATTTCACACTCTTCTGAAGTACTCCTTATGGATCCTCTCTTTCAGGTTTGAGTGTCATATGCCATATCTCTCATTCATTCCTATGTACTTGTATTTATCCCTTGTTCAAGCTCCTTGATCGTGGCGTTGGTGTCAAGGTTTAAATAAGACGGTTTGCTCAAACTTCCTCTCTTGAAGGTGGCTTCGACTCTCTAGTCGATCCTGTACTTCATCCTGATGTAATCGCTGAAGGTCTTGACAACTGTCAGTAGATCCTTTTGTTGGTTATCGTTCTTGACAAACAACTTCAGGTCGTCTATGTAGAACATATGGCTCAGTTTGCCCTTTTGTGATTTATACCCCAAGTTGCTGTCGTTAAGTAGCAATTATTATTATCATTATTATTATTTTTATCATTATTATTATTATTATTATTAGTTGTAGTAGTAGTAGCAGTAGTGGCAGCAGCAGTATAAGTAGACAAGAAGGAGCCACAACTGCAATAATATCAATAGTTGTAATGATGTTGGTGGTAAGAGAGGGAATGGCAGTAATAACAATAACAATAATAAAAGAAAAATTCTGTCATTTTGCTTGTAAGGAAGAATATGAACTTTCCGACAACCACCAGAGCGGTGCTCATACGGGAGAAAAACACACACGCACACACACATTTCCAGGCATAATCATGTGTTTATATACGTGTGTGTGAATGCACATACGCAAATACCAAAACATAATTATATATATATATATATATATATATATATATATATATTTGTATGTGTATGCTTACATATCTGTGTGTATATACACAATTCCTCTCTCTATCGGCTTCCAATATGTATGTGTGTGTGTGTGTGTGTATGTTTGTGTTTGTATTTTTGTACATTATCTATCCCTCTATCTCCAAATTATATATATATATATATATATATATATATATATATATATATATATATATATATAATTATATTACAAGATGGCGAATGATGTGAAAGAAATTTATTTATGAACTGGTCTAATTGTTTTTTTCATCATAATTGACAGTATATTATTCAAATACGTGCTGCAAAATAAATTTCAGGTCTGCCCCATTTCTACCAACTGGAAATGAAAACGCTATTTATGAAAACAACTCCGACATTTTTTTAAAGGCACTCTGACCTACATTTTACTTCGGTATATGATGACATTACCACACTGAACACATTTTTTTACTTACCGTCCTTTGCTTTATCTACAATCTCTGTTTATTTTGTTTTACTTATTTGTTTTGTCCTCTCTTTCTTTCTTTCTTTCTTTCTTTCTTGCAATTGGCATTTTGTTATTTTTAATCTTTATCTGCTATAATAACACACACACACACACGCACACACACACGCGCACGTTCACACGCATACATACATATGTACGTATATATGTTCTATAAAAGTAATAAACTATGTACATACTATTATAAACATTAAATAATTGTGTATATATATCATAATAGTTTTTTTTGTACGTACTATTATAAAAGATCAATGATAATATGAGTAAATATATATATACATATATATATATATATATATATATATATATATATATATATATATATATATAAATATATATATATATATATAAATATATATATATATATATAAATATATATATATATATATATATATATATATATATATATATATATATATAAATATATATATATATATATATATATATAAGGTTTACGATTATGTACAGTAACAATAATATGTACATACTATCATTAATGTATAATAATAGTCTGTATCTGTTATGATTGAAGATGCAGTTACTTCTTAAATCTCAATTTGGCACAAGGCTACCGAGTAATGGAGCATCCAGAGAGGAAGTCACTAATGAATGCTCCATACTTTTGACCTTGTGCCAAAACTAAACTAAGCTTAGGAAATAGATATATCCGCCATACTACCAGATAAATGATACTAATATAATCTACATACTATTATAGTATGTGTATATATAAACAATAATACGATACACACATATAATTTATATCATAATGTTATTTAATTTATAACTACTCATATATACATGTATATACATTCATTACACATATATGAGAGAGAGAGAGAGAGAGAGAGAGAGAGAGAGAGAGAGAGAGAGAGAGAGAGAGAAAGAGAGAAAGAGAGACCGGGATGATAGCTGACGTATAATGAGTAATAAAAAAACGGGAATTACGAGAAATAAATAAATAATATAGTATATATACTTTGTGTGAGTGTGTGTGTGTTTGTGTGTGTGTGTTGGGTGCATGCATGTTCGATTACATTCTATTCTTTGAAGCTAGAAGGCGGGTGGTACCGGGATATGATGGGGTGGCGGGAAGTGACGAGCACTAGTCGTATGAAAGCTTACCCAGGCTTATCTCTAGTCACTTGCTAACACCATCTAAAAGAATGTAAATCAGTGTACGCACATAAGCAAGCTCATCCACCAACGCCCCAGCCCGATGCCATTGCCACCAACGCCTTAACCACGAACTTCATTCAACACTCGAAGCACGCAAGTAGCATCACGTAAACGGCTGGCTGTCTATCATCTCGACTCCTCTATTCATATATATATATATATATATATATATATATATATATATATATATATATATATATATATCAAAGAAAAATCAGTAATTCAAAATACCATGTGTGATAGGTTTATTGCTAAAAAGTCCTCGATACAAAAAAACTTGGAGTAGAGAAGCCCTAAAAGACAGAAACATAAACTTGTTTGTGCACCCAAAAATTATTTCTCAAAGCCCAGACAGGGCAAAAATATAAACATGTTTGTGTAGCAAATCTCCATTTTACTATATCTCCAGCTTTACTCTGAATCAACTTGACATTTAAAGTTGAATGTATCGAGCACTCTATGAAATAAACCATCATACATAGGATATTGCATTATATCATATTACATTGTACTATGTTATACTGCATCCCTGATTTGTACTGTGCATATATATATATATATATATATATATATATATATATATATATATATATATATATATGTGTGTGTGTGTGTGTGTGTGTGTGTGTGTGTGTGTGTGTGTGTGTGTAACTAAATTACATGCACCAAGATCCCAGAATTAATTGAAAATAGTTATGGGAAAACACGTTAAAATAACAGTGATAGGATTAAATGTGACTTGCATAGCACATAAACGTGGTAACTTTGAGTCGAGGATACTTTGAGAGAGAGGGGGGGGGGAGAGAGAGAGAGAGAAGGGTTTCAGTTATGCAAAATTAGGATTTTTTTAACAATTGCAATCCTTTTTTTCTCATGTCCTTATGAAACATATATTGGTGAGGACACATAAATAGAAGGGAGTGTAGAAAATTAATTTATTTCATTTTTATTTTATGTGAATCGAGACCATCTGTGTCGGTCAGAAAGTGAGGATCAAACTCAGAACAGTATCTCACAGGGGTAGCTTCCTACTCAATCTCTCTCCATATATTAATACACAAACTCATGAACACACGCATATAAAACAGATTAACAAACAACAAAAAGAGCGTCGACTGAATAACGGTGCATTTAAAATATTTTTTTATTTGTATAGATAGATAACCTCATATCTAATCAAGTAAACAGATAGATATTCTATTGATTATGTGACATAAACAGTTATGCATATAAGTAAATATAAGGGGATGTGATATATATAAATATATATATATATATATATATATATATATATATATATATATATATATATATATATATATACACTTTGGTAACTTACTTTGGTGATATGTATATGTATATATATATATATATTGGTTATATAATATACATCACTATGTAAATAATATATATGTATATATATACATACACACACACACACACACATATATATATATATATATATATATATATATATATATATATATATATCACATAATCTATCACAATACATTTATATAAAATCAACTAAATCCAATATATATATATATATATATATATATATATATATATATATATATATATATATATATATATATATATATATATACGTCGATGTTTTTTTTGTTATTGGTTGAGCACAGTCAACATTTGATGATGAGAACATTTCCATGTAATGAGGTAATGGGGCGAATAAATGCTTTGTTTTCTCGAACATAATACGCACTCAAATCTCGACTTTCCTCTTTCATTTGACAAATTTTTGCCAGTTAGAAATGAAATCCCGATGGAATAAGACATGAGAAAAAATATGATAAATGCAAAAAAAAGGACGTGGGCTATGTGATATCGGTATGAATGTTGTTTCTTTCACGTCATGAAAAGTTGCAGTTTAACAAGTATAATTGGTGTTATAGTTCATCATAGCTTGAAAAATACGAACGTTTTCAGCGTACCAATTATCCTAAGACGTTATGAGTATAATTATTTCCAGAAAATACGTTTGTGCATTGATTAATATATGTATATATATGAGAGAGAGAGAGAGAGAGAGAGAGAGAGAGAGAGAGAGAGAGAGAGAGAGAGAGAGAGAGAGAGAGAGAGAGAGCATGCGTGTGTGTGTGTGTGCGCATTTGCAGACACAGCATATTCTCTACTTGGAAGAATAATTTCTTTGATGTGTGCACGTGTTGGAAACACAGATACACATAATACATATGTATATATAACACAATACAAATCAGGCATATACATGATACGATATCCGATGCGTGATGGGTTTATTTCATAAAGCACTCGATACATTCATTAAACATTATGTTGATTTAGAGAAGAACTTGAAATAAAATCGAGTAAGGATTCGCTACACAAGCACGTTGATTTTCTGCCTCTGCAAACAGGAAAGAAACATAAACGCGTTTGTAAAGCGAATCCTCACTCCATTTTACACACACATATATATATATATATATATATATATATATATATATATATATATATATATATATATATACATATATGTATATATATATATATATATATATATATATATATATATATATATATATATATATATATATATATATATATATATATATATTAATTAGTTTTATCGGAAAATGATATCGTTTTCTTTACGAAAAGACAAATGCATGGGAACTCATTTCTGTTTGACCAGGAGATGGCAATTGGTTTATCCGCTTTCTGTTAACATGGGAAATGTTCTCCATTACTAATTTTCGGAGTCAATTATTTCATGGTAGAACAGCTGATAATACCGACTATAAAATTCAGCGGATAACATCAGGATCAAAATTTAAATAAAAGTAATAAAATCAAATTCTGTATACTCTGAACACAGCACATTAAGTGCGATCGGAAAATAACTGACTTACATAATGTAATATCGTCATATGATTTGGGATTGTTTATAATTCATAAAATAAATTTTTTTGTGAGACATCTGTGTGAGACTTTTTTCTCCAGGCGAATAGTTTCATTATTCGATATAGGGAAAACTTCTAAATGCATTATGTTCTATACGAAAGTCGGTAACTTTTCTTCAAGAAAGATGTTCAGGTTTTCCCCTTAGATCCTAGAGAAGTTTTGTAACAAATAATTCTTTTTTAAAATTCTCAATCATCAATAATAACTTCGTCAACGAGGCATTGTATTGCATAGAACAGACCATGATAAGGGGAAGGGGAAAAGGCCTAATTTGCCCGATTTTTTTACGGTTTTGCCCAAATTACGCATATTTGTCTGAAATTTAACACATTCTCTCCAAATTAGGGTGGTGTTGGTTATACCTCATCCACTGGCTCGTACGCCTATACGACAGACGGACGAAATTTTGACTGGAATCTTTCATTGCCTTTTTTTTTAAATTAAGCCTAATCATATATATATTATTAAAAAATGGATATATGATCCGACAAAATGATAATAAATTGCGTTATATCATATTGAAACTCTTATGTGAAATGATCCTCCGTTATTATCACGCTACAACGTAAATATAATAAACAATCATCCTGTAGCAACCCCATTTTCTTTGATTGTTTAATGCATTTATGCTGTCTATGTCAAATTATACATTCATCGTGATATTGATTAATTATATTTCAATATAATATAATGTAATCTATAATCATTTTATATATATATGTGTGTGTGTGTGTGTGTGTGTGTGTGTGCGTGTGCGCGTGTGTGTGTGCACGTGTGTGTGTGTGTGTACTTTTGACGAGGATCATAATATTTATGCGCTTTGCGTCCTGGCCTTCTGCCTAGGATGAGTGGACACAAACAATAGGGTTTTACAAGCCATTCGTGTTATGCCATTTGGCCTTGTCCTAAACATGAGATACCTACCCATTTGAAAGAAAACTTCAGTGCTTTAGACTATCTTTAATACAGTCTTCAAAGCATTTCTTGGGAAGCCCTATGTTCCTATAGAGGTCTTCACATGGAATATGTGAGCTGTCCATGGCCAAATGTATTAAATACTACAGAGATGACCAATATTTGATATTTTATAGACTCCTAAACAGTTGCACCCTACAAGCAGAATGTATGCCGGTAATTTGACCCAAGGTTGAACATAGGATATTTGGCGGTGACCTCTAACTATCCTTAAACGTCAATTTAGTGCCAGTTCAATTTTGGCATTTTCAAATATAATGGAGACGGCTGCACCCTAAAAGTCGTAAATTTGTATATAAGGGAAACTTGACCCAAGAATGAAAATAGCAATGATTTTCTTGACTTCAGGTGACCTCTAAAGGTCAATTAAAGACGAGATCAATTTCGGTGAAGTCAGTCCAATTTTAGCCTTTTCAAATCCAACGGATAGGTGGCGTTGTCTTCTGGTGAACTGGAAGTCAGTTCAATTTTAGCATTTCCGACCCAGCTGAATGGTTTGCCAAAAATTTACTACATGACCGTTCATATCAATTTCTCCCCAGATAAATAACTTCAAATATAACAACATAGGAAAGCAAATTGTATCTTGTAAAGTTTTCATAGAATAAGATGTTCATTTTAGTCAATTATATGCATACACTCACGTGTCATGTTTAGTTTTTGGTGTGAATAGAAGCTACCCCCTCTCCCCCATCTCAAATATGACAAATATCCAAAGAAAAAAGGTCATATGGATTGAAAGCACAAAAAATACTTGCAAAATCCGTTTTATTTCAATTTTTTCAAAGATCCAGCTAAAACGAATATTTGCGCTTGGGTCTTCCCGCAGTCCACGCCACTAACTTAATGAAACCATTTCTGTCTCGTTGGTTCATGCTATGTAAGAATAAATATATTGAAGAACATATTTCTTTTCTGTATTGTGGAAACGTCTTAAAATATATGTAAAAGAATACATGGTTGAATCATCGGGAAATATTGAAAAGGTAAATATTAAAACGAAAGTTATCAAGTGAAAATATTGAAAATTATAAAAATTTCGTTGAGCACAACATACTTTTACCTGTCAAAAAGCTTTTGAAAGACAATTGTCTGAAGTTATTTTTTCAATTTTTACCAAATTTTTGTGAAACTTTGGGGCAAATGAGTTGGCTCCCTTACATCATATCAAAAATAAGAAATGACGTCTGATGACTTTAAATGACATCTGAGGCCAACCTTTTATAGCCGTGAAGAGATGTACTCCTATGCCAAATATCAATTATCTTAGTGCAAAATTGTGCATTACAATTGTCCCAATTATCCAGAAATGATTTCGAATAGCCCCTCGTGAATGAATAATCTTCGAGTTCAACTTCACATTACCCATGTTCTTTGCTGTAATAAGATGTACCTCTGTACCAAAATTCAGCGCCTAAGAGGTAAATCATAGCCTTACAATTGCTTCAAGTGGCAAAAAATAACCACAAATGACCTCTGATGACATTGAATGGCTCTAAGGTTAACCTCACATAGCCCACGTTTTCCGTTGTGGAAGGATGTACCCCTATGCCAAATTTCAGTTTTTCGGAAGCAAGATTACCTTTGGGTTACGCCAGACGAAAAATAAGGGTTGAGTCTAGCTCATGATTACAAGGTAAATAAGGCCCCTGTATTACATCTAAAATACACCATTCATCCGATATCATATGCCTTTGAAAGATGTACCGATATGCAAAATTTCAGCTCCTAACATAAAAAATGTACAACTACCAAGTGGAACAGAGCGACGAATTTTAAGTTATATATGTGTGCGTGTGATGACAGTTGGAAGATGAAGAGAAAATTCAAAAGAAAATCAGGTGTTAAATCTCAAAAAAATTATCACGTTCTGATGCATTTTGAAGGTTACCAGCCACTTTTTTTGCATTGAACTTACATTGGTTTGCAGAGAAAACTATGTGCTGTTTACATGTTTGAGATTTTAGGAATGAAATGTGGATATTCTCGTATTGTGGGTTGTTTGGTTGCAGTGAGAGAGGAGATGATTGGTCTAAAAGTCTACTAATCCTCCTAATTTTAGATAAACATTCTGTCGGATCACTTCACATACACACAACAAACACATATATATGTACAAATTCTTAAAGTTATGACTGCGAAAACGGGAGCAATGCTTCCAACAAAGTTTTCATTATATGATGACTGTGGGACCAGGTATTATTTTGGGGATGAAACATCACTGCCACTAACCCAGTAAGCCCAAGCGATACCACGTAATATTACCAAGCTTGGTTGGCCAACAGTTTCACTGTGGATATGCCAGGTCAATGACGACGAAGCTTCTGTCCGACCGTGGAGCCTTTTGATATATTTCTTCTTTTCCGTTGATAACAATCCAAGTTTAGTTAGGTATATTGATGTCGAGTAGGCATCCGACTTCGACAAGAAATGTTTTGGTTATCTCACATTCCTCTCACAGATCTTCGTGTTTTCTATCATAAGTTGATGCGCTAATTTATTTACTATATCTTCATATTCCCTTAAATAAATTAAAAGAAAATATTTCAACAGGAACAAAAAAGTTGCAACACAAAAATTATATTATTACAATATTCTTAAAAACCGTCGGGTGCCGTGCTGGGTCCTTCAAAACGTCTCAAAGACAAGGAAAGTAGTTTGGCGGGGCAGCTTCCTCTCCCAGTAAAATGAAACAGGTCGTACCAGTGTAAAAGTTTCAGCTTACCCCTATTACACCTTTCTCCACAGCAGCTTAAAATCGTGTTCTGATTGACGGGAGGTAGAATGAAATTGATTTCAAATTACTTAAAGAGATTTCAACCAATGCCCTACTATTTCTGATAATTCTCTCAAAACATTTATTCATCTATTTATTTATTACTTTTATGTTTATTTAGACTTGGGGTAGCTTGAAGGTAATTCAAATCTATCCGCATGTTTATTTACTCAAGAAAATGGACTCGTATTAAAAAAAAAACCCAGTGATTTAAATAGTTGATAAAAAATGATTAGGGCTAGGATTGGGGTTTATCCAAGAAACATACCAATTGTCGTAAGCATTTATCATTTTAGCAAAATCAGTAAGGTGGTGCAATATGAAAAGTGAAGGGATAAGTAGAAACCAGGTTCAGACTATACTGAAATCGATTTTAGATCACCGAGAGACAACTTGAAAATGAAAGGGTTAGCTTGAAGTCTTTACATCGGTTTACATGGTACCAGTCTCTTCATGACTTCTCTGTCAACCTTTGTGGCATGTCAGGCGCATCGTCATGGAGCAGTGGCTAGTTAGCCAGTCGCACTGAACATGACTATTATAATGTTCAATCATTACCAAGTGTTTTACACTTGATGCCTTGTGCCAGACTAATCAAAGCTTGATAAATACCTATTAAAAAAAACATTATCAGAAGCCTCTGTGTGGAGTTGTAGTAACCATTGCTACTATGGTGAGTCTGATCTTGTGGGTAACTCACATTTGTGACCTTGTGCCAAACGAAACTAATCTAAGCAAATTATAAATAATTAGAGTCGTGTCTGGCACACTTGTAGCATCAGCATCAGCCCTTCTCCTTTCCTACCATCTCATTCAACTAATCAACTTTCTTTTCAACATTCTCCCTTCCTGCCCTGTTATTAAACTACTAATTTTTTCTCCCCTTCCCCTTCCTAAGCTCTTATTGAACTACTGTATTTACTCGAGTGCAATACGATCTCGAATACAATATGACTCCTCCAATCAAGTATAACTATATTCCCCAATTTTGAATCTGATTTTCATGATTAAATTTCTCGCATCATACACGAGTAAATACGGTACCTAGCTTTCTTAACTTCCGTATCCCGTCATACCTTCTTGTTGAATTGCTTTACTTTCTTTTCTCTCCTCTCCATTCCTATCGTATCTTTCACACAGCCATCACCCGAACCTGTAGTCTTAGACTTATGATAACCCTTAACGAAGCGATAGGTCATAAACTAGTAACCATAATTGACCTCCTATCCTCAAAACGTTTGTTACTGAAGAACTATACTTTTCTCTACCATCTCAAAGGAAATCTGCCATTACTCATGTGGTGAGTTGTAACGAACGAGCTGACCACGCTTGTCTGTTGACGTAAGTGGCATGGATGATGAAGAGCATCGAGATGTTTCTGAGTGCCGTTTTCCGCTCTGATGATAGTCAGACTGCCATGCACGCGTTTCTTGATGAATGTGGGTGTGTAAACTTTCAATAGTTATTTACTAAGCAGAGTCTTATCTTCGTAGAAGGCCACAGGCATGAGGCACCAACGGTCGAATTTCACCACTCAGTATTGATGACCAGACTGTTAACCGTTACATCATAACGAGGTTAAGCTTTCAATAATCTCGAAATTGTAAGGAACTGACAAAATTGATTCTTCGATTTACCTCTTGAAAAGACCCAGTCATATTCTGTTATTTTGTGAATATTCAAGTGTCAAGTAAATGTCAATTGTATAAGGTAATATTTTTCAAAATAATTATTCGGCTAATACGTTTTTGCATTTGTTGAAGAACAATGACCAGCGACAACATATTTCCATTAATACCGCCTCTATCAAGCACATACATGCGCTTGCTTGCAAATTAGTCTGGACCCATTTATTATCAAACTAAATCTTCCTTTTCAATGCACTTAATTCTGTAGTGAATAATAATGATATCGTGTAAACAGGCATGAAAATTTGGCTCTGTCAAATGCTTTGGACATATAACTACAAAGTACAAAAATCCTTTCCAAAATTTAACCACCTCTTCCTTGACTCATTGCCCAACCTTCCTCAAAATTCAATTGAAATTCAATACTTTCGGAGATATCACGTGGACAAACAAACGGAAAGATGAAATTAAATTCATAGGCCTCTCCAACTTCATTGACAGAGCTAAAAAAAAAAGCAAGTTCGTAATTTATTTACTAGATGTATGTATATACTTACGTAACTTGAGAACTACGCATCCTTGACAAAAAATAATCGAATTCATCCCTTCTCAATCAACCTACAGCACACATTTATGGTCAAATTTTGAAAAATAATTTTGATAGATTTTTGAGCGTTTTATCATTCATCAAAACTATCCAGACGATAGTCGGTAACCAGCAGTCAGTCAAAAGTAGGTCATGAGTTTGTCCCGGGGTTAGAGAGGTGGCCATGTTCAGATAGTAAAGGAATTAGCTGAAAACTGCTAGTTATGTAAGAATTCTATGACACAGGGAAAAAACTATATGCATAAAAATATTCACTTAGTTTATCAGCTTCTAACATTGTACCCACGTACCTCAGAATGGCCACAGACGACCCAACAATACGACATACCATGCGTTCTATAGGGCACAATGTAAAACCACTATTCGAATTCATGTAACCTAATCAGGCATACACGTTAGAACTAAGTAAACATGTCAATTTGTAGAATTTGTTTGAATGATTTGAATGTAAAATCTAAAACCAAATGTTTATACTTTGTGAAGGTGAAGCATAACATTGAAATGCACTTATTTCACCTTAATAACTCTGACAATATTGTCGTACACAGTTATGATCCGCTGAAACCCTTTTTTATTTTTACTATCTTCATTTTCATTTTAGATATTTATCTCCTATCCCAATGCTGCTGCACGTAAGTTTGGTTAATCTATTTTCTGTCCTTTCCCAAGCAGATTTTATCGGTTGCAGAATATTGTTACTATCTTGTCTAGTTCTGCTTGATGTCTACCTCAGGATTAACTCATATCTATCTATTTACGAAATATTGGGCGGATGTACATTTATGTTTTCGAAACGGAAAGGTTCTTTCACAGGAACGATCCCACTTTCTCAGGCACCAATGACGTTTTCTATTACCCTAATGGGATGTCCCAACTCTCGGCTGGGCTAAAAATCTCCAAATACCCAGCTATTTCTGAGGACATTGGTACGGAATCAATTTAAACAACCCCATCCGAAACTGTTACCTTTATGTCACCCCGTGCCTCTTATATAATTTTACTATGTACCCCTTCTTCATATGCATAGCAATGAGTCTCCTTCTCCCTACACACACACACATACACACTAATATATACGCGCAGTCCACTCCAAAAGAGTACATTTTCGTAATCTTATGTTTTTAATTTCTTGTTGGAGTCTGGTCGGAGGTTTAGTCTTTATTTTCCGATTCGCACTGCTTACAAGAATGATAGTCTGGGCGTTGAGATAAAAAGTAACTGAAATTAAAATGAAAGTAATGTTAGTAAAAAAAAGTAATAATGAATACATCTTTGGCTTGCGATTCTCCAATATCATTTATCACTGTGTCTTGATTTTTGTTTTATTTCTTTTATTGTGTTTATTTTTTACTGTCTTCTGAGACTGCTTCTCTGTGCTCTTTATTTTATTGAAATATCTTGATATCTACATTTTGTGAAAAAGTGAAAAACCCGGATGATTTAATGATGAATCGCTTTAGATCTAAATTTTGTCTCCAAACGATTTCCATAAGTTAGAGTAGACTAGAATCTAAAGCTTGGCCCAGGTTTGCGAATTTTAGTCTTATCATTACTAGTATGAAGACATCGCCTGTCTTCATAGCCGAACCTTTTTCCGGGCTGGTACAAAACGCCGGCGCCGCCACTGATCCAAAAAAGGCGATCGTAGGAAATGAATAATTGTTCATAAACAATTTCCGATGTTTGCTTTTCGTCATCTTCAGAAGAATAAATGCTTATTGATTTATAGTTTATCATGAGAAAGAAATTACTTACATCTTCTTGTTATTTTTGTTTCACTATCAAAAGAAATGTTACATTTGTATGCAGGGCGTGTATAAACAGTACTAGATTTAAGCATAAGCTAAAAAGATATAGCTATCGGATTCACAATCCACAGGAACCTCATAAGATTTGAAAGGCATATGAGCTCTCAAGTTCTATGAGACCTTCTGGCGTAATTTTCAAGAAAAGGCCTCCAAGCTTTATAAAACTTAGGGTCTCACATTGTCTAGATCCGGCAATGCGTATGGAGATTTGATGAGAATGAAATAACTGTGCAATTTAAAAACTAATCCCTGTTGGGTATAATCGAAATGAATCCTAATCTAGACAAGGGTAGCTTAAAACGGTACTGAGATTTGAATATGGCAGTCATGTACTTAGGAGCAAAACATTTCGGCAGGAAATCAATACCTGAGGAAAAAATTGTATAAGAGTCAATTTTATTGACTAAATTTAGTTTTACAAAATTTTACATATTTGCATTCTTTATATTAACTCATATGCGCAAATATATATAAATTTATATATATATTTCATCAAACTTCATCTGCACTGAGAGAGAGAGAGAGAGAGAGAGAGAGAGAGAGAGAGAGAGAGAGAGAGAGATTTATACAACGTAGCTATTGAGTTTCTCTAATCTTCCAAGCGAGTAAGTGTCAGTTGAATTTGGAAATCTGCTTTCGAAGCTGGCCTTACCCATGCTCAAACTTTGTACCATAGGTGCAAAAGGAAAGAACACAGCTCTCTCAGAGGTGTTTGGATGTGTTGATAGATAAATCGATGGATATTAACAGACTAAGATATCTTACTAGCTGCGCGTGGAGCCCACAGACACGACAAAAGGCACTGAAACTTATGAGCGCAATATATCTGAGGAGACCTGAAAAATCAAAAATATCTTTATATTTGATTGTGACATATTCGCTTGAAGTGAAATATAGTATAAGAATTTAGATCAGAGTTACCCGACCTCTCTTTTTCAATCCGTATCCTTTTATTCATTTTTCTTTAATCTATCGCCCCCTCAGTCTCACTTTTGCCTTTGGGGGGGCGATATTGCCTCTACATTGAGAATGACCTCTCTACATTATCTGACGCCTTTAGCCAAATAAATATTTCCATCAAGTAGCTTCAATGTACATTGCTTTCCATTAAAGGCTAAGATAAGTAAATTTCAAAATAAATTATTTACAATGAATATTTTTAGCTTCAGGACGACTTACGCTTGATAGCATGATGAAATAAGACAGCCACGGAAACGGGAATAGAATGAAAATAATCTAAATGAATAAATGTGTTTTTGTGTGTACATTTTGCTAGAATGGTGCTATATCAATGCTTATTCGGCAACTTTATTCGATATCATATTCATCATTTTAAAATGGCTTATCACGTAATTCATCTTGTTATGTGCTCAAAGGTCATATTTATTTTTTTCTAGATGATATAAATAAATTAATGGACATTTTCAACTTTTTCTTTGAATTTAAACTTAGTTCATCTGATACGCTTATTGCTATTTTTATGTAATCGTTTTAACAGAAATTTCCCGAACTTTTATAGATTTATTTAGGTTTTTGAACTGGCTTCAACATTTTGTAAAATTGATTTCAATCAGCTAAGCGACTCCCCAAAAAA
>OY735236.1:26982053-27014553 GCA_963457665.1 Thysanoteuthis rhombus | reverse complement strand
CGCAAGTCAAATTTAGTAGATTTAATCAGTATATGCTGACGACAACCGCTGGTGCAAGATTAAAGCATAAGCTAAATAAGTTTGGGGCCTCAATATTCGCAGGGACCTCGTAAAATTTTAGATGGCCAATATGTTTTTTCAGACATTTCTGACAGGTTTTTCTTGAACTAAGACCTGTAATCTTTATATAGCTTTGTGCTTCACCAAAATCAAATCCGGTGCTGACAGCCACTAAGAAGCGGGGTTCAGAGTTCGATACATGGAACAAACAGAAAAAACAAGAAACGTGCCTCTTCAATCTTGTAAATTATAAAATTAACTTTAACTTTCACATAAACAAAGATCTTTATTTACCACACACACACAAACACACACACACACACACACACACATATATATATATATATATATATATATATATATATATATATATATATATATATATATATATATATATATTAGGTTAGTGCAAAAATAATTGCAGTTTTATTATTTTAAACTTTGATGCTTGTTTTGGAATAAACTATTATTTACCTATGTTCATGGAATGTAACATTTCAAAGTGTGAATTTTGCTCTATTTATTTAAGCTGAACGTTTTCTTTTCGCTATTTATTCTGGTCTATTTGCGGCTGTCAAATCAAAGATGGGGAAAAAAAGAGGAAATGAAGTGTGTTCTCCTTGCATTATCAACCAAGTATGTGGCAACGAAACCAACAACGAACGGACTGCTCAACATCGTTTCCAAAAATTAACGGAGTCGAGATACTTGAAGATGAGCAAGGTCGTGGGCATCTTTTTGTGATTGAGGTCATTATTGAGGTTGACCCGGGTAGAACAACTAGAGAGATTGCAGAGGGACTAAACGTTGATTATTCAACAGTTGTCCGACATTTGTACCGAATCAGAAAAGCTGCGTGAGCTGAACGAAAATGATAAAAACTGTCGTTACAAAATTTACTCTGCTCTTCTTTTGCTGAACAGGAACGACCCATTTCCTAATTGCATCATGACATGTGATGAAAAATGTATTCTGTACAATAATCAAAGGTGTTCTGTGCAGTAGCTGGCCAGAAGTTAAGCACCAAAATACTTACCCAAAACCAAACCAAAGAAGATTATTATCACTGTTTGGTGGTTGGCAAGTGGAATCTTCTTAAATCCTGGCGAAACCATCACAGCAAAAAAGTTTGCCAAGAAAGGATGTTTTAATGCCCAAATATTTAATATAAATATTTCCTCTTCTGTATGCATTTAGATACCAATTCGTTTTTACTTCAAAAGTAGTGTATCGTTAGGAAAATCGATTGGGCTAAGCTTTTCTTTAAGGCATGAGTAACATTTCTGTGCTGTTAATTCGGACATATGTCAACTTATTATGGATTTCCACAAGATTATTTGTGTCAGTTTTACTTCTTTCAATTTTTAGATATACTACTGTACTATTTTTGCATTCTTTGTTTTGGGAAGAATGGCTGTGATTATTGAACCTTATTTTGAAGCAAGTAAATAACGACCCTTCATAGAACTTTGATTAATTAGGTTTGAATTGAAATTGTCATTGCACATGATTGGGAGACGTGAATTTTCAGTTGGAAAGGGTTTCAATTGAAAATACACTCAAACTTCCCTGATCCTCCACGTCATGTCAGCACAGTAACAAACTGTAATAGATATGAGTGTAGAATTGTCAAATACCTTGAAAATGGCTAGTTGTTAAGCTGAAAGCGCTAGCTATGATAACACGTTTGGGCAACTATTACACTCTATTAAACAGGGATGATTTAATTAGAAAAAAAATGACAAAATGTTCCTTTAGTCCTATAGAATTTTTGGTCAAAGTAGAAAAAATAGATAAATTGATAAAATACATCGTTTTAAAAGGAATTTCATGGGCTTTTCAATGGTGTATCCAGTCAATTCGTATCTGTTGGGCGAAAAAGTTTTAAAACAGAAAAATGGTAAAAAGTAAAAATCCCGTGTACAAAATGGATAATAGCAACATTTATAAGTATATTTTATGTCATAAGATCACATTAAATGGAAAAATATGCAGAAATAAAAATCAAAGCCCATACTTTGAAGTTACTCAAAAATGTTATTTTGAAAAAAATTGGCGAACAAGGCGGAACAAAAAATTAGAATAGCAGGTCTTCGGCACGAATCTTTTTTCAGCTAACAAATAACAAAAATCTCGATAATAGTTTGTCAATATAAATCAAAAGCATACTGAAAATTTCTCCCATCGTCATTTTTCTCTGGCTCAGACTCAATGTTCAACTGCTCTACAAGGTATTACAGAAAAATATTTGTTTGCGGACAAAAACATTGACCAAACTTTCCAGTCATCATGTTGACCGATGGCATATATTTCCCATAATTCTTTCGTATTTTCGTAATATTTTCCGAAACTGGCAGTATCGGATGTATCATCCGATGACAAATAAAAGTAAATCAAGAAAATTCATGTTACCACATCATTCACAAATATTCATAATGCCCATTACTCATTCATCAATCGCATCATAAACAAGTTTTTTCAACGTGTTTGTAGTATCAAGTGTACTTGATTTGATATTGAAATTCAACTACAGTCTAACCACGAGGAAGATATAATTTAGATGGCGTTGAAATTGACTGTGGGGCTAGTTGATTTATGAAAAAAAAAAAGAAAAAACAAAAAGAAAAAAAAAAGAAAAAAAAAAACAAACAAAACACCCAACCTCCCGAGAAATCACAGCAAAATGTTTCTCATCAGTTTTTTGTGTGTGATCAGCGACATTCTAAAACTCTAACATGATCTGACCACAGGAAAGGTATAATTTTCAAAATGGAGTACAAAGGCCTTATTACAGTCATACTTCATGAGTTATAGATGTTTTCATGCAGCAGTACATACAATATTGACAAATTCTTAGATCCATCTAATCGTTTCTATCTTACCCTGTGCCCTACCATTTCATAGAATTCCAGTGAAATTCATCGAGAATTTTCGGGATATTGTGTGGACAGATGTGATTGAATACAGAAATATGTACACAATAATATATATATATATATATATATATATATATATATATATATGTACGTACATATATATACATGTATGTGACAAATATAAATCAGAAGAACTAAGATGGCGTCCAAGATGGCTGCCAAATACTCATAATGCCCATTAATCGTTCATTATTCACTCTAAACAAGTTTTTGTAGTATCAGGTGTGCTTGGTACGATATTATAATTATTCGACATAAGAGGAAGAACTGTATGTATATCAGTAAAATAGATAGTTCATGTCGGACAGAATATGATAAATATAAATACATTAGAGGGAGAACTATACATGTATGTATGCACATGCACTAGTGTTAACTGTGTAGCATATCGAACAGTCATTGATCACATAAATGAATAAAGAAAAATGGACGCTGTGCAGGGACTCGAACTTACGTCTTCCAAGGAAGCAGCCAAAACACAGCTCAGCTCTTATCATCTATTTACAACAAATCAGAAACGGGCTGTTGCAGAAATCGGACATGCGACCGATAGAGTGTGGCCTTGACGTAGCGTCGCTTGTACCGCTGACCTAAACAGCCCGCTGATTTGTAGAATGTTCAAATAACCGTCATATCTCCAAATCACATCTTTCTTTAATTGTTTATACTATTCATACTGTCTAGGCCAAGAGACACATTCTCCGTGTAATAACGGAGTCATTGTAGAGTCTAAAATAATTCAAGATAGATACTATTATATATATGTATATTTTTATTTAAATGTATAAATGTATATATATGTGTGTGTGTGCTTGTGTGCGTATGCGTTAGAAAATTGATGTAGATGTAAAGAAAGTTGATAAATAGGAAGAGAAAAGACAAGGCAGGTTAATATATCGCAAATTCTTTATTGGTAGCTAACTTTTCGTCCGAAATTTGGACTTTTTCAGAACTTCTAGGAAAGAATGGTGTGAGAAAACGAAGTCTACATTAAGCAAACTGGTCTTTGCTTGATGCAGACTTAGGATGAAAAAGTCAAAATTTTGGACAAGATGCAAGCCTCAACTCTTTTGTTTTCTAAATCAACTGGTGACATGAGCTACGTAAAATTGATATCAAGGGTAATTTAAGATTCCCAGAAGTGGTTTCGGACCACAAAGTCTCAATAAAATCAAGGGAACTAACAACAATACTTTAAAGCTGTATTTTCGCGCATTGGACGGAAAGAGATGACCCAGTTGAGCAGTATGTATACATCGTAAAAAGAACTCCTCTCCAAAGATTATATTATGAAGAATTCATGTTTTATAAAAAGGATATCTTCAGTGGAGTTTATTTGAACCAAAATATTTGAAAGGCATAGTTTCCTTCGATAGATGGAAAGTGGGGATCCAGTTTAGCAAAATACAACGCCCCAACAAAAAAATGTTTTTAGGGAAATGATTTCTCAAAGAAGTAAAAGTAAATAATCAAAATACTTCGAAGTCGTAATTTCATATGATATATTTGGTACCAATATGATAATATGCATATGAGGTCAGGTAAAAGAACTAACCTCGTAAAGGAAGTGTAGTCAGAACCAAAAAATTGTAATTGTTAAGTCAATTGGACTTCGCATCTAAAACATAATGTAACGCGAGCAAATCACCCAGATTGGTTTTATTCTCTAAGTCAGAGCATGCTGGATATGCAGGACTAAAAATATTCTGCCTGCCATGTGCTTTTTTTGCTGGGTTACAATAACGTACATACATACAGGAAAACAATTTTTTCATTATAGCAGAAACTCGCCTGAAGGCCGTTCTTTGCGGCCATTACGCTTGATGTCAAGCTGTTCTCTTTGTATAATCGTAGTATATCGCGGACACAAACTAAAATTACAAGGTGTACACGTCGTATCAAAAATATCCGGCACAATCAAAAACATCATTAATTAAAAAAAAAAAAAAGCACACACGCACACACGCACACACGCACACACGCCAACTTCTCCCTCCGAAGCGGACATCTATGAGGTCAAAATTGGAATTTAATCTACATAGGAGTGACAGCCAAGTTTCTCAAGAAACGAATTTACGAACATCGAAGGGCCTTAAGAGATAATTGCTTTGGTCCAACGTCGAAATCTCTTAAACCACTATCACGACCTAAGAAACGATACGATCATCCAACGCCCAGGTAATTTCCAATTAAGGCCACCACTAGCATGATTAATCGTAAAACAACATAAAATAACGCCTCATTCAAGTGACGAACACAAATTTGGTGATGGCTGAAAGTATGATTCTCCTAAATCCACTTGAATGTACATTTTTACACAACTGTTCTAACAAATAATCTCTCCACCAAAAAAAAGCCCAAAAAAACAAAAACAAAAATGACAAAAACAAACGAACAAACCATATCTCTTTTTCCCACACTTACTACAACACCAGGACACTCTCATTTCCTCTCCCACAAATAACCTTATCTAATAAAAAAAATCTACTTATTTAGAGACCTAACTTACTCATATCAGGAAAGCCGTTTCCCTCTATAACTGAGTAATAAAAAGAAACACGCTTGCTCTCCATCCATACCCAACAATTTCTCTACCCCAACTATCATCCAAGCATTTCTGTAATTTTCACTATTTCTCTCAGAACAACTTTTGCTCTCCGAGCTTGGACGAAATCCAGGGCCCACGGGTGAAACGCAAGTAAGCTATTACACTCTACAATGAAAATTTGTGATATACTCAGTCTCAAGTCTTTTTCCTTTCTCCATATTGTCAACTTTCCCACAACATATATATATATATATATATATATATATATATATATATATATATATATATATATCAAATACTCATCCAGAACGAAAAAGTAAAAAATAAGTAATCGAAATACTTGGATAAGAGTTGTTCCAGTTCTGCAACATAGTTATGTCGTATATAGAATCACTATCCACAAAATGTTTTGAAATGATGATTTCTCAATAAAGTCAAAGGAAAGTTGAATAGTATATACACATAATAAATACAGCCCCACAACAATTTATCTTTTTTTGAAGATTTCGTGTTTTAGAAAGAGGATTTCTTCGATATACTTCATTTCAACCAGAGTACTTGAAAGGGGACTGAAAAAAACTTCCTGGGTTCCCCCAAATGTGATCACTTCTTCCGTGGCTCATTTCCCACCTTTCGACAACATTTCATTAAAATTCATTGAGAACGCTTGGGGATATTCTGCGTTGTACGTATAGCTACGGTGCAGAGGAGGGAACTAAGAAATAATCCTAGATCAGCGCCAAAATGCATTGACTAACCTTCAAAGAGATTTCATTGAAATTCATTCAGAACCTATGGAGATATTGTGCCGCGTACACATAGCTACGATGCAGATGAGGTGAATGTGGGAAATTCATCGATCCGACACAAAATTTAAACACCACCTCTCTAGCCCATTGCCCATTCTTCCACAAAATTACGCTGAAATTGATTGCTTTGGAGGTATTGTACCCTGTACATATACCTACGAATATGGGGTTAGGTAAGAAAAAACTGACTTAAAAATGTTATCAGAATACGAGGTTAAGTGAAAGTCAACTTCCCTAAAAGTATTATTGGAATATGAGCTCAGGTAAAAAAAATAAACGTAAAAATGTTATTAGAGTATGTGGTTTGATGAGAAATTAACATTCGAAAAGAGAGTAAGTAGCATCTAAGCTAGCTATCGGAGAGTAATTTTCTCGTGCTCACGTACCGATTTCCTTGCCTGTCATCTATTGTTGACATTTTGACAAGATATCTGATGATATTATGTGTAGAACGCTGAGTAGAGTGAATTCATGGAATGACTGGGCGACATAACGCATATCGGTGGAGAAAAAGGAATTGGCAGAGCAGGATTCAAAAGCAGGAAAGATATCTAGATATTGTCAGAGACCTATAACATTTAAGAATATAAAGGTGTCAATTGTCCCCATCATAGTGTCTCTGTGGTGCAGCCGGTGAATTGCACAAAAGACCTGATGGTTTCTTGGATGGAGCTGTGCATTGAAACTGGTTAGTCGATATGATATGTCCATTAATAAAATAGATTGACTCTTTCGTGACTGTGGTAGCAGCTGAAATCTGTTATCATCATCATCATCATCATTGAGCAATAACTTGTGACTTTCGCTGGAGACCAAGTGACAGCAAGTCTTTTTGATACTCGAGCACTTTCCTCAATATTCTTGTTAATTTCAGAAATGCTCTCGTCTGGGTGATTTCAGTTCTTCCTCAGATTTTTTGTTTTCCTTTTTGCAAATCAATTCAGAACAGTTCCAAGCCCACCAATAATAATGGGCATAACTGACAACTTTTTCATTCCTCTTGTAAGGTCTATCTATTTTTCCAACTTCTCATTCAATTTTACTCTTTTGTTTGCTAGAACAGTGACATCCAATATCCCACAAATTTGCTTCTTGTTCACGATAACTAGATCTGGTCTTCTGGCCTGGATGGGGTGACATTATCATCATTGTTATTGCTGCAATTATTATTATTATTATTATTATTATTATTATTATTATTATTATTATTATTATTATAATTATTATTATTTTATCTTTGTCCATTTCAATCTATTGCCGAATGATTGCTCACAACAAAAGAAGGTTGAAGCGATGTACGATTTTTTCTCTTGTTCTAAGAAATATTTTTTGATTATCAGATGAAAATATCTTTCATTTACTCAAGGAATTCCGTCACAGGAAATTTCCATGACGCAAATTCTTTTCCCGTTGAAACAATTGATAAGAAATTTTCGTAATCGAAACAAAGATCCTGAGACATAATACTATCTTTCCTATTCATATTACAGTGATGGGGGACTTCACACGCGATGAAATGATTTGGTTCGGGGAATTATAAAATGTATCATATATGAGCGAAGAAAAAATTAATGGCTAGTTCTTACGGAACTATTGCGATTAAAATTCTTTCCAGGGTTATTGATAAATATCATGATTGCTTGTCAGTCTATATCTATCTATCTATCTATCAATCTCTCTGTCTCTCTATCTATCTACACACACACACACACACACACACACACACATATATATATATATATATATATATATATAGACACACACACACACACACATATAAATGCATATATATATATATATATATATATATATATATATATATATAAATGCATATATATATATATGTATGTATATATATATATATATATATATATATATATATATATATATATATATATATATATATATATGTATATATATATGTATATATATATATATATATAAAATTATCAAAAATAATTATTTGAAAATTCGTATTTCTATCATTATTATCTGATTTGTACTCAGTGAATATTAACGCCAGTGGGATCACCGCAACTTTTCTAATTATCCAAGCACTCTCCTCAGTATTTTGTCGTAAATTTGTCGCAGACGTAATGATTTGGTTCCTTCCTATGCGTACGGAAACCCAATCCTAAATGTCTTCAATATTCGGTCCAAGTAGTGTGGTACGTGAAAAGAAGTGCGAACCCTAGTAGTATCGCTTAATGTTCACATCTTGGGCGTGCAATTCTTGCTACAGAGGTATTAATAGGTGCTTATTTTCTAATACCTACAACCATGAAAGTGACTAACGTATCTCGGCATTGTGCCAACTTCAAACTTCGCGAAAGACTTTTTACGTGATAAAGGCATTCTTCGTCATGCAATGTAGCACATGTGATGGATTGATAACTCGGGTGAATGCATGTGGAAGAACTGAAAAAAAATTTTGAATTAAAAACAAAACAAGGCTATGTTAGAAGTGTATTGTTCAACTATGTAAGCATAGCATATAGATGAATTCGCGTGGTAGCAGCAATATGGTCGCACACACATTAGTACTTTTGACCATGTATTGAGACACATTTCTCAACGTTATGTTACGTCTTGAATTGTATTAAAATGAATTGATGATTATTGTTTGGATATCATTTTCATTACAATACTTTGATTGTTTTGAAACAAAGTGATAATTAATGTCTAAAATCTATTTTCATAGTAACACATCCATTAAAAAAATCATTACTGCTCATAATAGTCATTGGATACAAAAATAAAGCAATACTAGCTAACTAGCAGGGACAGCATTCCTTTTTAAAAACCACATTTTTCTAACTGGTACACATTATTTTACAACTGTATTATCTTTTATTATCTGTATGAGCTCCGAGAAAGATTAAAAGAATTCTACAAAAAGATAGAAAAAAATATTCGGCTGCTAAGAAGCTATTCGCAGTTGTTAACACCAAAACAATAGCGACAGTGTTATATTTATTGTGGTATACTGTTACGTTTGTGATACCAATTTGTACATATACAATTGTATCTCTTTACTCCGGCAACCCGGAAAATGTCAGAAAACAGAAATTTCTTTTTCATACTATTACGTAAAATTTAGCGATTGATCGATCTTTAATGATTTCTCTAAAAGTGTGAAAAATAAAACATTATTTTAAAATAATTCATACAAATCATATTATGATGAATTAAAATTATTTGTTTGATTATGATTTTTAGTTGGTTGCAAGGTAAATATTTCTTAGATTCACAAAAAAAATTAATAAATACATGTCTAATTCTATGCTAATATAAACATCGAAAGTTGTCAAATGTGGCGTTCTCTGATTCGGTTTCAGACCGCAGTCAGGTTTTTACACATTCGGTTTGACCAGTCAGTTTCTTAACCTCCAAATTACGGTCCAAACAATCAGGTCCTCTGAGAGGGGGAAATAGCCGGTGTATTGTACCGTGGCCCAGAGTTGGGGCTGGGGCGAGAGTTGATCTTCATAGTTGATACGATACGTGCATTAATGAAATAGGGAGACTATCGCATACCAGCGAGCATTCTAAAAGGGTGTTTGTATACTGTGTGTAGGAGTTCGAAAACAGCTTTGCACCGCCTTATGAAATTATCAAAAATTAACTTATTTTACTTTCACAGCAGATATATGTGACTATACCGGTTAACTCCGCTATTCAAAAGCAGAATACTCTTATGGACATTTCGTAAGCTGAATAGAGTTAAGCGAAAAAGCGATTACCATCAATTAATATGGGAAAACACGTTGAGCGTTCCTCAACCCCAAACCTCTTCTCCTCTTTCTGCTAGGTTCACGCTAAGCGTAATAACCCTTACGAGCTCCATAAGTTTCTCTGATATCTTAGGACACCTCTTGCTAACGGGTGCACCGAATAAATCGAAATAAAGCAGATGTTCACGGAAACAGAAGAAAGCTATAGCGGTTTGAAGTCTTTCGTGAAGGTAAAGTGGTGTAAAAAGAACTTTCGTAAAGCGGAGGATATCTATGTATGATTTTATTCTTAATTCTAGTATATATTGTACTTACAAAAGTATGTGTTTTCTTCTACAAAATCACTCTAAAATCATTCTCAATGAATGTACAATGAAAAATATTAGACTTAAAAAAAAATCATTGTAAAATAGGATTGCGTCTAACACAAGGTTGCGTCTTATAGGCCGGTAATTACGGGGGTATGTATAACTACAATGCGATATTAAGTTAATGTAAAGGTTATTTCTATGACTGTTCTGCATAGGTTGGAGTCAGATTCCTTTAAAATTTCTGCATAAATATTAAAATTTTCCAAAAGCTTAAACGAGTCACAAACCAAACTTGCGATAATATTTATTACTTGCATGGTGGCCGTTAAGAATAGCTGGATTATTTATATATAGATCGGCACTTCTGCCTTGGCTAAGAATATCTGTGCGCTCTGCCTAGGATCAGAGTGTCATGCACTGGCACTTCTGCCTTCGGTCAGAGTGTAGTATATGTGCACTCATTGAAAAGTGTTACACACACGCACGCACGCTCACACACTCTCTCTCTCTCTCTCTCTCTCTCTCTCTCTATATATATATATATATATATATATATATATATGTAATACACATTGCGTTCTATGTGGATTTCTGTTTCTCTTTCACAAAACATTCATTTTACGAGTTTTTCTTTTTCAGTTTTAATTTTTTCGATTCCAGGAAATACTCCGACCTCAGGTTACTGATACTTTTCTGCGAAACTACATTTGATTCATCAATCATTCGAGTAAATTTTCAAATTTAGTGTCCTTCTAAACTTAACATGGGGATTTTGAATTTAACTGTAAAATTAAACACTAGAATAATGATGTAACCAACTTTAAACTATTCTCGGCTTGCTCCTTTGATTCTTTCTCCCCCCCTTCTCTTTCTCTCTCTCTCTCTCTTTATATATATATATATATATATATATATATATATATATATATATATATATATATATATATATATTCTAGAAAGCTTTACAGCTTCAAACACTGAACAATAAAAAATTTTTTTCGATAGAGTTCTTTGTATCACTTCAGTCAACCATTTCCCAACATCTGTCAATGCAATTTATGTCATTTTTCAAAATATTTTTCCCTGCTGTTTTCCCTGTTTCCGCTATACTTTGTTGACGTAGTACATTGTATAAATTGTTTTCTTGTTGGGATCATCAGTTACTGTATAACTGTTTCGAGGATTTTAAAAACAAAACAGTTACATTGACATGGCACCCCATCAGTGTTGATCAAACACCACCTCCCACCATATAGTTTATACCATGCATGTAGTTTGTCGTTTTATACAACGTTTTATGTGGATTGTGTATTGACATTATTTTATACTAAATAATTTTTTCAAAAACCAGGCTTACCTACACAGGTTAACCTAAAAACGTTTTTAACGATGAGGGATCAGTGAGAATAACAACAGACATGACTCGCTCTTCGATTTTAATATCCAAATCTAGGAACGTTGCTTGCATTCCTTCATGTTCACATTTTAATTCAAGGTCTTTAAAATATATAACAATACGATTTTCCGAATTCTCCCCTTCATTAATAGAACATAAGTCATCAATAAAACGGGTAAAACATAAAAACGAACAAGCTCGTTTTATGTTAAATCTAATTAAAGATGGTATGATTATAAATCATACGTCTATCTATCTATCTATCTATCTATCTATCTATCTATCTATCTATCTATCTATCTCTACATATGTCTATATCTATCTATGTCTATTCATCTCTCTCTACATCTATGTATATAGATGTTTGTTCACACAAACACACACACATACATGTATATGTATATATATATATATATATATATATATATATATATATATATGTGTGTGTGTGTGTGTGTGTGTGTATGTGTGTGTGTGTGTGCGCACGCGTTATATATATATATGTATGTTTTATATATATATATATATATATATATATACATACATACATACATGCATACATACATATATATATAACATGCAAGTGTGTGTGTGTGTGTGTGTGTGTGTGTGTGTGTGTGTATTTAAGAAATAGACATTTTGGTCCGACAGAGACTAAAAAATGAAAGATCGAGAATTTTGGGTAAAGGACTTGATAGGCCTTTGTACCTTATCGGTGGGTTATTTAGCACGATGGTGAATGCGTCGTCAAGTGGAAGCGATTACATATTGATGGCAGGTTCGATTCTTACTCGCAGTATCCCCATTTACTTTGTCTAAATTGAATGATATGTTGCCATGTAACGACGGTAAATCATTTCAGATAACTTTGTATATAATGTAATATGATTTTAATTCATATTTGTGTGAGAATTGACCTTATCACAGCGAATAATCACAACCTGAATGATCTGCCCTCATAAGTAGTATAGATTAGAAATAAAGTAACTTTTGACGAAAATTGAATAGGTATCCCCTTATTTTAGGTGTTCCTCTTGATATAAGATGCAAGTTAAAAAGAAAAACAAAAAAATGTGCTGCGCCGATGAATTTTGAAATACGATTTTCTTACCAAAAACAGCCCCTTACGCCTTTCAGAAGAATTGTAATTCTTGGCGGGGGAAAAAAATTAATCGTGTTGAAATAAAAGCCAACAGCGAAGGCTTTCATTAGAAGGCTATTGGGCACATTTTAGCATCAATTTGTTATTATTAATGTAATTGTTAATTAGCAAAAAAGAAAAAGTAAAAATTAGATGAATATCTTGACTTTGTCAGAGAACAAAAAAAATCAAGGAGTATAAAAGCCGGAGCATGGGGATGAATCGAGATCATCCAGACGACTGCACTACAAAATCTGCTACAATACTTAAGAGAGTCTTGTATTGAAAAGAATTGCCGTGAATTGCTCTCCAGTGAAGGCCATCAGTCACTACTGGTGTGATCACTCAACAAGTAGAAATAATCATGATGATGATGATAACGATGATAGTGATGATGATAATAATGATAATGATAATGATAAGAAGAAGGAGGAGGAAAAATACGAACTACAAAAGGTCGTGCACTTAGACACTGCACGCATTCTGTAAAGATTCCTAGTAGAAAGTAACGACTCTAATAGAAATCTTAATGCTTTGGGAAGAAATCGGTGTCGAAGCAAATAAATGTAGTCATTAACAAATAGATATACACATTTAGAAGTCTACATAAGTTACGAAGAAGATTTTGAAACATTTTTGTTTCTCATAATAATTATTGCATATTTTACAATCTATCAAATTACACGATCCTTACTGTTTTTATGGGTCGGTACCACAGGAATTCTTTCATGTCTTGAAGAAATAAATTGTGTGGCCGGCTGATAACTTGATACCTGGGCCACAACATAGATATTCTTCTCTAGCTATTTCATCCATTTATTTGTTTTGCTGTTAACAAGTCGCCTGATATCAAAAGTGTCTTATCAGAATGATCATCAAAATCATACTCAGATAACATGCCACACCTTTACGCCCCTGAGTTGTTGCAGATGTTCGACCGGGGTAGGGAAAGACAAGGCCCGATTTTTTTTTCTCGGTGTTGTTTTGTTTTGTTTTTTAACCAATCAAATACAACTGAAGGCCCAGCGCTGAATTGGGATATCGCCAATCTCCTTGAGTGTTCTGAGACTAAAATCACACTCACGCTCACACACTTATCCGCATATAGATCTTCTGTATATATGTATAGACTTGTACTTATACTCAAGTTTCATCAATACTACACACACGTATTTGTTATGTATAAATATGTATATATACATGTGTATGTATGTACGTATATATATATATATATATATATATGTATATATATATATATATATATAGAGAGAGAGAGAGAGAGGAGAGAAAGAGAGAGAGAGAGAGAGAGAGAGAGATTGATAGATCTGTTTTTACATAGATATGTTTTAGGGTTCAAAGGGAGAATGTTAATGAGTTCCATACCATTTCATCAATAAGAAATTCTATTAGATATTTACTAAATTAGGCCCATACCGGTTTATAAGATTGTGTTATGCTAATCTTCCAACGTTGTCGGGTTTTCCAGTCTTGAAAATCAGCATTCGAAATCCAGGTTCTTCACCTGGACTCGAACACCACTCACTGGTGTTAAAAACTCATGTATTAACAGCCACTATTACAGCTGTACGTTTGTATGCGTCTGTTGTAATAAACTTTCTCTGTGAGGTCGGTCACAGTGAATTTACCCTTCACCTATATTTAGATAGATGACATTTTTTTCGTAACCGGTTTTATGTTAACACAATGCAAATAGTTCTTGATTAAAATATATTTTGAATGTTTTATGCTTTTTTTTATATAAATATATACTTATTTTGTAAAATGAATAGCCTGTCACAAGGCAACATGTATGAAGCACCCAATGAGGATCGAACTCATTACAGCGGAAATGGTCTGCGAGACCAACTAATATAACCACTATTCCATGGCAAAACCAGATGGATAGTTGGATAGTAGATAGTTCTTGTCTAAATTTTGTTGGATGAATTTTTTTAATCATTCAATATGTAGCTAGTTTAGGTCAGGTCGGACTGATTTTCATCGTCGTTGTTGAGGCTACACGACCAAAAGTTAGTGAAAAATAAACAACAAGACGGGAAACATAATCTGACTGGATCACATAGATACATAGATAGGTAGGTAGGTAGGTAAGTAGACCGATAGATGGATAGATAGATAGATATAGATGGATTCCATGTTTAGTTTACGAGGGGTTTGATTTGTCTATCCTATCAAGCAGTGACGGATTTTCTATTCCAGTGTCATTCACCCTCGATTCTTCATCACAAAATTTCTTTCATCCTCAACAAAATGTTCTTGTTTTTTATTACTTTTGCGTCATTCTCCCTTGTGTATCATTTTTATACAGAATTAATTTCTACAAGGGCAAAAACCTAGAAAAGTCTCTGAATATATATACATGAAGGAATCAGGAATGACAAAAAAAACAAAAAAAAAAAATCCAGAAAAATCAAAAGAATTTTCCTTGTTTGCATAAAGTAAAGTGAGAGAACAACAGTCTTGAAATGATATATCTAGAGAGATTGTTTTCTTATGGGGCATGTTTACCACAAAAATTACCTTTTTGATGAATATGACAAAAAATTAATTTTGGAGTAAATTATGCCATTTACTCCCGGAATAATTTAATTCATCTTTGGGTGAATTATTCACCAGTTTGAGAAGCGCTACCCTAAGCTATATTAAGCTTGAGATTCCTTACGCCAGAAGGCCCCATGTAACTTGAAAACATGTAAGCCTTTGAAATTGTCAGGCCTTGAGCTTATCACTAAATCCGACACTACTTATAGTTACTTAAATTTGCACATTAAAAAACGAAAAATACAAATAAAGATATCCATGATGAATACGCCATGGAAAGATTATATTGAGAATACCCTGAAATAATTATAAACATATTATGCACGAACAGTTAAATAACATATTAAACGAAGTTATTATTCGTTAGTTTGATTAATCTTGGTAATTTATTGTTTGATAAAAACGGAAAAAATTACCTAAAAGGTAATCATCATTAGAGTTGATCTGTACGCTTTTAATATTTTTCTTTCTTTTTGTGATTGTTTCTATTTAAGATTATTTTTTTGCTGTTGTGTAGGTCGGTACCCAACCTGAGGTACATTTACCCCCAAAGGTACATTTCCAGTTCTCAATGGGTACATAAGGATAAAAAAGTATAACCACGGTGTACACTGCTGTACAGTGTAACAACTTCGTAACAAAAGAGCAGATAAATGCAGATAACTAGGCAAGTTCTCTTCCCCCTTTGTCTCATATTACAAAGTTGCATGTACACGCACACGTACACACACACGCACACACACACACACACACACACACACACACACACACACACACACACACACATATATATATATATATATATATATATATATATATATATATATATATATTGCAAATCTCAAAACACCAGAAAACGATTTTCGTTGTGCAGTTCCTAAAGGTTATCCTCGTATTAATGAACTTGTTGCCAAAAAACAGGCTCAAACATCTGACTGATGTATTCAAATAATTAATCATTGAGTACCTTATGAAGCTGGAAGTAGAACTTGAAGGATATCTCTCAAACTATTCACTTACAAATAAACATAATTTCATAAATTTTTGGTTCCTAATTTCCAGGAGCACATATGAATCTGTGAGAATTCCCAAGGTATACAAGCGAATAAAAAGACTGGGAACCTCTGATATAACCAATAAAATCACGGGTAGGATTTATTAAACAAATTATATGTCAAAATAACATCAAACACTAAAGCATATATAGGAGTAGGCAGATGCCAAAATTTCCGTTGTATATTTTGATGGTTATAACGAATATAACATTAATAACACAAATAATCATTATACGAGGTATTACATTAATTATCTATCACCAAGGTAATTATGTACGCCTTGATGTCAAAATTTTCAATCGTTCTAGTCATCACATATGTAGTGTCACAGCAAATACTAAAAGGCACGTATAGAAATTCATTGTAAATCCTCTCACTAAAAATGCATTTGCTCATTATTTCAATATATAAATTCATTGCAAATTATTTTACTATAGAATAGCATAAGCAATTATTGCAATATTAACTGTTTTTATAACCCGGAATATCTCAGTTAAGGTTGACCGGACAAATACGTCAAAACTTTTATTCAGTCCTATGATCACAAATATAGTAACACAGCATATGCTGAAAGCATGTATACAAATTTAGAGAAACATACATAGAAATGCATTATAAAATATTTCATTACTTATTTTATTATATAATATATATATATATATATGTGTGTGTGTGTGTGTGTGTGTGTGTGTGTGTGTGTGTGTGTGTGTGTATTGCAAATTATTGTAATGATAGCTGCACTGAAAAATTTTTTTATTGAACTTACTTAAATTTAATATAAGAAGTTTTTGCAAGTAACAAAATCCAGATATATATTTTCAGGTTGACTGTACTTAATATTTTCAGTAATTTCAAATGAATTATATAATGCAATTTCAGCTCAACTTTAAATTTTTGTCCAACTTCCTTAGTAATTCTAACAAAACCCATGTTAAATATACTTAAATACATTATGTAACCTATATTGTTGTTAACCGATTGGTTACTGTACATTCAAATCAATTGAATGATTCAATTCCTATGTACTAAAATAAGGTTTAATCTAATTAAACAATTTTATTTGTTGTTGTTGTTGTTGTTGTTATTATTATTATTATTATTATTATTATTATTATTATTATTATTATTATTATTATTATTATTATTATTATTATTATTTTTTCAAGGAGTTAAAGGAGGTAAAACATTTCTACATGATATACCACCATACTTGATAACACTGTTTCAGCGACATCTAAGTAGGATAAATATTGATAGTTTGATGACAATTTAAAAAAAAATCTTTAAGAAATATTACATCTGATAGTTTTCTTCAAGAACAATGCAAAGAAAAACTTTCCAAACAGAAATTATCTCAGTTTTGGCATTCCTTATTTTTGTATTCAGGACTAATTAAAAACAAAAAACAGGGGACATCAAGGAATAATATTTCAACAGATTTAATTTTATGTGGATTTATCTTTTTAGAAATGTAAAAATATGTGTCAACCTTAAAAGATTTAATTGAAATTCCTAAAAATTAAAATTGGGGATGTGGGGTTGACTTGGAAATGATACTCCGTAAGATTTTCTCACAAAAAATTCATTCAAAATTGAAGACACTCTGAATTCTTTTCATTGAAATCGGCTGATTAGTATTTTTTGGTGGAATTTTAAAATCGGGATGAAATTTCCTATCTCTTTTACTGATTACACTTTTTATAACTGTCACCGTGTCACAAAAATCGGAATTAATCGGAATTTCACAATGCAGAATAAACTGCCTAGACTGAATCTAATATGTTTCTTGGAGACTTATCTAGTTTCCAAGAAAAAGTAACTTGTAAGGAGAAGCTAGTGAATTGGCTGTGAAGTGGCTGATTGAGTTACAATGTATGCATAATGTAAAACAGAACCCTAACTTGGTGTCCCTCTCTTATATTCAATTTTCAATAAAAATGTCTCTTAGACTGAACCCTGACTCTCTGACCACTACTTATTAGATTTATAACAGCCCAGATGACACCATCAGAGAGGGTGACACCAGAATGAATGCCTAAAAAATTCATTTAGTTTTAAGATAATTCTTTTTTCTAATAAAATACTTATCTGTCCATACAATATCTCCAAAAATAATTATTGAAATTCAATTGAATTTTGTATTAGGGTAGACAATGTGGTAAGAAAGGGTTGGTTGATGTTTGGGGCCGATCTAAAAAATATTTTTTGATCAAGAGGTATTTTCTGTACATTTGGATATATGCTCATGAACGTTCACACGACATCCCCAGAAGTTCTCAATGGATTTTTAAGCTTATGCCTTCTCATTCAATAATATTGGAGAATCGTTATGAATTAAGAATAGCATTGGAACAAAAGATCAACAAATAGATATCCCAGGAAGAGAGCAAGTTCAAGAAGGAGGGGGCGGGTGAGTCTATCAGTTACCGCCAACCATAGGCGTGCCCCTGGGTTAGTAGTTTGAGACGATAAATTCAATTTTCTTTAGCTACTCTTTGTAATGCAACAACCCTTATTTTTAAAGAGGGGTAATTGCTACCGTTTGACGATTTTCATTGAATACGATCACTGTCAATCGTTATAAATAGAGATCCGATTACTCCCGTTAGATAACAGCCCTCGACTGGTATCTTGAATAAATCGATTCTATTTTTCAAGTCTTTCAACTCCAAAAACTTTAGGTGGTCAGTTATTGTAAAATGGTGAATTTTTAGGTAAGCCTGAGCGCATCAGTGCATAATATAAGGCACCAATTAGGCATGAATTCTGATTGTAAATCGAACTTCCCACCAAAAACTATTCTCGAAATATAACTAGCAAAACACCTGCTTCGGAAATCCATAAGTAACCACAGAAAACTTGGTGGCTATAGCTCGGGTCGTTCTTGAATCATGCAATGGCCGATAGGCAGACAGACATTTAGTGAATTATAGTAAAATAATGTCAACGTATTACGAATGATTTTACTCTAGAAATGCATTGAAAATCGCGAAAAAAAATTAATGTAATCTCTACTAACAAGACATGGCTATGTATGTATAATGTAAATGCATTGTTAATAATTTTACTATAGAAATAAATTGCTAATTATTTTACTGTACTAATACATAGCAATTGAGGGAAAAGGGGTTGTCCGTGGTCAGGAATTACGGCAAGCGTTACTGTCTGAAAAGGATTATGTTATTTGAACCCTTTCATAGAGTAAAATAATTGCTCTAAAGAGAAATGTTCATTTCAATAGTTCAGAACAAGAAACATCTATATCTCTTTTATTAGCATTTAAAATGTATTTCAAATCAATTTTAATGCGTAGTCTTTCAATTGTTCAACATTTGCACCGGTAAATGATTAGCAAAGTATTTATTTACATATCCCTTGCAAAACACCCCTCTCATTCCTGTGTAAATGGGTCTCTGTAAGGATTTATTCTTTAGGGTTGTTGATGAGCTTTGTTAAGAATAGTATGGAAGGCGCTCCACCCGATATTTAAAAAATCTTCAACTGCAACAAATATCTTAATTGATAGAATGGAACGGTTTTATTTTTCAGGTTTAAATATATCGCTACGAGCGTGATTTGTGCGTGACCCAAATACTATAGCAAATGAAAAGCTATTATGTTTGTTTTTTTTTCTTTTTACTCCATACAAGCGATTTACGACCTTGAAAAACTCATTACATTAGGTAAGGAGAGGGAAAATAATTGGAAGGCAGGCACACAATTTACATTAAAATGCATCTTGCGGGCTTTTGTACGAAAAATGGGCATTGGTTCTCTATAGACTTATTGATACACTCACTCACACGCATGTATACATACACACACACAAAAATATATGTGTGTGTGTGTGTGTGTATGTGCGTGCGTGCGTGCGTGCGAGCGAGCGTGCGAGCATGCGAGCGTGCGTGTGTGCGTGTGTGACGGAAATGTTTACTACACACGAGTAAAAAATCATTTTTCATTAATTTGTTTCATCCTGAAACAAGAAAACCGTTGTCTCAATCAACTTGGAATAAGTCGCCGTTTAGCAATGGTTAATAATCTACTCTTGCAGACCTTGATGACTACTATGAATGTTCCAGACTTGAAGCTTCGTTCTCTGCTAAGCTTATCTTAGTAGAAGGGTGCCTCTCCGTTGAGTAATGGCTAGCAAGCGAGTCTCGACAATTATTACAAATGCATGATGAGTCCGATTCTCACTGGGAGCTTGCTTCAACTTTGAAGCTCTCTCAGTGTAATTGCTAAGAACTTAGTCTAGCTGGTCATTAGTGGTGAGTTTAGTCCTCACTGGGTGCCCCATACTTGTAGCCTTATTAAGTAATCCTTGGTAAATAACAAAAAGATCGCCTCGTCGTAGAGTTATGAATAGCAAGCGAGTCTAACAGATTGTTACTGTTATAAATTAAATATTAGAAAATAATTTCTTTCAGTTAGCAGAGATGAAGAAATTTTAGCACAGTATCATTATTCCATACAAAATAAACGGAGTTACTGTAGACTCATTTTAGCGAACTAGAATATAGTAATCGTATTCTTGCTTTTAAGAATGAAATATTAAATTTACTAATCATTCCACGAACTATCAAGACTAGTATTCTCATCTTTGATGTTTTGACCTGTACGTTCCGGTCTATGCGTTCTCAGGCCCTTCTAGTATTGATTTTCTTAAATGTAGTATTATCATTATTTCGCAAATTATTCAAATAAGCATAACTCTCATCTTTATTGTTTTTGTCGCAACCTTTTGGCTTTTGGATCAATTTAGTCACCACAACCCCCAGAGTCGCCATTTGAACATCCCCTTTGCTAAGTTTTATCAGTTGAAAATCTCCCACCTTATTGTAAACGATCGTAATTTGAGGAAATTAGGCAAACTAGAAAAGACATGAGAATTAATTCATTTTCTTAATGAAGCTGAAGCAGATGTTATTATCTCATGTGAATGCGTTAATTCTTAGATGCTTTATGTAGTTGAAGAATATGAACATGTATTATGGGGGTATCACAATAGAGTGTGGTCTATCTGTAGTCTACAGTAATGTAATGTGCAGTCTAGCATGACCCAAACCTTCCGATTACTAAATGTAGACTACTAGCAAGGGACACATGACTTGTATAATCCAATTAGGCATTCAAATCTACGTAGCTACCTTCGAGTTTTATTACTATTTAATGGAACTTTTATTCTATGTATATTGAAAAAAGATATACCTTCTATACTTCTTAACCATTTTAGTTAAAATACAGTGAATGAACCCTAAATATCATCGGTTTTACTAATGTTCATTCGACTTTTCAGTTATATTTAGAAAATAAGTATTTATATTACAAATGTTGTATTTACCTGAGATTGATAATTTTATAGATTTTAGTTTGTTATTAAATAAAACATTACGCACACTGTTTTTGATTTGACTTTTTCAGTTGAATTTACATTTAAAAAATCTTCCGATCATTATATTTTTAGTTTTATTTGCATTTAATAAGATTTTACGTGTTCTGCTTCAATTTCATTACCGAAAATCGGAGGTAAATACATAAAGTTTACTTCAGGCAAATCGGGCGAAAAATTTTGAATAAATGCCCCGGTAGACTGCACGCTATAGTAGTACCAATTTATTATGCATTATCGCCAAATCTGTCACACCCAAGGCTTTTCATAACAGGTTTTAGGAAAGCCTTGGTCATGCAACATAAATTCTTGGAAGTATTCCTTCAAAAAGTCACACTTACAGCCAAGCATTTACTTAATCCTAGGCTTTTGCTTCTTCCAATGCGAGTCAATTGTCTGTGTATGCACCCCACCGATGAGCTCATAAAATTCACTGAATGATCAATGATTTTGTGTCAAGTCCAATGCATGTTTTCGGGGGATCTCTTCAACACCACCTAAACAAGTCTAAAACAAGTAACACAGATACTGATCTTAATCTTCAATTTTTCGTATTTCTCCTGAGAAATTCGCGCGTGTGAGAACGAGGCAGTGACGTTTGGATTTGTCAGCTGTTTATATTAGTAAACTGAAGAAAAAGTACTGAGCTTGATTCATGGATATGGATCACGAAATGGAATGTGCACTTACAGTGAGAACGTCGTGGTAAAATCATTATTTACTGGTTCGAGAAAATTAAAATCTTCAACTACAACAACTGTTGCTGATCTCAAGCTAAGAAAAATGTACAGTTTCCAATCGCAGTCGTGACGTTGCAGATGGAATACGTTTTTTTCGAGCTCATCCGTCGCAAAGTCGATTGTAAACCCAAGCTATTGCTCGGTACAACTAATATTAGCATTATAGTCTGAATAATTCTTTTGATATAAAAAAATGAGGTATTTTGAAGTTTCAGTTTTTAATATCTGCTGCACAATTTTAGTTTCAGAAAGTAACACTATGTCATTTAATTTTAGCTTATCTGGTACGAGATCACAAGTGCACGTTACCCAGTGAAGTTGCAACAAAATACAATCATAATTAAAAAAAACAAAAAAAACCCAAAATCTCCAGGGTCATTTTTTCGACAACATTTTTTTTTCATTCACAGCTATTTGTGTTTTCATTCATACAAATCCAAAAGAAGATATGCCAGCTAAGACACAGATATAGGGGGAAGGAGTGTCCAGGGATACTCCCTGCTCGGGTAAAGCACAGTGTAAATTTAAAAAAAATCTATACAAAGAAATTTTATAATTATAGAACCTAAATAATCCCCAAATAAATTAATCAGGAAAACAAAACTAGATATTATATCCATTGTCTAATTAGACAGGCTAAGTAAAAAAAGGAAAGAAATAAAATTACCCCATGCTCAAAGTCCTAGATTCACCCCTGTGGCTTTCAAAACGAAAAAACTAGTGCGCTTTTTATTATGTGATAATACACGAATACTTAGATTAGCTAATAAAGTGTTTACCTTTAGTTCACTTTTAGATTTTTTTGTCTTATTAGAGTTGATATCTGCTTAATTAGTATTTTGCTGCAATTGACCGAGTGTTCTGGCAGCAACTGTGATAATTTTAGACGCTAAACTACACGATCACTAATAGTCTGAATGCATATCATTGTCAGACATTCGGATTCTCTTGTTTGATTCCAATTACGTATCGTGTTAGCTGCAGCGTTATATTGTTGAGAGTTGATAATTCCGTTTACGTTCTTTCGGCCATTAAAAAAAAACAACATCCCGCTAGCCAGAAAGAAAAGTTGGGAGGGTAATTTTATGGAAATGTCCCTTTTACACGTTGGTATGTACGGAATTCTTTAAAATCTCCATACCGGAGATTTTCATCACGGAATAAGCTTATCCAATTACTAGAATGAACATATTGCTTTTTAGCTTTAGTACGACAAAACTAATCCCAAACGTTAACACGGAGATGATCGGAGATGTATCGCCCGGAACTGAAACGACTTCAACTCCTACAACCGATTGTTATACGTAATAACTAGTATCGTACATGCCCGACTACCAGACGCACATGATAATGGCTAAAGTATTCCAGATCGAGCCTTGGGATGTGTAGTTACTAAATTGCAATAAATGAAGAGGGCTGAAGAAGTGTCAGTCGATAAAATTGTTGACGATCAAGTGTCGATCTTGACAAAATGTCTCTAATATTCTTATTTGTACATCAACAATTGCTTGCTTGTTTTGTTCAAGTAAGCAGCGATATCATGGATAGAATTTAGGAGACTTTCATTAAAACATTCATTTAAATGATTACAATTTTGGTGCTACTGTAGCACACAAGCCCTATCAATGGTTCTGGCAAATCTCATTAAATCTCTAGCACCTTTAACAGTATCAACACCACAGGACCACAGTGACAGTTGTTGAAATGTGTGATTTCTTTGAAAGATAAACGTGACACGTGGATTAGCAAAGTGATACAATTCACTTTTTAAAGTTGCATCACTTCTTTTATAAACTTTGAACATTATTCCACCCCGAAGACATAATCTGAATTAATTCATATAAAATCAATTTTTCCAAACCTTTATGCGTAAAAAGAAAGAATAAGATGAAATTTCCCATTAAATACACTTAATTATTTATGAAATGATACTAGGAAAAGAATGATCGACGGTAAAAACCTCGGACAGAACTAATTATTTACTACGAGGTCTACCCGGAAAGTATCCACTCATTTTGAATATCTCGAGAACCAGTTGCACGGCCTCAATGTAACAGCCACTGATCAGAGAATCCTTAGAGTGCATTCATGAACAAATACTCAGTCAGCAGTGAGACACCATTGAGTGAGCTGGTGTACTGTGGCCAAGCGAGTCATTCTTTACGTCTAATACATATTTTTTGGACAAAAGTTTGCATCACCTTGGTCTGCTAGCGCCCCAACCCCTTACAGTTCGCATTTGTCTCATTGCAACTTCTGGCTTTTCTAAAAGAGGTTTCAGACGGTGGAAGATATTAAGGAGAATGGGATGAGGCAGTTGATGCAATACCAAAATGTGACTCTTTTGAAAAGTCAAAGAGACGCAGGGATGAGTATACGTGGTTTTAAAGGGAGTACTTTGAATGGAATGAAGGAGCTTTTGCATTAGGTCGGGTATTTTCACCTATTAATATTAGATGGCTGGATTTTTTTTCGGATAGACCTCGTATATAGGAATCTAATGTCTTTCAAGTTGTGTAAATTACATCCGTAAAGCTTGTAACGAATTCATAGCCAACCAGTTTAATGCAAAAAAAATCACATGATTGGATTCATGAAATATGATTCGAACCAAGAAGTGAAAATCTATTTCCTCAATTTGTTCGGGTTGATTTTGTTGGGAACATCGAAAAATAGCTTTATGAAATGATTTGTTGTCAGGTTCTTTGAAACTTAGGAACAAGGATGGTTGGGAATCGAAATATTTCGTATATCGTTTTCTTAATGAGTATGGGAATTAACAACAGGCTACTGATATTCATTTGTTTTAGCTTATGAAAGCACAAGGCCATATAAGGAAAAATGTGAGTAAGAAGATTGTATTGCATAAGTTTTCCGAGTGGGGAAGTCCTGCCCCACCTTTATATACCCATTGGTATTAATGAGACGATGACCAGAGAGGAATGTTCGATTGTTTTATCCACCCACAGAACATATTATATCGATATGTTTTTTTGGTTTAACGCATCATTCGGGTTCCTTTTGATAGAAAATTGCACAATACAAATGAAATCAAAATTATTGCCAATAATGGAGAGGTGGGTAAGGCAAAAAGAACATTAGTTTAAATAATTTTGGAACTTTTTTATTTTAGAAACATGTAAGTTATTGAAAATTGAACAAGAGTAGACTTTTTATCAAATAGTAAATAACACAGTGGAAGTGAGCGACATAATCACCGGAATTTCGCGGATAAACCGGAAATCTAGCGAAAACGCTCAAGAATTGATAGACGACGCATTTGTCCAAGATAGATAATGGAAAAGGTATAAGCTCAAACTATTCATAGTAAATTAACGAAAACTTCATAAAAATAGCCCAGACGACAACAATTAAGATAAGAATAAAACAATAAATGTTTCATGGCTTGCAGTCGACATAAGATGAACCAATTCCAAAGGTATTCAGAAAGGATGAATTTCACCAGTCACTTTGTAATAAAGATAAAAATCTCGATTGCTCTATTTCTCATAAAGACTCTTTGAATTTTCTGAAACATCCGATACCAACGAAACATTTCTCCCGCTATCATCTGGGTCATTTTGAACTCTCAACACAGGAGATTTCCCCCTAACTTTGCATGGGATATTCCACATTATTTACAAACAATCTCTCAAGTACCCTTTCATAGGACTTATAATAATCATCACAAAATCATCATCATTTGAAACCATCAACCAAAAATGTCAAAATAACATTCTCTGCTAGCTGGTTATGTATGTATACATCACGCGTTTAGGTCACGCATCAATGTAGCCACAAGGCTGAAAAATTTAACATTTATGCCTTTTTACGTCAACAAAAAAATACTTATTTTGTTGTTTCAACCCCTTAAACGGGTTTCAGTGAGGGTTTAGTTTGTAATTAGGTTTATGCAAAATTGATCCCAAGTTTGTGCAAGTTTGTTTTTTTGGAATCCATACTTTTTAGTGAACAAAAGGCGAGAGAAGTAAATTCCATTAACCATCCCTTTCTCCAATGTTTTGATCGATCATCTCCAACAGCATTATATTTTTTGCACAGCATAAATACTAGTTCTTCAGTCTGTAAGCTGTCTATCAAGCATTAACTAAAAACCTCAGACAGGGAGTACTTTTCTTGAAATGTGAACTGTTTCAAGGAGGGCAAACTTGCATGTCTGTCTTGATGCCCGAATGTTCGATATAGTATAATCCTTCTGAGAGGATCGATCCTAGTGCGCTGATTACAACTGGCACGACTTCCTCTGTTGCAGCTGGCCATTCCCACATTCTTGAAATTTCAACCCTGACGTTGGTGTATTTTTTTCTGTCTTCTGTGCTTCTTTGTGCGCAATGTTTTTGTCTGCAGACATTGCGATATCAATTATGAGACTCTCATTTTTGTTTCATATACAATGATGTCCGGCCTTCGATATTCAATTACCCTATCCGTCTGTGTATCAAGATCCTGCAGAATCTATGATTTACCAGTTTCATATTCTCTGGTATATGATTGAAGCAGTCATCTAAAGTGTTATAGCCATATCCCTTACTGAGTGTCCAGTGCAAATTGAGACAGACCGTATGTCTACGATTGTAGTCGTTTTGAGTCAATATTTTACAACCTTTAACAGTATGATCAGTATTTTTCAATCACTCGTTGCACAAGCGGCATTCATTTATTGAAAATGTATGATCCTTCGTTACTGCCTTAGAATTTAGAGCTTGGTCTTGAGCTGCAACCAATAAACTCCCTGCTTCTCTTTTTAAATCTTCACTTTATTATTATTATTATTATTATTATTATTATTATTATTATTATTATTATTATTTAAAACAACATTGTAATCATATTCTATGAATTCGCATGTTCTCTTTTGGTGGTTATCACTAGAGATTGAGTAACATAAGTCTCTTGAAGATATTTCCAGCATCTTTTTCAATACCCTCTTTAACAAACTGCCATGTTATCGCTTGGCTACACATGCAGGCTTCTTTTTTTCTCTTTTTTTGTTTTTCTTCTTTTAAGAATATGCTGCAAATACCAACCCTGAATTGGGATTATGGGCAAAGGTTGTGGTTAGTTTATATTCTTTAAAAAAAAAAAAAAAAATTACTAAATAGGGGAAGGCTGGGCTGGCTATTACATGGTGCAGATTGAATCACTTGCTTTAATCTTTGTTTCCATCACTTGATGACGCCACTGTTAGCCTTAATTTGTGTTGAAAAATTTCGGCCATTTTTCTCTCAAATTTGAGTCGCATATGCTTCAAGCATGGCCAGTTTTGCATGAAAAACTTTTTTTCAACGTGGTAAGTAACTTTTCAACTTTGACAAATGTGTGCCTAGTTTATGGTGTAATGTGCGTTGAGGATATACGAATATAAACTAAAACCATGTGTTTGGAACGGGTTGGTAAATGGGGCTACTTGGTACTCTGTACATTGTATGGAGAGAGAAAATGAAACGCCTGCAAAATAACAAAACAAAATTCAAACACGTCAAAAATTGTTGAAAGAAGAGAAGTGGAAATGATGTCAGAAACAATGGGAAAGGAAAAACTTAGAATGGATGATCAAACCTTTTGTATTGTGTGCTTAGAACCTTATTCCAATTCAGAACCTGGTGAGAATAGGGTAAAGTGCACATCTTGTCAAATATGGGCACATGCTGAGTGCGTTACAGAAAACAACAGGGATATTACTTTGTTAAAACTGTACAACTGCTGATTATTAATTTGACTATTCCCCTTTTATTGGTTGGGTGGTGTCAATAAATTTATGTTCAGTATCATCATTCTTCCGTTATTGTTTTTTTTTTTTCATATTCCATCTTATTACGATGCATCATCGAGGTTCACTCACATGATTCCACTTGTGACCATCATATTCTTAAAATCTTACTTTTTACTTAAATACATTCTCTATTACTCTTAATACTTTTGTTTGGTTTAAAATTTTGATTATGAATATATGTTAATCATATCAATACTTACTAACAAGATAACTAATTTATCCGATCAGATTGTGCCAACTATCCCTCCTAATTGGCATTTGGTTTTGTGGTTCCAATAGTGTGTGAGGATGAGTATTAATGATAGTTGCTTCTGTGTAGTGACTGGTTGGTTGCTGAGGACAAAGGAATGTGTCCCCACGTGCTTTGAATTTACTGCCACGTGCTGACATCACTATAAATGTTGATGAAGGAAAATACTCGATAATCGCCATGACAGAAGGGAGAATTTCTGCACCATGTATGAATATGGACGCAGATATTCAATGTTCTTCAGAATCGAAACACGAACAAGTACGAATGTTTAGACAAATGCACATTAAACGATTCGACAAACGGAACATTTAAAACGATACACACAAAGCTGAAAGGAAAATGCACATTAACATTAGTAAGATCGATCGTGATAGAAAAGGCTTGCTTAGATTAGATTACTTCGTAGTATCATAATAGAAAAGGAGATGTCAAAACAAGAGTTGGTAATTAGTTTATTCTTATACATCAACATATAATTTTGGAAATAATGATTAGTAAAACACGTGGCAGAACAGGTCTAATGTCGTTTGGTTTATCTATTGATAATGAGTGGTATGTTTGACCAGGCTAGATTATCACAAGGCCGTTGGTTTAGTTTTAAACGCAAGGAGCTTGAATGAGGTAAGTGATAAGTGAATTTGAATCAATGTTTGCATTGAGAGTCGCTCTAAAGCTTTTACAGGTTCTCACATTGGGGAAGATAGTCGACAAGAGACAATATATAATATAGCCACGGTCAACGCCGGCTGGGAGGTTAGTGACAAAGGAGGGAAGAGAAAGAGAAGAAGCAACCGACTAAGAAAGTCGGGGCAAATAAGCGAGTATGCACTTACGTTCAGGGCCTCTATAGACAGTAGAGAAAGGAAATGACGCTTTGCATATGTGGCTATATTCGAGGTTTCGTATTTAAAGCCAATACTTAATTATTTTCGTATCTAATTTTAACTAAAAATATAAGAGCCGCAACAGGTAAATATTTTCCGAATTTGTGAATGATAATATAAGATTAAATGATGTTTTAGATTTGAATGATTCATCCAAAAGTCTCTTTCCCTTATAGTCATATTACCATTTTAATGAATCAAATTAATAGGAAGTCACAGCCATCTAAGTGAAAAATATTCTGACCTAATACCGGTCTCCCCTGAATGTTTAAAGAATAATTGTAATTTATACTATCTCGATAAAATATCTGTGTAAAAATAACACAATGATTTTAATTTAGAATACTGTATTTCCAGACGTCGAGAACGCTATTTCCTCCAAAATAAGCCTCGAAAATTTACTTCAAGTCCAAGGTTACTTTTCCATTGGCCTATCTTATTTTTATCAAACTTTAATCCCAGCTGGAGTTGATTTTATCCCCACTCAAACAGGCAACAATCCTTGCCTAAGTCAGATCTATCGATCATTTCTCGGTAAATCAAACCGACATAATTGAAATCGTGACCAAGTGATAGTGGGCAACTCTCTAATAAATTGAGCTAAGCTGCCTTATTAAAGTCTTGCTCACCTATGAATTTATCCATTTTATTTGATGAAAAGTTGCAGTTGTCATCTTCAGTTGGGATAGAAGAAGGAGCTGAGTTTGACCTTGCAGTGGCAAGGTTTGTTATTCCTTTTTTTCTTTCCTTCTCTCTTCTTTACTTTATCTTTTTTTTCTCAGAATTTCTGCAAGTCGAAATTAGAGTCCATCTTTGAGGCTGGAGTGTCATCTATAAAACAGATTAACTGATCTAAATACAGAGAACCAAAAATAAACCAGCTAAAGTTTCAAAAAGACAAGGGAAATGAAATGAGACGGTGCATAACGATTGGCAGGAAAGCATTTGACATAAACAGAAACATACTGAAAAGCAAATTACCGATATGCTTAAAATGTATAGTATAAAATCAATGCATAATACCATCAATGATGTACAAGTGTAAAACCCCAAAATCTACAAAATCACTCGAAAACCAACTCAGAATCACACTGAGAGCAATGAAAAGAACAATTCTTGATGTAACTATTAGCGATAGAAAAATATCAACAATGATCCGAGAGAGGACCAGGATGAAGGATATCGTATAAGCTATAAAGATGGAGAGGGCACATAATGAGATGAAGGGAGATAAAGGCTAAGCAATTTGTTCCCATGGGACAGTAAACGTTGTCAGAGGATCAGAACAGACAAAAGATGGAAAGATGAGATAAAAGTGTACCGGTGAAACATGGTAGAGGCTAGCGCAATCATGCTCGTCATGGAAGAAAATGGGATAAGGCTTTGCCCAGCAGTGGACTTACTTCAGTTGATGAGGATGATATTTGCCATATGAATAAAATAGCATTTTACTATCTAAGACAATTTTTTTTTGTACCATGCAGTGCTAAATCCCTCTCATAACCCTAAAATTGAAATGAAGCATCTCCGTTTTCTCTCGAATAGGCTAGAATAGGGTTATTGTCCGTTGAATAACTCTCAGCAACAGACGCTTGTTTTTGAAAATTATGAAGTATCTTTATCTGAAACCTTTCACCTGTTCAATACCATTAGGGAACTGTCAACTAAAACTGACACCAAAACTCTCAACATGGGTTTATTTCGGATTCACGTCCTTTCTTGAAGGCATTGGTGCAAAGCAAACACAAGCAGCCTCGGCTGAAATCCGAACTCGGTTTGCCAATTACGTTTTCTCTTCTGATAACCACAGGGCTATATCGCACTTAAGCATTTTTATTGATACAGTTTTGGAGATGTATGAATAGAGATCAAAATATCATTTGGTTGGCCAAAAAATGGTCTTGTGTTTGTACTTGGGTAGTATTAAGAGCATTTAGTTTTAACGAACTTTATTAAATGTCGCTTCTGATTGTATGGTGACAGCTGTCATATCAGTGCGCATTAAAAAAAAAGTCAAACCTGGTGTATTTTTGTCTATTGATTTTTACATAGAAGGAGGAAGAAAATAAGCCATAATTCCTGAACAATGCTTTACGGCCGGGTAGACTCGTTGAAACTGATAATATGAAGACATTACTTGAGAACAATCAACGTTATACAATGCACGGAATAATCACCAAACTGAAAATATCCATATTATCTGCATCAGCTTGCTTATGTTTGCTGCTTTTGTATGTGACATCAACATAAGCACAGAAAAACTACTGGGTCATATTCACTAAATTTCTGTTTTTAAAACAAATTGTGACAGCCGATGGAAAATGGATACTTCACTACCTCTCCCTGGAAAGAAAAAAAACAACAATAAAACACAGCCAAACTTTTCCTGACAACTGACCATTTTCATCCTGACCCCTCCTCTCTCTGTCCCTTGTTATCTAAGACAAGCCTGATACTCACAGACACAGATACAAACACTGTCCGACTCCTTCTCTAATAGACCCTTCTTATTTCAGACCAAACCTGACTTTCACAGACTCAGATACAAACACCTCCCATCCCACTCCTACTAAACAACCCACAACACAGAAATATTCCCAACTCTTTCCTCAATCTCAAACATGTAAACTGCATACAATTTTCTCTGCATCTTTGCAAGTTCCTCTAGAAAAGATAGCAGGCAATCACAGAAATTCATTGATAAATGCCCACGTGTTGATAAAAAAATTGGAGATGTAACATATGTTTTTCTCTTAATTTTTTTTCTCTCCACCTTCCAAGAGTCGTTTTCATGAACAAAATATCAGACATATATATATATATATTTTATATATATATATATATACATATATATATATATATATATATATATATATATATATATA
>OY735236.1:26977053-26979553 GCA_963457665.1 Thysanoteuthis rhombus | reverse complement strand
GAATATATATTTTCGTTGACTCAGTACGGCGCAGAATCAACTTATCGGGGCACTCAGTAAGGATCGAATTCACTCCACCTTCAATAGTTTAGCCTTCGTTTTGGTAGCAGATGCCCGTAGTCTATAGATGTGTGTGTACGTGTGTAGAAATAGCTTTGGAGATGTCTGTATGTATGAAATATGTTATTTGGTCTACCTATGGTATGTTTTAGAGCCCAGGAGAAAGCTAAGATTCCAAAGGTAGAGTTTAAATACAAAATTTCCCAACCCATTTCGATGATTGACACAACACTATAATTCTGCCTCCATTCACATGCTTTTTGTGCCCTACTAAGCTCCGCTTAGTACGTATCAAAATCAATAATTTGTACTGTTTTATTCATATTTTATGAAAATAGGACAGATAATGACAAATGAACGTTTCTTAACTAAATAAACATAGCATATATGTATATATTCATGTTTATTTATTTACCAAGCTTGGCTTCGTCTGGCACTGGGCTATACTATTAGGACACTCACTAAGGAGCAATTCACTGCACTTGCAAACTGGTCTGCTAGACAAGACTGTTACTCTCCGCGCTACATTATCACAGACCATTTCTCTAATGGTGAGAGTTCGATCCATACTAGGTGCCCCACAACAGTGACCTTACGTCATACTCAACTCAACTCAACAATATGATAATGACGCCAAGCATAGCATCGAGCTTGCCACGCATAAAACTCCACTAGCGAAGTGACTTCCAAACGGGGTATACCATATTGTGACCTTGTGCCAGACGAACCTAAGCTCAGTTAAATAAATACACACACAAACACATCAGGTCAACGGAAGATATTTTTTCTTTCTTTTAAATGATCAGAGCTCCATTAAAATAAATAAACTTTATCGAGTTTCGTTTCATTATTCTGGGTTTTGATTTAAAATGGCAGCAGCGAAAAGTCCACCTGCACAATTTCGTTATTTATTTTTTTCAAGTGCATGAGACGCGTGGTTATGTCACGTGACGTCGTCCTGTAACGGAAGTCACTTGATGTGTTACGTATAGAATATAGGTCAGCTCATTGCATATCATCGAATAATGAAAGACAAAACGAACGACATTTTTTCTTTACCATGTCTCACATTGTGAATGTCACTTACAACTGGAAAAAAAAGAGAAAAAAAGTTTGCTCGGCTAGCTACACGAGAGAGAGAGAGAGAGAGAGAGAGAGAGAGAGAGAGAGAGAGAGAGAGAGAGAGAGAGAGAGAGAGAATTTCCTTAAGTATAACATAGCAAATGATTACTTAGATAATTTGTTGAAAGTATGCCAAAATTAATAACAGTCTTGCAACCCTGAGGCGCTGAAAACAGTTTTCAAAATTTTCGAAGATTTTGTTGGTCATCATTATAAAGAGCTAATATACCTCGTACACTTATACAGATATATCTATATATGTGTGTATAAGATATCGATTAATTGCGCACGTGTAGTATATGTAGTGTGTGTATGATTGTAAATGTACATATGTGCGTGTTTGCCTATGTGCGTGTCTGTGTGTGTGTGTGTGTGCAAAGAATTTGCAGTTGTGTATACGTGTGTGCAACGAGTTTGTATGAGTTCGTGATTGTGCACAAAGGGTTTCTATTTAATATCAACTGACCTACTTTTACTGTAGCAGGACGGGGTTAAGTTAAAAATTAGGAAAAGACAATTCTTCGTTCGTAGCCTTTAATCGAACTTGTATTAATGAAGAACTGCTACCTAAGAATAACATATACTTATGTTCACTCATCTAATGCTGAGTATGTGTTCCTTTTACACAACAAATATTTATTTTTAAACATAATTTCCTCCCATGTCGATGCACTTAATTCAACAGTGAATATCAATCATGTAAATCGAACTTTAGCCAGTGAAAATTTCTGATCAAAATTCAGTTAATGAGAACTGTCAGGTTAAGTATTAATAGATCTATACATAGAATTTGGAGTGAAACGCACGTACACGCACACACGCGCGCGCGCGTGTGTGTGAGACTGTAAACTAAACAGAAAGCTGGGAAGTCAATGGCCCGAATATTCATTCAATGTCCATATCTGCTCTATTGCCTCTCAACGCAGACAATTACATTATTAAGAAATGGATATATAATAAGACAGAATAATTATAAATGCGTTATATTTTTTAAATTTTAGACTCTTTTCGAACTGATCACCCGTTATCACACGGTGAATGTATCAGTTGGCCTAGACAGCATAAATATAATAAACAATATATGTGTGTGTGTGTATAGTGATCAACAAGAATATATTTTGTGAATATACAAATAAAAAAAAATGTAGCCTAACTGACTTCAACCAAAGACCATTCACAACTATTTTTGCCATCAGAACAAATGAGTTAAACATAAAAGAAGCCACTTACTGCAATTACTGTGGGACAGGGAATTATTATACATTACAATAACCGGTTGATAGCATTAAACAAGGGATGTAAAATTTGGAAAATTAAT
>OY735236.1:26957053-26972053 GCA_963457665.1 Thysanoteuthis rhombus | reverse complement strand
GGGAAAAAACTTTAGTAATAATGTTAAATACATCGATGTATTAAAATTTCCCACTGGATAAGGTTTTAGAAAGTGCATAGTTATTTACAATCTTGGCTCTTCTGACATGTGTTGGACAGAGAAAAAACTCGTTCCTAAAGGTCACTTTTCTGTTAACACCGGTGACGTCAGCTATTACGGCATGCGGAATAATTTGAATATCAATGGTTTTGTTTCAACATACTGTTAAAAAACTTAACAATAACAACATAAATTACATTTATTTACAGTATTGAGTAAAAGTCAATCGTTCATTACAAAGAATATTGAAAAAAAATTTAATGCCTACATCAAAACAGAGAGTGAAAATAGTAAATTACTTAGATTTATTAACAGGTGGGTGACTGTCCACCGATTCTGATTAATACAGAGATTATAATACCAAAAATATAGTCACAAGGCAGTTAACCACAATCCAATAAGGAAGTAAATTAGTTCTTTAATTTTTATTTCAATCAATGTAATCTAATATTTCTATTTATTTCAAAACTATGTAAAGGAACGATTTAATTGAATAAAATAAGCAACAATGTAATTTGATTTTTTCAATCAATTTAAATTGATTAAAAATTTTATTGCTAAAATGCACATGGGGGAACATCATATAAGACACTTGGTTGCACATTTTTCCAATGATACAAAAACATTTCTCTGAAACAATTTGAATGCTAACCCTAAACTAAACACTAACCCTAAACCTATACCCTACGAAACAAATTTATGACTTCTATTTTCATCATTGTGTTTTACAGTTGATGAATACGCTATATAATTATACAGTTGCTTGTACGAGTCTTTGGTGCGTATATAACATATTTATCTATACAGTTAGCTGGAAATAGAATATATCCATTTCAGCGATTAAAAAAAAAAAAAATAAATAAAGAATATAAATAAGATATAAACTTCCTTGATATACACTGTAATAAACGGTCGACTGTTACAAACTTGTAAATGAATGTAAGTAATTAATATTCTTATTGTCTTGCTTTGAATCGTATGCAGTTATTGGCGTAATTGCTAATTCACTGATGTCAGCAAAAAAAGTGAACTTTTGGAAGGAGTTTAATCTCGGTCTAATACATGTCAGAAGGAGCACTATCTTACTTGGATACACAATCTCTAATCCAGTATTCTAAAAATCGAAAAGCTCTGAAAACCAAACATTTTTTCAAGTAAAACCTTCGTCTTTCAGGGCTTTTTTTTTTCGTGAAAAACAAAAGAAAACACTTGAATATCCTCTTTTACTACTTATAAATAGAGATGTATCAATAATTTTGTGATCTGTCTTAATCTCATTTCATTTACCGCAGTGCAAATAAACTCTAATATTAATTATTGTCTTAATTTATCACACTCAGAGTGAATAAAAAACAAGGTGCACTGCAGAGACATGACAATCAACTTAATTGTCCACCTTATAGACGGTAACTGTATTACCATTCAGGAATCTGAATAATTCCGAATTCCGAAAAGTGATTAGCCCCAGGGGTTTTGGATAAGAGACTGTGTACCTTAATACTAACCTTAGTATTGTGAAGCATCCGGTGAGGAGCGAATTCATTGATCTGGCGAATGGTCAGCGAAGCACCCGGAATAATAAAAGAATATCAACTTAGACAAACTTTACTCCACGAATTATTTCTAATTATTCAGAGTAGAGATAATCGAAACAATGAAAATTGGTCTAAAGATGATAATTAAACGGTGTAATAAAGATTATTTCATCTTAGGCACAATCGTGGAAACATCTTAGATAATCGTGAAATGATAAAATCGACCCAAAGATTTCAATATCCATTGAAAAATAATTGTTTGTTTGCGAAGAACACGGTTTAATATGTAAATAATTCTCCCCGTTTAAGTTTTCATCAATAATTGTACCTAGTTCTCCTAAATTTTAATATTTAAATGCTACCCAAGTCATTTCATTACTTCATATCAGTAGGTTTATTTTATTCCAACGGTAATTTTTAAATTCTTAAATTGTGGTTGAACGTTTCCAATAGTCTTGTGAATTTGTAATACGTAAATTTTTATACGCCAGAATTCTTTTTTATGTATTGTAAAAGTTTATTCTCAGTTAATTCTTATGCCGGTAAATTAGTATTTATGTAAATTTCCACATAAGATAATTTTTTTGTCCCACCAGTCAAAAAAGAATAAAGAAGAAAAAAAAAACAAAAAAAAAAAAACGATAAAAGGAACCTTTTCAAATACGAGTCATTTATTTTTTTTTATTTAGATCAGAAGAAAATTATAACTTGATAAACAAAATTGAATTGTTAGAAGAATCTAAAGTATTTTAGTCGGTAAATTATTTTTAAGTCGTGAATTATTTAGTTGATATCGACGCTCGTCGAAATTAATTTTGAAAATACATAAGCATATATACATATATATATATATATATATATATATATATATATATATATATATATATATATATATGTATATATATGTGTGTGCGTGTGTGTGTGTGTATGAAAATGACAATTGGAAGGTGAAATGAATAACTCAAGAAATAGTTGTTACATCGCATTTTTTAAAATTGATTATTATTCTGTGGGCGCAGTTCGATGCATTCCGACGTGGGCTAGATATCTTTTTCAGAGAAAAATATTAGCGGCGGTTTCTCAGAGAAAAATATGCTATTTACATTTCGATGCTCCTCTTCAGCATCGAAATCTAAACAGCATAAAAGTTTTCCGTTCAGAACAAAATTTTTCCGTTCAGACAATTTTAAATGAATTCATAGCGTTTATAAAAAAGGAAGGATAGAGAGAATGTGTGAAGAAAGAGGTATGTTTTTTGCTTAGTTATTTATTTTTTTTGCATCAAACCGTTATGTAGATATTTCTTCAAATCAATTCAAAAATTTGATGTAAGAAAAAGTATTCATAATCGAAGAAACTAAAAAATTTATTAAAATCTCATAATGTAAGCATATAGTTATGACCTATAACTTGAAGAGGACACAAATAAATACATGCTTCTTGCCTACAAACGGAAATGTATCAAGGTTCGGGAAAACCAATCCGTGTCCATTTTCTGAGAATCCTCTTTTAATCTCTTGACAGCTTTACAATATTTTTTTTTCAAACAGTTCGAAATAAATAGTTTTATTACAGAAACAGATGTTGCCAAATGATATCGAGCATTGTGTAAACAACTTTGCAGGTGTTGAACAGAGTCTGTTATTTTTCTGGTCAAGAGTTTGTTATATTTAAATCAACAAAAAGCCTTTTCTTTAAGATTCTTAATCGTATAAGCATTGCGTTATGGAACGATTATGATTTTTCAAAAGACAAACCCCAAGATCCAATCTTTTTTAGCCTCATAAAACGTGTTCTCTTCCCATTAGAATCTAATATCATTACAATTACCTTAATATCATTTTGTTAAAGTTCAAACCCAGCCGCGTGCATTTGCTTCCAGGAAGCTGTATCTTTTTTTCACATTTACAATCTCGTTTTTATGATACACTGATTCATCCGAACTGTTTTCTTCATCTAGGTTATAATAGTCACAAACGTTTCGGCCGCTGTATCCTTCACCCTTCTTCGGGTGCTCTTCATATTCACCAAATTTCGAACTGAATCTTTTATTCAATTCACGGGTGTTGAGTGTTCTCATCCCGTTGTCCATGCTATCAGGTAAATCTTAAAGTTTCTATCAACGGAATGAGATCAGTCCAACCTCTGTCGACTGGATACAGGGTTCAGTTCTAAATGTTAATGAATACGACAAGCACCTGAAGTAGGCCTTAGGGTACAGTGATCGGAACATTATTACTATGATAACCAAGAAGAGGACAACGTTTCGATTGGAACTGTATAGAAATGATCATTTCTCCTCTCAGAAATAAATCACGTTCCTTTTATTCAAATTTTAGAATAAAGATCTAAAATAAAAACCATGAACTTATTCAAATCTTGATGTAAATAGAATAGTTCTTTTTATTTTAATTCTTACAATAAAATTTAATCAGCTGAAAAGTAAAAACTTATGATCACATTAGTCAATGTGTTATGTGTTATGACTGATGGTAAACACAATTTCTTTTCTCCAATACTGAAATTCGCTTCCAAAGAAAATGCAAGGTCCATTTCTGAAAATATTTCTAAAAAATAAGGCTCTCTCTCCATTCAGCATCCTGGGCATTTATACAGTTTTAGGAACTGGATGCAATATCTGTTCAATAAAGAGATAATTTTCAAACACGATTATCATATTTCCTGGCTTCGAAGACGCTATTTATCTCCCGAAATAGAGCTCAAAAGTTTATACAGTCCTTCAGTTCGAAGATAAACTTTTTTAATAAGCCTATCCCAATCCCCGAGAGAAGTAATATGTACTAAACAGTAATCTGAACTCCTGCATATGACCTCTGTTGAATGATATGTATAAAATAGTGTATAGTGAATAAACAAAACAATGATGAATAAAAAAAATATTGGTAATCACGAAAATTTGTTATTGTATCGGTGAACTAAGGTTGACAATCCAACATACTATTAGTAATTAGGATGTGGCATATCAATATTGCCGATATTTTCACTCTCCTCAAAAGAACATGACTTTAAGATAACCTTATTAAATGATGAAAGAAGTTAAGCTGCGATGTGTTAAAAATGTTTGTCGGTAAATCTTATAATAACAAAAATATCGTTATCAAACACTCACCCATTTTTTTTCAAAACTTTGAAAATTTAAATTGGAGTGCGCCCTTGAGGACGAAGCGTCCCAAATGCCGTAAAATACGATAATTCAAACTGGTATCATTTTATGAATTGATAAAATCCGAACGTTGGATCACTTTAAAAAAAAATCCAATTCGATATTTTTTGTCCCCTTTCTTAAAGAATAATTACGCGTTCCTCTTCATAAATTCATTTCCCTCTTACAGTGTCTTAGATTCTATAATATCAGACGTATAAAATCCTCTCTCTTTATTTTTCTTTCAAAGAAATTCCATGTTGAAGACTATTTCAAATATTTATTAGAGAAGTGTCGCATTCTTCATAACAACGCTGCTTCTCGATTAGGATTTCCCCGGCAACGAATAGATCAATATCTACATAGGTCTGACGTGTGCGTGCATGCTTACACGATTGTGTGTGTGTGTGAGTGTGTGTGTATGTGTGTGTGTGTATGTGCGTGTGTGTGTGTGTGTGTGAATTATACACATAACAATTAACTCAAGTATATCGTAAATTAATGAGAACATAGTTTCTTAAAATTTTTTCCGATTTTGCAAGTATGTCATAGAGTTTAAAATCCAGTAATTTCACTCTCTCCACGCGCGTGCACACACACGTGTGTATGTGTATATATATATATATATATATATATATATATATATATATATATATATATTGAACCCTTCTTTCCCTTCCAATTTCTTTACATGATTATAAACTCAATAATAATTATAGTTAAAAAGCACAAACTAATCAAAATCTATCTATCTATCTATCTATCTATCTATCTATCTATTCGGAACGAACATCATATGACAATTATGCCCCTCTCTACCAGCAACTCTTTTGCCCCTCACTCCCGTATAATACTTATTTTCAAATGCATTGGCTTGAAAGATGGAAGATGGCTTATAAAAAACAATACAATTTAAGAAAAGTCGCATTCAGAATGGAAGAAAACTGATCAAAACTTATCAAAATTGCACGCCTAACTTATTACTTTTCGCATTACAACGATGAAATCTTAATATAGCTTGAGAATTCTCTGTTCACGTCAAAATTATTCCTATTAGATAATTATTACCGCTTATTACTTATTAATCTAAGTTATACCATCCCTCATTTTATAGTAAATTGTTAAAAAAAAAAGAAGCTCTTCGTACGGTTAAAACATGAAGAAAAAAGAGGAGGAGAAAGCGATAGAGAATCTATGTATTCGTCTCTTTATTTTTTTTATTTATTGAACGGACATAGCAATAATTTTCGCATAAATGACAATTACAATTGTCACTAAAAACAGCTCTCCGACCATTACGTACCTAAACTAACCCTATTGTCGCTTAAATAAATTCATTCGTTCCTTCCTTGAACATATTTGCGACATTTTCCTACTTATTTGCCATGACTACATCTCCCTCGCCACCCTCCTGCCCTCGCTCCCTCCATCCACCTCCTCTTCTGCCTGGCACCCCAGCCCCGCTTACACACCGGTGGCTTGTCGGTCTTCTTCGTCCACCAGGTCGGTGCGTGTGTTGAAGACTATGACGAAGTTTAGTGCCTGTCAGAGTGTTAGCCGGTTCCTGCTTCCTATGATGAACGCGTGCGGCTATAGTGCTTGAGTCAGTGTGTTAAAAACAAGGGTAAATGTGTGTGTGTGTGTGTATGTAAGTGTGTCAGTCAGTGCGTCTGTTTGTGTACCGTCGTATGTATGTGTGTTCCATTATTGCCATCACTCTTTCGTTCGCCCACCACCGTCGCCGCCATACTATACTCCTCTTCCTTCTCCTCCCTATTCTTGTTCTTCGTTACCGAGGCCAACCCCAGTCCCTTCCCCTGCCTCTAACCACCACCACCACTCCCCCAACGCCAACCACCGCGACATTACCGACTATACCTCCTCCTTTATGTAGACTTCTATCTCATCCCACTACTCATTTGCAACCATATTACAGCCTCTCTCCACACACATACATGTACAGACGCACACACACACACACACACACACATTCGCGCGTGAATGTACATGGGAGAGTGACTCGTTATCTACTTTTTCTCCCCCTCTTTCTACTTCCTACTCCCTATTTATTTTCAGTATATCACTTCACAAAAATGTGCCTTTCTCAGCTAGACTCTCTTTCTTTCTCCCTCTCTCTGATTTATAGAATCTCTCTCGACCGAGTCTCATTGCGTCCCTCTCTTTCTCCCCCTCTCTCTTTTTCAAACAACGTATTCGTCCTTCTTTCCATCCCCTCCTTTCTAATCATTGGCCTTTCTATTTATTCATTTGACTCTTTTGAAATTTCTTTTCTTTCACACTAATATCTCAATATATATATCTAATTAATATATTTCCTTTCTCTCTCTCTCTCTCTGTGTCTCATTAGTCCCTTTCTCCCACTCTGTCTTTATCTTTCATTCCTTTGCCCTCCATCTCTCCTCCCTCAATCTGTCTGTGTTTTTTTCTATCTCTGCCCCCACCTTTTTTTAATTACCCCTCTACCCTCATTCCTTTTTTTTTACCCCCGACTCTCATTAAAGGCTTCTGCTTTCTCTCCTCGACCTTTAAAAAACGGGAACACTGCAAACGTATTGGACAGACACTTATTGCATATTTATTATAATTATTTTATTCGCTTATAATCTGTTTATTATTTGTTTATTATTTATCTATTTATTTCTACAGCCACGGAAGTTTTCTTTTCGTTTTGCAAGATATTTTTTCTGTGCAGCAGGAAGAGAAAAAAAGTGTTGCATTTTTGTACCAATTCTCCGTTGGAGCGAGAAAATGAAATAAAATAAATAAAATAATGGTGACTCTGGAGTCGTAGACTACTGCACTCTTTGGTAAGTCATGACCGTGGAAGTGTACTGTAATGTGCATACATTCGTACACACACACACACACACACACACACTTACACACACACACACACACATACACATGCAGAGAGATACATAGCAGCATGTGTGACGCCTTATCACTAATATGCGTACTGGCTGCGTGCTATAAGTGTTTGTGTGTGGCTTTTATCTTTGCGTGAGTAAGCAAATAAGATAGAGGGAAAGGAGTGTAGGGTGGAACCAACTGGAGTGGAATCACGATTGCTACGACTACAGTACGATAGAGAGTGAGAGTGAGAGAGAAAGAGAAATCGTGTCGTCTTCGACGTCAATTCTAGTAATACTCTATTCTTCGTGATATATCTCCCCTCGCTAATTCGCTCTTCTCTTCTTTCTCTTCTTCACCTCCCCTTCATTCCCTTTCCGTCTATCTGCCGCCATATCTTGATCTTTTCTTCTTCTTTTTCTCTCCTCACTTCACTTTTACATTCTCTCTCTTTTCTGCATGTAATACGGGCTCTTCTCTTATTAACTGCTTAAACCAGGCTGATTGCTTTACTGGTTTGAGGTGAGAGAGAGTGAGAGAGTTAGAAAAAAAGAAGAAGAGATGCATACATACATACGTACGTGTGTGTGAGTGAAGTCTTCTGCTATTTATTTTAGAGATATATCCTTTCTCTCCACCTTTACTCCTTTTTTTGTAAATCTAACCATCGGCTTGTTTGTCTTCTACATAGTGCAAGAAGAAGGAGAGTGTGCTCTCCTCGAAAAGAGGGGCGTGTGTTGTACAATCGTATCCGTACCAATGAGTGGGTTTGACGGATTTACAAACACGACGTCGAAGAGGTCGGTTTTCGTCAGTCGACTTTGACGACGACAAATACTGGTTGTTAAATAACTAGGATTTATCTCTCTCTCTCTCGAGCTATTCGGTTACATTACAAAACAGTAAACACACACACGCACGCACATTACATACATGCACACAAACACCCGTACACGCACACACTAAAAAAGCCAAACAGAACTAAGATGTGTCTTTAATACTTGTTTTTAAAAATATATATTATATATATACATATATATACATATATATTTATATATATATATGTGTGTGTGTGTGTGTATCTTTGCTACAACATTGGAGTTATTGGAGTACCATTCTTTGAGAAAAAAAAAGCAGACACCTATTAGCGACGTGTACTTCTCTCTCTCTCTCTCTCTCTCTGGATAAATATTATTATCATTACAATTTTTTTCTTGTACACTTCTTGTTCGTATTGTGGATTGCTACAGACTGGATTTTTACACTAGATCAATAATATGAAGAGGCAAAAACAGGCAAGTGTAGTCGGTGGGAAATGTACAGCTTCAATTACGATGCCGTCACAAAATACAGAAACACACGCTACCATCACACGGGCAAGGCGCAACGGATTCAAGTAAGTATTACAGACATATATATATATATATATATATATATATATATATATATATATATATATATATATATATATATATGATATTTACTTCTATTGGGAACTTTTAATGTTTATGTCTCGATTTATTTATTTCTTTTTTGCTTCTGATGGCTTCTTCTCTTCTAAGCTATTAAACTTGGATTTTAAATAAAATATAATTATGTACTTTATTTTATATATCTGCATATGTCGAAGTTAGTATGTAACTGCGAATTTTATACTAAGCATATATCTGTCTGTGTGTCTACTGTCTGTCTATCTTTCTGTCTGTCGGTCAATCTGACTGTCGAATTGGAAATATAACTCGTTTCATGATTTGAAGCCTTACTTTTTTGTGTTATTTCTACGTACAATTTCCCGTATGCAAAAATAAATGTACATATCATTGCATGCATATATATATATATATATATATATATATATATATATATATATATATATATGTGTGTGTGTGTGTGTGTGTGTGTGCGTGTGTTTATGTGTGTATGTGCCTCTAAATGTATGACATCCTTCTTAGATATACATGATGTATATGTGTATATACATATATATATATGTATATATTGTAACTGAATATATATGTATCTATATTGAATGTGCATATGTATACACACACACACACACACACACATATATATATATATATATATATATATATATATATATATATATATATATATATATATATATATATATATATATATGTATATTACGCTTGTATTTTGGTATATTCTATTTACCAAGAGAGAACGATCAGGATATGAAAAATGTTTGCAAATTCTTTCCAAAAACAACGTTTACTTTTATAAAATTCTTATTTAACATTAGTTTTTTTTTTTTACAGTTTTTTCATTTACTTATTTCGTCCGTCTCGTTTCTTCTCTCTCTCTCTCTCTCTCTTTCTCCCCTCATCTCTCAGGGTTCTTTTGATTTTTTAATTTAAAAATATTATCACAATCTCTCTCTCTCTCTCTTCGTTCTCTCCTTCCTCTTCCTCGCTCCTCACTCAATCTCCTTAGAAATCAGCCGACGTATTTGAACATTATATTGACTCCGCTTGCTACTACAACTCATAGGAAATAGAACGAATGAAGCTATCACTCAGCTTCAAATTTTTCACAGGGAACGAGGGGGTGAAGAATGAAAGAAATATTATTCCCTTCTGCTTATGTTTTCTTTTCTTTCCTTTCTAAATAAATTTCCTATTTAAATTTATCTGAACCTTTCTATTCAAATTTGCATAACTTCACCTATTTTTTTTCTTTTTTTTCTTTTCGGTAAGATATCGTATAACCATTACCGATATAACATATCATTCACATGGTTTAATTTCCCAGGGGTTTATTCTTATATAATTTCGTCAATTCATACGGCAACTATTATATTTAAATCACATTTTATTTATTTCTTAACCAGAAAAGAAACTGTAACCAAATACCATGTACACATTACCAAGCAAGCACTGACTGGCTTAATGAATAACAAATTCAAATTTTTCACAACAGACATGGCCATTAAGTTTAATTTAATACCTTTTTCATTAATTTTTCACCTCTTAATGAGTACAGATTATACTTCTTTTCTTATATTCTCAGAAGAATATTCTTTGGTTTAGTAGTGTTGATATAGCATTTCATGTCTGCTTACTACACTACAACCCACCATCGTTTTAAAGACCGGCCAGTAGTCGTGCTTACCTCGCTCGTCTGACCAGGTAGTGGTAGTAGTTGTGGTAGCAATAATAACAATAATAATAGTACTGATCGTAATAGTAGTAGTAGTGGTGGTGATAGTGACAATAGTAGTAGTAGTAGTTGAGTAGTCGCTGTGGCGGCTTAGTGGTAGTAGTCGGAGGAGTCATGTTGGGCAAGTACACTTTTCCCACCTTTTCTTGCTCTCCTTCGCTTTTCTCTCTCTTTCTTACATTCTCTCTCTCCCTCTTTCGCACACACACGTACACATACCAACCGTGGTATGGAGAGTAACTATCTTTCACATATTCCATGCCTGGTTCTAGTGTTAACTACGCACTACCCAAAGACTAGAAAGAAAACCAGACCGATGTATTATTTTACCTACATTTTTTGACTATCATTCAACAGAATCGTTTATAGCGGTATTAATTAATGATTATTTTTATCAATGTTATTTATCATTCTTTTCGTAATGTTCATTGATTTTAGTGTGTATACTTCAGTGTGGACACTAACAGTGTGTACTGTACATGGACGTTATTTTGAATTTGACTCGTGTAAAAGAGGACGAAATATACAATGTGAATAAATAAATATTGTGCCATCAAATGTAACCTCCATTTACACATTTTAAATTTATTCTACGTAAATGATTCTCTCATTAATTTACGTGTGTCACGTTTGCATACGGAAGCACTCTGGCACGTTTACTAAATACAATTATAACTTCGAAATTTTCCCTTATTCGCTAATATTTTCTACAAATTATGGTCATTTGTGTCTATTGATTTTCTCATTCTTTGTATTAGAGAAAGACGTGAATAATAATATATAGGTTTTTATTTACGTACTTTCTTGCTTATAAATAAAAATATATTCAGTATTAAAATTAAATTGCATATCATTAAGAATCATTAGATTTTATTCCGTGCAATATTTTTAAATTTCTTCGATCTGAGACGTGTTTGTTTGATAAAGTTCGTTCGTGCTTGTTTTCATTATAATTCATGTCTTGCCTAGACAAATGTGTATCAAGCTAGGAATGGACTTCTTTTAGGTACGTATATGCATATGTGTTTGAGTTTGAGTACATTTGGTCTTTTTTGCATTTATGTTGAGTCTAGCCGAATATTTCTAAACATTTTCTCTGTGGACATCAATGAAAGGCCATATTGGAAAAAATAACTTCTCCATGATCTGACTTCCTCCTACCTAGTTGGCTGAGAGAGTGTGTGCGCCAATTTGTTGGCCTCTCTCTCTCTCTCTTTCTCTCTCTCTCTCTCTCCCTGAGAGAACGTCCGGGGAGGGGGTAAAGATGGGAGAGAGAGGAGAGAGCATTACGCTGTTGCTCTGAACTAGGTCACGTGGTTTCGTGTTAATAAAACACGGTGATATTGTGTTTAAATAGAATATTGGGAGCCTGAGGAAAACTCTGACGTCATGAATGCTTGCCCACACGAGGTGCTTGTTTCCCCCCCGACAACCCTGGCCAGGTTCCTCTGCGTATCGGCCCCCGACCCTTAGCAGCAGGATGCAAGGTTTTCGTGCACATTTTTCATTGTTATGTTTACATTGTTGATCATCCACCATTTTTGAACGCCATGGCTCTCACCCATATTTCAATTTTTCCCCCTTCTCTCTTTTTTTCTCTCCGTTTATTCACGATACACAGACAACAAAAAGAAGATTTTAAGCATAATAAAGACTACAAGATTTGTGTTTTATTTTCTATATTTCGAAAAAATAAAAAGGCTCGGTTTCTATTCGTAAGTATGTATAGTTTGGGGAAGAAAAATATGCTGTAGAAAATATGGAACGCCTGCAGACCAACTCACGCTGTCTTTATCACAAAAAAGCATCAACACATAATCATCGTGGCATACCGTATTTGCCTATCTATAAGACGCATGTTTTACTACAAGAGTATATGGGGGACTACCACTCGTTGCAACACATCCTAGACCCATAGGTGCCAATTTAGAGCTTAGTTAGATGCCTCTCTCATCATGATGCCGGTGAATTAATTTGAATGTGCATCTTACATGCAGGCAAATATAGTGTATACACACACACACTCATATATATTGACTGAAATGACATGAATTAAAAAAAAAATCTTTTTATATAATTAGTGTTTGAAGCTATGAAGCCTTCTACACATACACACATACACTCTTGCTCTCACTCACATACACGTATCAATGTATATGTATGAGAGATGAACGACTGAAGGAAACGTTGTCTCACTGACGACTTCTTATTCGTGAACGTATAGATTAGATTGGGTTTAAGAAAATAATTAACAGAAACACGTTCTTCAGTTCGTCTGTCCGGTAGTTGAGAAATTATTTGCTCTCTGATAGCAAAGGTTCAAGACTAGCAATAAATACACCGTATATCACATTCATATCCATATTAAACAGTATCTAAATATATTAACTTATTGAATATAGTTCTGTATTGGGGTTGTATATATAACGATAAGTGGGAATGTTTGGCTAAAGTTGAATGCTATCCGAAAAGCCCGAAGTTATTTGTAGCATTTCAATTCTTAAATAGTGCTATTAATGTTTATTTATGTTTAGGTTAGCGTGTAAAATCATGAAAAAGATGTTATAGTGTATCAGCAAACCATATGGTATACACTTCAACATAATCACACGGTTCCAAACTGTCGTTTAGGTCAAACTGGAGTATGGACATGAATTTCAAGAGATCATTCGCAAAAAAAAAAAAAGAAATGTGAGCAGGAATTGTGATGTTAATGTCATATAACGCCCGACCCCAGTGAAATATTTTTACAACAAAATCTTCCAATTACTATGCGTCCTTATAATGTTAGTAAATATCTATATAATCTCACAACTAGTTGCACCAAGACACACCCACATCATATATAGAATCACGAAAAGCTATATATGCACATATTTATTCATGTGTCATCATGAATCTTAATGCACGAGGCTGCTAGTATATGCAGTTAATGAGCTTTAAATATACATAACTTGTAGATCAAACCCCAAAACAAAATGAAAAATACAACGTTTACTCAATGCGCACGCGCGTGCACACACGCACACATACACACGAACAAGTGCGCGCGTGCGCACACACATCTCTCTCTATATACATGTATATGAGAGAAAAAGTGAGGTACATATATTGTAATCATATGTATGTCAGGCATATATTTGTATTAGAATGGAGACTAACACTTCCCCCATTTCTCTCTCTTGTTCTCTTTCTCTCTCACTATATGTATACGTGTGTATGCATGCAAAAGTCTCCAGCGAAAAACCGATTTCAATGGTATTTAGTATCTACCTTTCAATGAAGAGCGCTGGGAACTATTGCACACACATAAAACACACACAAAGATATGGGAGAGGGAGAGAGAAAGAGAGAGAGAGGAAGAGGGATACAGAGTTACGTTATCATATAAGTGTATTTTGTGTATTCTAGATTTGTGCAGGTAAATAAACAAGTAATTAACGTTCATTTAATCATTATGCAAAAACTTGTATTGAAATGAAGACCCTCTGTAAAAATACTCACATATACATACACATGCATGTATGAGGGTCGTATTGTGTATTCAAATGAAGGATAAAAGTAACCCTGCTTATAACATTTTGAAGAAATCATTACTTCCATAAAAGTTGAATTTGCTTATATCTCTAATTTCGTCTTTTCTAATTCTTTAAATTTGCATATTATTTTCAGAACAGTAGAATTAGTACGAACTAAACGTTCTTAATTCTAAGACAAACGATGTCAAATTTTATGAGGTAGAAGGAAAGAAATAATAATGATCGAAAAGTTAACAGAAAAGAGGGACTGGCGAAACACTTTTAAATAAATCCAGACTATTTTAATAACAATTGTTATTCAATTATCTGAAACCTGAAAGCATGTTTTTCACTTAGTTTATATATATATATATATATATATATATATATATATATATATATATATATATATATATATATATATATATATATATATATATATATATATATATATATATATATATATATATATATATATATATATATATATATATAATGTATCCCCTAATCTTTACTTTGTAAGTATAATAAGATATTAATTACTTACAGTAACTGGTGTTCCTAAGCAGTCACTCATCTAACTGCTAATCAGGTTCGACATTTCTTAACTTCGATGATCAAGAAGACATAATTGCGTTTGGTCTGGTGTTATTTTCACAGATATACCTTGATC
>OY735236.1:26949553-26954553 GCA_963457665.1 Thysanoteuthis rhombus | reverse complement strand
ATATATATATATGTATATATTTATATATATATATATATATTCATATATATATGTATACATTTATGTACATATATATATGTATATATTTATATATATATGTGTATATTTATATATATATATTTATATATGTATATATATTTATATATGTATATATATATTTATATATATATGTTTATATATTTATATATATATATTTATATATATATATTTATTCATTTATATACATATATATACATATATATACATATATATATATATATATATATATATATATATATATATATATATATATATATATATATATATATATATATATGCGCGTATACATAAAATAACAAACTACATGAATGACATAGGCTTCATGTTACATAGTAAACAACTAATGATCCCAATGAGAGAAGATTTACACATAATAATTAAGTATATGTAAAATAAGGAAAAAAACTGAAGAAAGTTAGATAAATTGCATTGACTGATATTGGGAAATAAGCGATGAAATGACATGAAAGAAAATTTTGGAAACGTTTTTTTAAGTTCAGTGTTTAAAGCTGTAAAGCTTTTTAGACCCCTTCCCCTTATGTATAAATAAATATATATATATATATATATATATATATATATATATATATATATATATATATATATATATTTTCCTCATGGGTTATAACTAGCTAAGGAATATTAACCAAAAAAGATGATGATTCTGACTAAATTTTATGTTTATAACTGACCAGAATATTTTCTTTATAATAAGAATTTGAATAAATGAAAGGAATATTATGAAGGAAAATCAATTCTGTGTATACAAAAATGTGAAAAAAATTTTGTCATAGGTAATAAGTACCTGCTTGATTAGCTCGAAACTTTTGGATAAAAATATGGATTACGCATAATGACCAGTGAAATGCGGTATTGAAATCACAGTGCAATTTGCCATTACTTCCATAAGTACAATTTCTTTTCATTTACTCATTATAGAAAATGGAAGAGGAAAAATAATCGACTAAAGAGACAAAAATGTTCTTTTGTCGGTTGGGAAATCCTATTAAGGATGTATTGCGATCTTTATCTTGGTGAATTATTCTGTATTGAATTTAGAAAAAAAATACTTATTTTTTTAATAATCTTTGTTACTAAGTAAAACATATTTGTATTCAGATTAGAAACAAATTTAATTGTTTAATTTGGAAAAATCTTGAGATTTCTTGAGTACATCTAAATTGAAAAGAGGAATGTATTTTTTTCATTTTTATTTTCCCAAGATGATGTAAAATAATCCTCGAAGTATCAAATTTTCAATTCGAGTTCCTTTATCATAAATTGGTTACAAACAAATATGTCCTTACGATTGTTCCTGCATGGTTTTTAAATTGATATAATACATTTTGTGATTAGTTAAAATGTTATGTCGATTGCAAGATCATATTTATGTCATGTTAGACAAGCATTTACTTATACATATATTTAGGAATATTTTATTTTTCTATAGTTAGGACTTATGATATATACATATATGTATTTATACACATAAACACATATACACTTATATATGTTATGCGATTATAAGAGAGAGAGATAAAATATATAACAGCAAGATCGATCAAGTCTACACTAATACTAACTATATGATCTTGCAATATTGTATGATTTGGCTATTGACTTTTAGTATTTGAATTATAAGAATGGTTACATTTTGATCATTGCAGATCGTTATAAATACTTCCTCCATTAACTACTAGAGTGATGGAAATTATCAACAAGAAATAATTTCAAAATTATTGATACATTCATGATGTTTGAAGAGCTTGGCTCAGTACAATAAAATACCATTTATCCATGAACTTTTATATTTATATATATATATATATATATATATATATATATATATATATATATATATATATATATATAGAGATAGATAGATAGATAGATAGATAGATAGATAGTCTGACCTGTTGCTTTTATCTGAGTTTTGATCTGATATTTTGAGTACTCAATCATTTTTGTTTCCGTATGAGTGAACCTCGGGTTAACAGGTCAAGTTGGCCTGCCTGCTACATACTTGGCCCTCCTTACATTAGTCACGCCGACCCCTCTTTGTTGATCAGAAACCAACGGAGGTCAGTAAATAATGTATGAATGAGCTGATAAGATTTTTTTAAAATTTTTTTATTATAGTTGGACTGCGATCTGTGCTCATGTCGATAAACATGGACATATGCTCGTTACTGGTATTTTGTCTACTTTTGTACGCCAAATACTTGTTGATTTGTTAATGATACGCGTATACTACACAAAGTTGTCAGCAGAAAAGGCTTTAGAATACACGCACATATATTTATATATAGATATAGATGTATACGTATAAATACACAAAGAACGAATCAGGAATGCAATATGATATAATGCAATATCCGATGTGTCATAGGTTTATTTCATGAAGTGTGCGATACATTCAACATCATCAACAACCACTTCCTGAAAGTATTGCTTCACACACATGACCTGTTGAAGAAGAAGAAGAAAAGAACAACCTACGGAATTATAAAGACTCTTATCCAAAATATTTACTGCCCTCGTTAATACGAGTTCAATATTTCGTCGAAAAATCAGCATTTGAAAGTGTTACTGCCTTACATTGCAGTTTTAACGAAGTAATCGTCTTGAAATAAATAAAACTGAAACTCCCTTGGACGAAAAACTAGGTAAACTTTTTCTGTCTATCCACGTTGTCCAGTTGTCAAGTTGGCTTCACCAAAAGCTTTACTCGGATTAAGTTTTGTGATTCAAACTTTCTGATCGATTACTTCTGTGTCGTTGAATTTTGAACCATAAAGACTGCAAGACACTTACTGAAAGTTAGTAATAAGTTTTTTTGGTGAAGAACTGAGAAGAATTGCTCTTGAAGTTTCGATATACATTCAGTATACGTGTTCTTTCCCATACATGCACACATAGCATGCATTTATGAATATATATGCACGTATATCATAGATGAATATTTTGTATGTTTATACACATACACGTGCGTGCGCACATATATGTATGTATGTATGTATGTACATACATTGCGATTGCATATGCTTACATTTTATGTGATACCGTCATGTATTTAAGACGTACGCTTAAAAAATTATTATATCCTCAAAAATAATAAAAAACATGTAAGCAATATTTATTTGTCACGTCCGCATTTGTGATCGTAGGCAAGCTACATCAGGAAAATCGATCTTGCCCGATTTATTAGGGACTTGGCATTAAGTGCGTATGCACTGCAGGTCTGTTGAGCCGTGAGGGGAGCAGCTGTGTCGGTATTTACATGAACTGAAATACCTTTTATGCCAGTATATAAGATAGATATCTTTTTTTCAAAGCAATCATTTCAGTGAGCTGGTTTTATGACTAGGCGTCCAACAAATCTTGTTAAGTGCTGGGTACCAGCAACACGGACAGTCGCCCAGGTGTGAGGGACGCCTGTCACTTGTCTGAGGCCGAAGGATTCTCCAAATACAAATTGAAAATATATATGTGTGTGTGTGTGTGTATATATATATATATATATATATATATATATATATATATATATATATAGAGAGAGAGAGAGAGAGAGAGAGAGATATTGTTTTTCCCGAAATAAATCCCAAAAGCATACCCTATAAATATGAGTTTACCTTATTCAGCGTGTTCCTAATTATACAAGAATCTATCTATCTATCTATCTATCGTATTGCACATATTATTGCTGGGAGAGGTGAAGAAAACGATGATTAAATTTTCTTAAAATAAATGATAAGCTTTATTCTTTTGTTATCATTAAATTGTTATTATTATTGTTATTATCATCATTTTTATTATTATTATTATTATTATTATTATTATTATTATTATTATTATTATTGTCATCAAATTAATTTTGCTGATATTTGATTTCTTTTCCTTATGAAAATTACGTGATGGTTTACTAACTGAATCCCCAAAATTGGCTGAATTTCGCTGATAAATTACACTTGATCATTCAATAATTTCCCATAAGAATTCGAAAATGTAGTCTCAGGGAATCCCTAAGCTTTTAGCAGCACCTCCCCATTGCACTAAACTGAACTGACGCCTGGGCAACTTTTTTCCCTTGCCCGCATGTAAGCGTATGGACACAAAAGTTAAACTCAATCTTGTACATTACATTCTGCCCTCTTGAGGTAGCGTATGAATACCTACTACAGGACATTATCAGATTGAGGGAAAACTATCATTCTTGAACTTTGAATTCTTTCACACTTGGCATTATAACACTTGCTGTTCGACCATTATAATGACTAGGCGACGTATAAGCGACATTCTTCACTGGACCAAGCACACACGCTCAAACACACACTCACACACACACACACACACACACACACACACACACATATATATATATATATATATACATATATATATATATATATATATATATGACGAAACACGAAACAGCTGCCTGTGGATGACACAATTATATATATATATATATATATATATATATATATATATATACATATAACAAAACACGAAACAGCTGCCTGTGGATGACACAATTATATATATATATATATATATATATATATATATATATATATATATATATATATATATATATATATACGTGTGAGTGTGTGTGTGTGTATAGAAATTGCAGTATTCATAGATTTTTAAAAAGTTTCTCAGAGATTTGTCAGAGATTCATCAATATGTTTTATTAAGGAGTGACAATTAATAGCATACAAATGAAAAAATAAGTATAATTCAAATGTACTTTGGCATTTTGATAGTCACTGGGTTCTGGGATTAGTCAAAATAAAAGTCTTGACGATCATAAATTTGATAATTTCCTTGAGTTCTTGTTATAAAAAAATTGTTCAATCCCTCTCTCTCTCTCCATATATATATATATTTGTCATTATCATTAAGTCCAGGTCGTGAAGCAGGAAATATGTTACTATTTTTAGGTATGAGTAAAATCG
>OY735236.1:26859553-26944553 GCA_963457665.1 Thysanoteuthis rhombus | reverse complement strand
TGCAGGATTGTGTGGTCACAATGGCAGATGCCTTTTCTTTTATGTCAAAAATATCGAAATTAGACACAGAAAGTATTAACCATTTGTTAAAATCCAGATATGAAAATAACATTTAAATTAGTTCATTTGTTTATTTACGAAACTTCGATAAAAACCCTTAAAGTTTCAAAGTGGGATTTATCTTTCTCTTCATGTCTACAGAATGTGACACAAGTTATCATGTTAGTGGAGACAAAAATTGACAGTGCTTGCTTTTTGGTACGTCTCAGGCATTAACAATAACCCTACCCCTCTTACTGCAATGGAGAGGTACATCCTTGGGGAACTGATTCCCTTGAACCTGACATTATCCTTTTGAGTTCAAATACATGTATCCAAAACCTCAAACTCGCAACCAAGTTGTGTCTTCTTGGTTTAAAATTTTAGATTTGTGACGATTTAGATTAAGATAAATTATGTTGCTTCCTCTATTGAATAGAAATGTCACATGAATCCAAATAAGTTCGAAACGAAATACTAGCTTAAAATAATTTTTCAGAATTTGCCGACCTCGAAAGTAAGTAATAACTGGTTGAACATTTAAAAATGATATTTTTTCATAGCTCATCGGAGGTTTCATTTATTATATAGGCAATATCAGTTTTATATTAACAGTAAAACGATTTAGTATTTATCTATTGAAATCTTGTTCGAAATTTTCGTGAAAAAGTGGACACAAATAAACCACTGACTTTAGAGGTGTGTTTGACTGAAAAAACAAATCGATGAAGATAAACTGTGGCCTAATTAAATTGATTTCTCTAAATGTGATTTATAAAATTTTGGAATCTTGGTGAGAATTCACCTCGGTTAAAATTGCTGGTCAAATAGATCGCCTTTATTCCTCCCTAAAAAAAACTTTTTGGGTTTACAACGAACGACTTAATTATTTTCATTCTCAATTATTAACGAATAAATTGATCACCTAAAATTACATGAAAATTCCAAGACTAATATATTTGTTAAAATATTGAATGGTAAAATGATTCAATTATTTAATAAAAATAACTGAAGAACTTTTTAAAAATTTTTGGATTGATAGACAAACTGATATAAGTGAAAAAGAGCAAGATCTCTTTTTTTTGAAAGAATACTCTCTACGAAAACAATTATTTTATTTATTGAAGTAGAAATTTCACAAGCTTATATCTAAAATCAACAAAACATTCGTTTCAATAATTTTTAGGTGCAGTGGTTGAAATTCGCTTTTATGATAGTTTATGATAGTTTTCATTCGAAAAGATGAAGACTGCAATCGAGTCAGTTATAAAATTAGGAACTTTATTTTTAGAAACAAACTTCAGTGTTAAAAAATCATTTAATAAAAAGCAAACTTGTTATTAAAAACAAATCGTATGTACTCGTGTATAAGTCGCTGCGGTAGATAAGTCGTATCCCCTTTATGTTTAAAATATGTCGGTTTCAGCCATTGGCCCGTACATAAGTCATATGGGTGCTAGTGTCATATGCAATTTACTGAAATATGTGCGCTCTACGAACGTACACCTGCACGTGAGCGCTCCATCAAACTTAACTTTCTTTCACCTGAAGGTAATGAACAAATGATTACATGGTCTAGTCTGGTCTTTTTTTTACCACTCTTTCTTCTGTTAATTCAGCAGAACTTTCAATCAACTTATGAACTAAACTAAAACAACTTATGCGTATTCCCATTACGTATCATGTGTTGTTTGTACTTGAAGTAAATGCAATGTAACGCAATATTTTTCTTCTTTCATTTTCTACATGTATATTTCTTATTGAAACAGACCTCCAAACACTATTGACCATAGAGGAACTAACAAACTGAAAGCTAAAAGTTTTAGGGGTATATGAGCTATTTAACATACGTATCGTTATTACGTCAAGTCGTTTACGTGACATGTTCACCTGAGGTAGAGCAAGGTTCGGCAGTTGGGTCGCACACGGTTTTTGGCGAACATTCTTTATAAGTAAAAACCTAAAACTTTTCTACGTGTACATACTCAGTAATTGTTCTATTGAGTAAAATATAATTGCACACACACACACACACACACAAGCATATATAAGATCAATTTTTCATTTTTATTATTGTGGAGGCTACCACATAGGGCTTATTTGATACCTTGTTAAATTAACTGTAAATGAATATTTTATTATTTTGGATGTTACGACAGCAAGCTTATTTCATCCTTGGTTATAATTTTTCTAGTGGATTGTTTCACACCATGTTGGTAATTTTTGTATGATATATATATATATATATATATATATATATATATATATATATATATATATATATATATATATATATATATATATATGTGTGTGTGTGTATATATATATGTATATATATATATATTTATATATATGCATTTGTATATGTATATATATATATATATTATGTATATGTATATATTTATTTATATGTATATATATATATATTTATATATATTTATATATATATTTATATATATGTGCATATATATATATATATTTATATATATGCATATATATATTCATATATATGCATATATATATTTATAAATATGTATATGTATATATATATGCATATGTATATATATGTATATGTATATATGTATGTATATATATATATGTATGTATATATATATATCTATGTAAATATATATGTATATATAATAATATTTATATAAAAATTTATATTGGAAAATTCTTCAAATTAATTCATCTGTCGAGACCCCAGTCAATAATCAAATAAAGAAAAATACTTTTATCATCATTAAGCTACGTATAGTAGGTGGATATAGACAGCAATCTTTCATTAATATTCAATGTTTTTCAAATATTTTACTTTAGGAAATTGAAAAGAAAAAAATTATCCCTAGTTCAATATTTAATATATATATATATATATATATATATATATATATATATGTATATATGTATATATATATATATATATATATATATATATATATATATATATATATATATATATATATATATATTGTTATTGTCTTGTTCAAGCTGATGCGAAATTGGTCAAAAGTATCTGATGTATATTTATAATTATGTGATTTATTATTTTTTTCCCAACATGTGCTGTATAACACCCTAAATGAAAATATAAGGATGTTTTATATCTTTGAAGTATCTTAATTCACGCGTTTTGCTCTCAAAATGTTAGAGTTAATCAAGTTGAGAGATGCTGAGGTTGAATTGAAATTAGATGTTGAGAATCTTTCAACTCAGAAATATAAAAGTTTGATTTTCGATGAATGAATAAAGACAAAAAAAAAACATTCTATTACTTCTCAAGGCAAAAGGGCTAATGTTAGAATTTCTTTTAAACCTGGTAAAAGTTTAGTTATGTGATGTTTTTTCGGGTGGGGGGATGCGTTATCAACCTTGAACAGGTTAATTTTTAGGATATTCTGATCTGTAGCTGTCACCAACTAAAACATACTTCGAAAAAATCTATCAATCTATCCTCTTTGAAAATATATATTCTTCTGTTGAAATATCTTATTTCAAAATATAAATTTATGCTCTTTTTCCCTGATTAATACACTTATTTAAAAAAATAAATTCTTCATATAGATGGAAAGATGAATTTATATATGCATATGAATACCCAATGATATAACGTGAAAAGCTGACAACATGGATTAGGAAAAAGACTTGAGACTATTTAGTCAATTTTTTCATCAAAGAGTGTAATAGCTTGCGTATGTTTCACCCGTGGGTCCCGGGTTTCGTCAAAGCTTTCTTTTAAATAACTTATACTTTCAAAGTTCTGACGAAACCTGGGACGGATGAAACGTAAGCTATTACACTCTTTAATGAAAAAAAATTGAAATGTACCGAGTAGTCTCAAGTCTTTTCCCTTATCCATATAATCAACCTTTTCACAACTCACTGTCGGATATACATCCTCTCTCCTCATACACACACGCACACACACACACACGCACACACACATACACACATATATATATATATATGTACATATATATATCAATATGACACACACACACACACACATATATATATATACATATATATAAGTATATAAAATCTGATTGTGTGTGTGTGTGTGTGCGTGTGTATATATATATATATATATATATATATATATATATATATATATATATATATATATATATATATATATATTATCAAATACAGGAATGATAATCATACTTATCAGAATTACAGATAGTATCAGTATCTTATTTGTTTGACGTTTAAATGTTTGAATTAGTAGAACTTAGCAATAGTGACTAAGGTCTAAACTTCGGTAAATAAAATTGTGTAGGTATATACTCCAATCCTTGTTTTAATCTTCTATTCGTGTTATTATTCTTTCAAATCGGTTTGAATTATTATTATTATTATCAGCAGGTTTATCTATTGCATTACCAAAATCGATTCACATGAATATTCATTAAAAATGAAATATTCAGGGACTCAATAATGTCAATTTTTTTGGAAGATTGAAGCAGTATAATCTTCCTATTCTATTTTCCCTCATGTAGCCTCATGGCAGACTCGGCTAAACTTGATTAAAAACCAATGCATGAAATATTTGCTTGAATTTTAACAGTTGCTAAAGCGTATTGTTTACAAAACATTACCTATTGTTTTGTTTATTATCAGAGTATAATTACTTGTTTCAAGATTTGTTCGCATTTCAAAACTTCAGACGTTCCAAGAGTCTTTCGGTCAATCAAACTCTTTTTGCTTTGAAATTTGTATGGACTATCAAATTCAATTCGTTCCTTGAGAAGTTTGGACTATCAAACTCTATACGTTCCAAGAGTTGTTTTGACTATCGAACTTTATTCATTCCAAGAGTTGTTCAGGCTACTAAACTCTATTCGTTCCAATAGTTGCTCGCATTATCGAACTCTACTGATTCCAATAATTGTTCCAAACATTGAGCTCCATTCGTTCCACCAGTTGTTCAGACTATTGCACTCAAATTTTTGCAAGAATTGTTTGGACTGTTGAACTCTAAATCCGTGGAAAGAACAGTCCATGATTATAGGAAGCATCCATTGTTTCCTATTTCCTCCCCAGATACCTTTCGTAGAAATTTCCTTGATCAAATTTCTTTCAACTTGAGCAATCGTAGATCACGTGATTCAGTAAATCATGAAAAAATTCGCGTCTGCAGAGAAGTAAAAGTCCATGTAAATGTGAGTGTCTACATGTATGGGCGTCTGTGTATGCCTATCCATTTTTTATATACTTCTTACGGTCACCAGCCATCAAATGTCCTCTGCTGGACAAATGCGTTTCTCAGATTCTTCAATTTCGACATTGACTGTGCTAAGCTTAGCCATATCTTACCGGAAAACCTTTCTATTCAATCCATCTATCTTATGTCTGGCCTTCTCCTACTGCGTTTTCTATCCTTTGAGCGTCAATCTGTTTACTGTTGGGACTATCTGTTGCCTTCCTTCTTACTATATGCCCGATACATATCCATTTTTGTCGCTTTATTACTTTTATGATATTTTTTCACTTTGGTCTACTCTTGGATCCATATTGATATTTTATCTCTTTGGGTTATTTCTAAAATAGCTCTTTCCATAGTTCTTCATTTGATTTTGAGTTATCTCACAATAGTAGTCCTACCTTACAGGAAAAGAGATAATAAAGATCTTGTTTACTATTGACCTATTACATTACAATCTGACATGTATAAATTAATCTCAAAATTACGTAGAAACAGACTAGTAAACACTTGAGGTGAAAATTTACCATGTGAGCTGGCAAGTTTCAGAGATTTCAATGGACATTAGACCACATGCATACAATAAATCAGTTGCTTGAAAAGCCAACAGGATACAACAAACCACGTTGGCTTCTATCGATTATGAAAAATCATTTGATTCGGGAGAACACACGGTAGTCTCCTACTCAATGCGAGAGCAAAGTATTAACGAAAATCATATCAAGTTTGTTGAACATATACGAAAATTTCATTGAAACAAGACATAAAGATACAAATAAGATACAGATTTGAGAGGGTATACGACTAGAGGATACGATTTCGCCTAAACTCAATAAAGCAAGTCTCGAAAGTACCTCCCGAAAAACTGACTGGGATCGAACATAGACGGAGAATATTTAAACCATTTATGCTTTGCAAATGACATTGCAGTTATATCAGAAACATCAGATGAGTTACAAAATCTGTCAGTGATCTAAGTAGACAAAGCCTCAAAATAGGGCTAAAGACGGACAGAATTAGGACAAAAGTGATGTTTAACAATAACTTTCCAAAAACTGTTACCCGGACGCACTTTCCCGCCAGCAATATCCCACCAAGCATTTTCTTGTTCTTCCGTTACATCCATTATCAGTTGTCCAATCTCATTTACCTTCAGTGAATATACTTGAACAATTTTCTGAAGAAGAGTATGTTTGATAATCTTATGGCAATTAGCACTGTTAACTTGCGCAAACCTTCAAATAGGGTCGTTGCTTCACCCGATATCTCCCTGCTTGTGTTCCTGCATGCGCAGATACGCATGCAAATACTAGCACACACACGCATACATACATAAACACACGTACACACTAACATACGCACTCAAATACATGTATGCATGTGTGTGAATGCTAACACACGCATACCCGTACACCCATGTACAAAGACGCACATTAACACATGAAATCGTATACACTCACACACACATATATATATTAATACGTGTAAACGCATACAAACACGTATATACGTGCACCCTAACATACATACATACATACATACATACATACATACATACATACATACATACATGTACACTAACAAACGCACGTACATACAAAACTTCACATACGTACCCATTAACAAATGCATACACAGACACACTCACGCACTAACACATGCTTGCAAATACATGCACACGCATACACTTTCGCATACAGATCCACATTCACAGAAACACTAATATATTCATACATATACATGAACGCACATACATGTACACTAACACGTGCACACACGTTTATGTGTGCATTTGTATACACTCAAACACGTATACACACATGGGTTAGCGCACATACAGGTACACTAACACCCGTACCAATGCATGCACATATATACACATGCACCTACATGCACACTGACACACACACTGATATATATAAATTACATATGCATACGCACCCACACCCTCTAACGAATCCACATGCATATGCACATGCACATGCACACACTCATACATTTGCACAAATGCACGTGCACACATGTCAATTTGATATCGTCATTGGTGATCAGGAAAGAGGAGAAACGATTGGCTGGTAACTTTCTAGATCTGGGAAATGCACGGCTGAGTATTACGGGAAAGTGCGACTGGGAAAATACGACTGGGAAGTGTAGAACTCCAGGAAACAACTAAAAGAATAGAGGATGAAGATTTGGAAGGTATTCAGGAATATAATTACTTGGGTCAGTTGATGAAGTTTGAGAAAGGCCATGAAAGCCAAATCAGACAACGTATAACATTTGCTTTGGAAGCATTTAGTAAACATTGAAGCATATTGGAAAGCACCTTGCCAACTTGCTGAAAACGATTAGTGTACAATGAATGTATCATGCCTGCTATGACGTACAGATACAAAGCATATGAAGTGCATGTATATTAATATGTATCTTTTTATATGCCTGTTTATGTACATATGTGTATATATATGAATATGTATATTCCTTTATGTGTTTGTATATACTTGTATATAAATATCTATATACATATTATATAAGTACTGGAATGTACCCATCTAAAATAAGGGTGTTTTATTTATGGATCGGCACTAAGGAGCCTATAGTGATTTTACCAGGTAATTTATTTTCAATAATTCAAGTATCCTTCTTTTTAGATTTGAAAAAAAATCTCAACTCATCTGAAGCATTTCAGTTTGTGATGATCTGACATGAAGTCTCAAGAATTTCTAATACATAATGTTTATTGTTGTGCATAATATGAATATAAATCAATCAATGAGATCATCTCATTTGAGCGCAAATAAACAAACAAATAGATAAACTGAAAAAATAGCATATAAGCTCATGGTAAATTCTGTACATAACCACGACCAAAGGTCCCTGTTTTTATTTGCGTTAGCTCGATGGACGGACCATAGCATATAACCTGTGGTTTAAAGGGTGGGGTCACATTCACCTTAGAACTCCATTACTCAGGCTTTTGTTCATGGGCCTGCCCTCTATGATCCTACTGCTGTGAAAAACCCTCAAAACGATTTTATTCGTTCGCAGAGCCAAAGCCATCATATGTGTATATGAATGAGTGTGGATAAATTTCTATATTTCTGTATGTGTATTATGGGCTGGATAATAGGGTAAGTTGATCTGAGGATGAACATAGGATAGGTGGCGGTGACCTCTTATGATCCTTACAAATTAATTTAGGGTCAGGTCAATTTTAACGTTTTCAAATCTCAGGAATATGGCTGAACCCTACTGGGTGCAAGTTTGTTTATAAGAGTAATTTGGTCCCAGGATCAACATGGGATGAGTGGTGCTAGCCTCTGAGGTTCCATAGGTCAATTTTGGATCGAATTTTTGAGTTTCTATTCAAAAATTCATATGCTTCTATGAAAAAAAATCATTGGTATTACGATAATGGTACAATGCCTTGAGGTACGGAATCGGCGGTCCGTATTTGACCCCGACAAAAAAAATGAAACTTTTTTCTCTTGTATATATATTATACGTGCTTTCAAACTATGAGATCTTGAAAACTTTCGAAAATTTGTCAGTTGTGAGACAAAGTCTTTTTTTAGGGGGGGGGGTATTTTAAAATATAACTGAAATGTTGAACACTTTCTTTCCGTTCTTCTATGGAAATCAGTGGATGTGAATTTCTCTATTTTTCAGTGCTTATACCAGTTTGACAGTAATTACATCGGGAATCTAACTTTTACCTGACAATAAAACGTCTTTCTTTGAACAAAAACTCTAACCGTAATCCAAACACTACTCTGATGCACAAACAACTAACTCCAAAAGTGAGGATATGAATTCTCATTTTTGTGAAAAAACAATTTTGTAAGGTTTTAGATGGTGCTACACGGGCCTGCCCCGAGGGTTAGCACTGGCCTGCATCAGTTTGTTTGGGATGTGTGTAGGCAAAACGCACCCCCTGTCCTCACCAAGTAGCCAGGTATGCGCACTGGTGTCCCCTCTTTATTTCATTTTATGGAATCTCTTCAAAATATCATTTGCTTTCCTATATTTTCTCACACCAGCTGGTATGTATACATATATTGGAAAATACGTTGATAAATCTGCAATAAGGGTTGATTATATACCCTCACTTGATGATGATGATGATGATTTTCATGCCTGAAAGGCAGGCCATATCCACCTGAAAATTTTCTTATCCTTATTCTTTCTCCCATGTAATCTCGTGCCGTACAAAGCTAAGCTTGGATAACACAAACTGTATAGCAAACAAACCAACGTTGTTCTTTTTCAATGGTACCCAATTGCAATCCAGTCATTGCTAAACGGATATCTGAAGTTAGTTTTGCCTCATCAAAAACTGATTAATTATATTTTTGCTTTGTTCTTCTATTTGCAAAGAAAATACCAACAACGAAAAATAACTTGAGATACTTCAGCAATTGGTAAATCTCAGTGGAGAAAATGCATGTTGATAGAACAGATTTGATACGTCAATAAATTATGTTCCTATAATTCAAACAGATGCCTATTAGGTACCTGCCATAAAGTGATGGTTGAAATAATGAAATGATTAAATTTGAAGATTTTGATTTGTTAGGTTGATGCAGAGGTTTCTGAAGATTTTACAAAAAATGATGAAATGCTTAAAATGACGTGAAAAAAAAATTGAAAAAAGATATTCAATAATTATTGTTAATTTCTGTTAATTCATGATAAATATAGGTCATATATGACAATGTAATGATAGGTATATAAAATTCAATAGTTTTTTTTTAAACAGGTCTTTTTTGACGCTCGCTTAAACTAAAATTTCATCTTAATGTTTTCCCGATTAATCTCAACAAGGATTTCCTCTCCTCTAGAGGTCATAAACTATTTCACATCCACCGTTTCGAAATACAAGTATTTTGATACTCTAGGGCCATAATGTGTTGAGGTCACCGAAAAGCTGTTGTGGCAATTCTATTTTTCACGGACTATGGCAAACGATTAATAATTCAAATAACATGATATCGCGGAAGAAAATGCAAAAGGAAAAGGTAGGCCTATTGCCTTCGTCTTGCGGAAGAAAATCAATTATACTCCTTCTACGGTGTGATCCAGCGTGCGTTGCCTTGACAACCATCTCTCTAACATCTTCATCTCGCTGCTCCACTTTTTCCCTTCCTCAGCCCACCCACTCAATACCTAACCCCCTTCCCATTCTCTCTGTCATTCACCCCACACCTCTCACTTATTTCCATTGCGTTCAACGCTGTAAAGATACCGTGGATGAGCGTAGAAACCACCATATTGTCAGGAGCACGCTTGACAGCGGCTGTCTGCAATAGAAACGTTTCGCTTTCAGTTGTAAGGTCCGTTTATAATGGAACTACGCTTGGCGTTCACGAGTTCAGCCGAGAGTTACCGATTTGACGCGATTCTGGTCTTCAATATCGGACATTCTCTCAACAAGAGAGGAAATGCCGTTGTTTGGAGCCAGCACGCATCTTCCCGACAAAATGGTCGGATGTGTACATTTCCGTTGGAAAAGCAAGCACGTGCACACGCGTACACTCACACGCACGCTAGCACAAACAAATAAACAAATACCTGATCAAAACATTATTTTACCTTGAAGATGAATTGCACGATCTTGAAATTCATTTTTCACATGGAGTAAAAAAAATCAGACCTTCGCTGTGAAAAAAGTATATAATTCTCTGAATTATATTCTTTTGAGAAAGTTTTAGTTGACAGTTATATCTGATCAGCTTGTACATGGTATGGCACAATGGTTTGCAAGCAGGTCACCCTGACTAATCCACCAGTATAATGACTCCCTACCAGGGTCTTGTGCCAGACTAAGCTATTGTAAGTAAATAACTTTGGATGCCTTGTTGCTATGGAGGGCTAGGTAAACTAGCAGACCATTACTACTGTAATGAAATCAATCCCAAATGGGTGACCCGCCCGTGTGGTCTTGTGCCAGACTAAATCCAATTTTCTTGATATCGATAATCATTATCAACTTTTCAGGTTTTAAATAGAAAATAATGCCTAAAGAGTCATTTTCATCTTTTAAAAAATACTTGGTAAATTCAAATATTAATTAAAATTGAAATTTACGAATACAATTTTTGAACATCGGAGATCAACTAATCGGTTTCTGTTTACGTCCACTCAAAATGTGATCACATCAAATTCCCTTATACTCTATATAGATATATGTGTTTGTATTTTGGATGTGAAATGATCCGACAGAATGTTGGTGAAAGTGACGATTGGAAAGTGAAGAGAAATACTTGAGAGGAAGCAGGTGTTAAATCTCATTAAAAAAAAAATTTTGTGGGTATGTTCTGATGCATTTCGACGGGTGTGTATCATCTTTTTTACAGGAAAATTTTCATTGGTTCACAAAAAATTACCTCTCACGCATCTTTAGTTCGAATTTTGCAAAAAGGAAACCGTTAATGTCTAAGGGATCTCCATTTGCACTCTCAGAAAACAAGTCAATCGGAAATCATTTTTTTGCGGTGTTTTTTTTCTGCCAGGATTTTCTCAAAAACTGTCGAAGTTAGATCTATGAAACCAAACAATATGAATGTTTTGAATCAACATCATCCAGGATGTTCTTTTCATCATTTATTTAAACCTACACACATAAAACGGTACTTTTTTGTTTAGTTTCATTTTGAGCAGTAATTCTTAGTCCCAAAGACCGTTTATGACGTAATGGTTAAGGCTCCCAAAAGTAGAATTGGCGGACCCAGTTCGAATCCCGACAGAGAAAGTTTAATTTCATTTTAATTTTGTATACTGTCCAACTATTTGACCAGCAAACGTCACGGAAATTTGTCAGTTTTGATAAAATAAGTTTTTCAGGTTTAGAAGGAGTTTCTATTTACAATGTGGTTATATTTCTAAACTGGACCACCCTTCCCATTTATCATTAGAAAACTTCTGGTGTGATTTCTTTTTCTCTTTGTGCTGATCCAATTATTGTTGTGTTGATATTATATAAAGTATTGATTTTTCTTTTCTTTTTCTTTCAATTTCATGTGTTCTCAATGTATTAGACCTTCAAACCATCTCGTCAAATTCGTCAGGTTTGAGAAAGGAAATATTTAAAGGTTATATTAAAGGGGTTTCTATTTACAAGGTAACTATAATGCTAAACTTACTTTCCATTCGTCGTAGTTGACCACGGACGTGAATTTCTCTTTCTCTCGGTGTTTAGGCGTGTGTCCGATATTGCACGTTTGCCTGGATCTATCTTGGAATGTGTGATGGCCCAATTGCTGAGTGATAACAGGGGAAAAACAAAGGCATATCTGAAATCAACAGGACACAATTTATCTGCAACACACTTTTCAAGGTCGAATTTTACAAAAATTAATCCATCGATCTCGTCGCCAAGGAATTAGTTCGAACAACTATATGAAAAAAATAGGCGGACCAATTTCAAAACCTAATGTAGAAAATTTACTTTGTCCCTTTCAATTTTACGTCCCTCCAACTTATCAGACATTTAAATCTTCCGGAAACCTGTCAGTTATCAGAAAGGGAATATTCAAAGGTCTCATAGGATAATGCTAAACTGTATCCTCACTTTCCATTATCATAGGAGACCGCAGACACGAACTTCAATTTCTCTCAATGCTTATGCTAGTTCGGGAAAAAATCTAACCCCAAACTGACAATAAAACATGTTTTTTTCTGAGAGCAAAAGCACTAACACTGCCTTTACCCTAATCCAAACCTAAATGCAATTTAAATATGGGCACAATTTAAATCCAATAGTCCAAAAAAATTAATCTTTGAAGTTTCAAGAGGAGGTACGGTACACATGCCCGCCGAGCGTTTTTATGAAACCTCAATAAAATATTTTTTTTTTGCACAGTCTCTTTACATCTGTAGTTTTTCCTAGACAACTTACTTGAATATTGTCAATGCCTAAATCTAATCATGGAACAAAGAACTATTCACCAGATCAGATTTTGCTCCTTCCTACTAAAATTAACGCATTTAAATTAAATTCTCTATTATTCCACTTCCCTGTTCATATGTTTTTCATATATCTTAAATATCATCGAAGTCTTACATTTCGAACATTTGACGTTTGTGCAAATTTCGTTTCTGTCTACTAAAAATAATTCATTCAGCTCATATAGCATACTCTCAACTTACCTAAATTAACCAGGATTAGCAATAGATCTACCAACCGTGTTTACCTTAAAAACTTATTGAGTGACAGTTGTCCTTTATTGCCAAAGGTTCATTGTATCCGAATGTAATCTAGGAGACCATTTTTACCACTTTGAAAATTTCTCTTTAAAAAACTCCAATACCATACAGGAATACCTTGATAATTGCAGTTAATTCATCCAAGTTTCCGTTCTGTTCAAGGTCTTATTATTTAGTGTGTTTTTCTTTCTGTCTATACTTTGTTAACTTAATTTGTACAGCAATACCCTAATCGTACCACATCAAAACTTGCACTAATCAAAATTGTATTGTTCAAGATATTCCTGTATACAATATTATAAAATATAAACCTGTTAGATTATAATCAAGAATAAGTGATATTTATTCGTCGTCTTGATTGCAATACAGTGATTTTTAACTTTTTTGCAGAGACCCCAAAGACCCATGATTTATTTTCAGGCATAACTGAAAATGTTGGTTATTTCAAATGAAGAAAGTAATTTGCAATATTTTATTGACGACTAATACACTGAAATAAAACTGAATATATTTGAAAAGGTCCATTTAATCCTTTTGATCATACAGGGTAAGGACAGTAAATCTGTGTTATACATATTTTACATTTCCAGTTGCACTAATTAGAATTGTTGACAAGAAAATGGCCTGTTGAGTAGAGAAAAATGGTTTGGAAAAAATGAATTAATAAAAATCCTCAATTCAAAGACTATGGAAAAGCATACAGAATCTAATTAGAATATTATATCAGTAATGCTTTTGTCAAACTTTCGTCATTGATGATAATATACAAGCACTTATAGTTTACGCATGTGCGGGTTAGTAACTGTTAGCACACACACACACACACACACACACGTGTGTTCAAACTCCATTGCACTTTTTGGGTTAGGGATAGGGGTATGGTTTTTACTCAAAGAAAAATACGTTTTATTGTATTCCTTTGAAAATACTACAAAACTTGCTTAAACACTAAACGAGAGAGAACTTCATATCTGAGTTTTCCCTACGACCCATGGAAAGTAAGGGTCCGATTTCGCATTATAGTTATATCGTAAATAGAACCTCCTTAAAGCCATTACTTTTTTTCTTAAAACTGACTAATTTAAAGGTCTAGCAGAGTAAAAGAGCATAGAATAGAAAGAATAAAATTCTGTCCGTGCTCCTAACCATTAAGCCATTATAAATACCACTGATATTCCTATTCATAAATAAGTTTCTAAATAGAGGCTTACAAATTAAGATTGAAAAAAGTAGTTTTTGACCATAAATGGACCTCGGAGGTCATTGCTAGCTGGGCACCCCGTGTTATACCTGGGGTCAAGTTACTCTTGTAGACAAATGTACAGCTGCGAAAGGTAAGGTAAATGGTCATCCGTAGTCGGAAGGGACCCGAAAGATCCTCTTTCGTTACTATCCTTTCCAATATAGGTGGGCGCGACTCTCATTCCTGATCCTTCCCTCACCCTATCATACTCCTGAGTGCACAGGCAAATGTGTCCAAATTTTTTTTTCACGGTGTTCTCGCACACCGTTGATCAAATCCACAACCTTCTGTGTGCGAAGCAGACGTACTAATCATTATACCACCTAAGCAGCCCCTAATATATATACATATACACGTACATGCATCATGAAGTATGTTGCCTGATAACGAAGAAAACATTTATTTTAAATGTTGAATATTTATGTTTCCACATAACCTCATTCCTTGTCAAATCACTTAATTCAGTTGTGAATAATAATCACATTGATCTAACATTGTATTGTAAAGGTTTCATACCAAAATTCAACCAATAACTACGTGTCCTGCTGTGGTCTTGTTAATTCAACCTCTCTTATACTTCATTTCTTCCTTTCTTTCTTTCTTTCTTTCTTTCTAAATCAATTATATCTGCCGTCTAATCTTTTGTATCTATCATCAGTGATACAGAAGTCAAGTGTTAATGATAGAATCGGTTCATTGCATGAAAATGACTTTTCTAGTTTTTGATTGCACAATTTTGTCTTTTGTATCTTTTGTAACGAGCGATAAAAAGAAACAAGATATTGAATGCTGATTTTTAAGGCTTGCAGGACCCCTATACTTGGAAAATGAACATGCCACTGTCTTATCATCCCCAATTCTACGCATTTGGCAATTTGCCTTATTAAGCATGGCTTATTACAGCCTTCTTCTGAGAGATAGTTGCGTAGTTCCTATCTGTTCTAAAAAGTAAGTGTTTGATCCTGGCTTAAACACATGAATATATTTTAAAAAAAAAACAACAAAAAACAGGATTTTGAATGTCGATTTTCAAGACAGACCATCCCCATTTGAAAGAGTGGTGCTACAAAATGTTCCCTATTTCATTTCTTTCCTCCTCCATGTTCTGGTTGACATTCATTCGAATATGAATTAAAATCAGAGCAGTTTCCGTTTTTTCAAGGTGCTGATTGGCGCACAGAAAATGGGATCGGCGGAGTGAGTTCGAATTCCGGCTAAGGTTGTTCATGTTCACATTGTACTAAATCCACGGGGAAAGCTTTGGCCAGTGACTGGATATATTGATAAAACGTCTCGTCATTGGCATAGTTGAGAGAGAGAGAGTGGAAAGAGAGAGAGCTTGTTCAAATGAGTTTCTACATACCTTACCTATCCATGTACATAATTGTATATATATATATATATATATATATATATATATATATATATATATATATATATATATATATATATATATATATATATATATATAATTTAAGGCCATTGTTGTGGGATATTTTGAATTTTTTTACTTGATCTTTACTCTTCCTGTATGCGTGACCGTAAGTCAGTAGTGTAGGCGATAACTGTCCATCTTGGGATTTCGATCAAGTGCTTTCAGGATTTTTTTTATTTTGTACATAGTACGAGGTCCTGTTCGAAAATCTGAAGATTTCGACAGACTGATGAAGCGTTTTTCATCAATCAAATTATCCAATGTCCCATGGAGTATCTTGACAGAAAGTTGCCTGCAAGACAAAATCTACATCAATTACTTACCCGAGAAATTTTTTTTAGAAGAATGGAAAAACATGGATCAAACAGTTATCGATAATCAATTCAAATCTATGCTAAATCCAGTCAAGGCATTTAAATAAGCTAAAAGAAGGGCCTGCAAAATACTTACATTTGTAGATATGAGAGATGTATTTTTTCCCGGATAAAAACTTATCCCAAGCCACCGTATAATTTTAATGGCAACTTTTCACTCGGGCTAAAATGTTACCAGCGGCTACTGTAATTGTAATCTTCACCCTGGCTTAAAGCTTATCATAGGCAACTGTTTTTTTTACCCCGGCTAAAACTCATCATAGGCCACTGTATAATCTTCTCTCATTTAAAGAAATATGACGTCCCAGTAACCCGGGCACAGAGAGACGAAACTTCCTCATAGTTTTTATTCTGCTGTTATCACTATGATACCCCTGTGGTTGAGGTCACGATGCGACCCTTCATTCATTTTCCTTTTAGTCGTTTACTTTTGACAAATGACAGGCTTAATATGGTACATAAGTCAACAGGTGTCATGGGAGTCTCATTCAAGTGATGTCTTCCGTTACAATTCGAATTCTTTTTATCGACCCCCACACGAGGTTCCTTTCTGTCCTTCCATTACTTTCTATTTCGACCGTCTCGCTTCGTGCCAGACCCCCTCCAAGCAAACAGTCTCTCTTCATGGTCAATTGTGTGAAAAGATTCATCAGCTTTCGTCTATCAATATGCTCTTAGTGGGACGAGTGCGGGATTCAGCACACACACACACACACACACACACACACACACACACACACACACACACACACATATACATATATATATATATATATATATATATATATATATATATATATGAACTCAAGTATAGTCTCTCTCTCTCTCTCTCTCTCTCTCTCTCTCTCTCTCTCTATATATATATATATATATATATATATATATGAACACAAGCGTAGGCTTAGAATGCTTCACAATTGTTGTCACGTGCCAGACAAATTAAGAAATGTGGCGCGACAAAATCTCCCCAAACCCATTTCCTTCGGCCTTCTCTACGTCCCACTCGATGTGCTCAATAAATATCACAAAGGCCTTATGAAGTGAAATAATTTTGAAAACATTCGATTTAGCTGCATTTAGATGCTATTTAACTGCTTATTGTCTTGTTTAGTAATATTTGGGACATCCTAGAATTGAGCCACAATTTGTAAAAAATCTATAAACAGAAAATCTGTGGAAGCTCAGCTTCCCAAATTTTGAAATCAGAATGAAAAAAGTTAATGTTTAAGGTTATTTTGGATTTTCCAAATTTGACTTTTAAATGTTAAATTTGAAGAAAAAATACGAATTTACTCAAGATATTTGTCTGTGAAACTTAGGACACAGAGAAGACACGTAGATTTCTGGCTCTTCATTGTATCCCTCTCTGCGTGAATTCATTCATAAAAAAAATTAAAAACGAAAGTTTCATAAACATCGATTTGATATAAATTGAAAATAATTCATTATCATTTTTACACCATCACATTTGTATAATTGAGTTTTTTTATTAGAATAATTTCCCTTTCGTTGGATCTGCAACAATTATAAAAACAGATAAGAAACCATGCACGATAATTTGGGGCGCTAAAATATGATTAGGCCAACCAAGATTGTAGATGCTTTGAATATGTGCATGAACTTTAGGATCTCCAAGTTTGATAACATTTTGAATACTTCGGTGATCAAAATTCTCGTTAATAAAGGTTTTCCTATTGGTTTCTGATCAAGGCACAGTAAGAAGATTTTCCAAGATTATATTCAAAAAGCGGCGAGTTCAGCTCCTACTTACAGTCAGTCGTTTTAAGTGTTACATAATGATCACAGCATTCAAATAGGAATTAAATTCAATGTAGTTTCCATTTTTTTGTCTATGAGCCAAAATATGAAGGTATGTAACCTAATGATAAAAAACGCATTCATCTCATAAAGTAGTATCTAAAAGAACACTTTTCAAGTATCTACGTATGTAATGTTTTTAAAATATCTAATGTGTAAGGTTTTGTATACTATTTACAATAGAATGACATTGCAAGATCATAGATCTGGGAAAATGATATGAAAAATTATCTACTGTAGAGACGAATTGCATGAGATTTGTTATTGAGATGCATTTCTATTTTAGAAGTTTTACATTGTCGAGAAAAACGATTCAGTATGACTTTCTTATAACATGGCGTCACTTAAATATTAATCAAATAATCTCAGCTTTGGTTGTAGTTTATCATTGTCTTTCTTTGAAGGTTTCGACTAACTTGATCCATAGAAACACTCTGCTGTTATTTTGTATTCAAACCAGATGCCACTTGTCAGTTGTCCAACTTAGCTATGATAAGCTCGCTTTTAATAGAGGTGTTCGGTATGAAAAATAAAAGCTGAAAATCGGGTTGAAGATTTATGTGATCAATTTCTTTTATCAATAATTCACTTTTTAGGCGAGATTTCTTGTTTTCATATTTCTATTTATTCTTTAGTTTTCTGTTTGCTTCTTCATAATGATACTAACTGGCATGGGATTTTTTAGACAGTATTATCCCATTTCTTGTCTGAAATTTTTCTTGTGTTTTAATCGATTAAACATTCCAGAACACAACATACACCCAAGGGTACGCGACGAAAACATTTTGATAAAACGAAACAAGAAAGCTGAGGAAATTTGAACGAACGAACCAATATACAACGAGTGTATTATGCTTCATTCATTTGCACTAGTGTTTTTGTCTTGGTTGTTTCATGCGTAGATTTTTGACCATGGTATCCTTCAGTCTTCTGAAGTAATCCTCGACTAATTTAAAAACAAACACTATTTAAGATTAGGAGAAAACAAATATAAGGTTTAAGGCTCCAATGGGACAATATTCTGGGTTGCCATATGCAGTCAAACTAAACGACCCTTTATTTTGGCTAAGAAATGCTTTGTGATCCAACTCCCGTATCGGTCGACTCTTGATTTGGGACCAAGAAATCATTGCTTTCTGGTAGCAGGTGTTTTTAGACAAGCATTTCGAAGGATTACTCTGAAAGTGCGTCCTCTGGTTATTGGGATGATTTAACGAGACTCGAGTTTGGTAGATCGCAGAAAATGCTGAGAAATTTTTTCATATTTGGCATTTTTGTGTCAAGACTTGTCTTATCTTAAAACCGTTTTACTCTTTGCTGAATGACAGATAATTATATTCACGCTATGATATCTTGAATCTCATAAACTGAGTCGATCACAATAAACACTCCACATACTTTCTCTTTCTCTCTTAATCTGTGATTTGTACGTTGAAAATAAAAAAGAACGGTATTGTGTGAAGTCAGAAATGATTACAACTATTGCTGACAGAATAAGGTTATTGTATGATGCTAATGATCTTACAGTCGAAATGCAATATCATTTGACTATGGAAATGTTTTCCAAATGATTTTTCGATAGAAATGTAGTGGAAGTTATTTTACTGTGGAAAGGCATTGCAAATGAGGAGTAAAGGGATCATCAATGGTCAGGGATTAGGGCAAACAATATCAATTAAATTAGGCTATACGTACACATGTGCAGAGCTAACGAAAAGAGAAAAATGTAAAGCAAATAGCGTATGAGATTTAAACTAAAATTATCTTGGTTTGGCATAAGATCATATGAGAGGGGTACCCAGTGAGAATCGAACTCATTGAAAATTGCCTGCAAGTCCTATTTTTGTCAACACTCACTTTGTGGCTGTTGCAATTTGTTTTTTATTATTTACTAAGCTAATGGGTCAAACAAACTACACTAGTAAATGGTCCACGAGATTAGCTTGTTAACCATCAGCAGCATGCGTTTAGTAAGCTTAGATTAGTTCAGCTAAATCCCAGAAATGGGAGGCAGCCCGTGGGGTTCGAACTCACTATAGTAACAATAGTCTACGGAAGGTGCCCTTCGTATACAGTTTTTTGCACGTTCAGCACCCGTACTTTCTCAACTGGCATGTGCGAGCCCGAAATAGAACAATGCAGATTCCCTAAGACTAAATAAGTATCACTAGAAGGTAGGTCACAAGAGTATGTATATGTATATATATGTATATGTATAGGAGTATGTGTGTGTGTGTGTGTGTGTGTGTGTGTGTATGTTATAGTCTATGTATACATACACAAAATATACACATTACAATCAGTTTGTGTATATATATATAATATAATGTATGTACGAATTATTGTGTTTACATATACATATATATATGTGTATATATATATATATACATATATATATATATATATATATATGTGTGTGTGTATATATATACCTAAATATATATATATATATATATATACCTAAATACATACATATATATATATATATATATTTATATTTATATATACACACATACATACACACACATATATATATGTATACACATATATATATATACAACTAGAAGGTTGGCGGTCCCCATTTTGAAAAGCTCTTTGTTATGATTTACTACACGACCTTTCAGTTTTGCTCACATCATTCCTCTATGGACAACTCTGGGTATCCTTGCTTATATATATATATATATATATATATATATATATATATATATATATATATATATATATATATATATATATATATGCATGGAGGAATGATGTGAGCAAAACTGAAAGGTCGTGTTGTAAATCATAACATATAGCTTTTCAAAATGGGGATCGCCAACCCTCTGGTGGGTCCAGTGAAGATTGTGGCGAGCCCCCCAATTTTTTTAATATATTTTCTGCAACAAATGATTATGCAAGTACTGTATATAATTAACATCTGTACTCCTGGTTCGTATTGTAAAATGACTTACTGCTATTTACTATTATTAAATTTATCATAGATTACTAATAAGTTGCATAATGACAAGAATTTGGTAATCATTTGATTTTACATTCAGTTACTGTAGCATTCCAAAATATAAGTGTTTACTCATAATACGTATAGCTTGCGTAACGAAGATTGGGGGTTGACTGAATTTTCTCTCTCATCTGAAGGTGTTGCGAGTGATAACTTCCCGAAAAGATCTGTACTAACGAACATAAAAATGAAAGTACAACGTTAGAGTGTAGTGTTGTTATTTTAGAAAAGGGAGAAATATAGAGCATGTTGACACTGCGTCTGGATAAACAACATAATAGTCTTCCCTTCTTAAGTAAGAATGAAAAGGTTCCATTTCCTAGAAAAAAATGTATTGTATGATTCTTTCCTAACTAGACCCTCTTTTATTTCCTTGTTATCTCTAAATGAGAAGGCTGTGGATGAGAATGTGGATTGTGTTGTCAGTTGACCTCGGCGCGTATAGTAACTGGAAATTTACATCTGCCAACTGACCATTGTCTATAACCGAATTATGGTCAGCTTTTAGTCATGGAAGAATGAAGTGTTTTTATCCTTAATTTAGTCTGTTGTTTATTGAATGTACCATTTTCATTAATTAAACTTTTTGGTCCTAATATTCCTCTGACTGTCCTTTGGTTTCTTTTATCGTTATCATTGTCTGGGAGTTTGGGTTTTGGACCGTTATTTTTTACTGAAAGTGGGTCATTTTTTACGAAATGGCGAAAATAGAACTTTAGGAAAGCTGGGTATCCCTGTCATAGTAATGAACACTCGATCATCTCCGATGAATGGCAATCTGTATAGTTTACGAACAGAAGCTAATAGAGAAATTAAAATATAAAAAAATGGATTTTCTGGGCACGTGATATATATGAAAAATAAATGTATACTTATTAATAATGATCAATCTTTGAAAAATTTAGATTTAGCAAAAATTCCGAACACACCCATTTGCTGAAAATTATCGATAAATTTTTCAAAGCTCATATGAAAACAAAATGTATAATAGGTAAGATATGTTGCTTTTGTTGGTTGGAACCTAGAGTAACTTAAACGGAATATATATGTTTAATACATAAAGATATTTAGGCTTCGTCAACTGTATTCATATCAATGTACAAATTTATTGGAAAGAGCAACGCGTAAGTATATTCGCCAATAAGAAATAATTTAATATAATTTTTATCTTTAAATAAAGAAAATAATTCCTTTGTTTTGTTGGAAAGACCGGAGAAAATTTCGATTGGGCATTAACTGATTATAAATTATTTTATTTAGAGAAAGGAAATACTTCGTTTGTTTTGGGGAAAAATTACAGTAATAAAACACTCAAGTTGCCTTTTTGAGAAAATGGAAAAAATGACCGGACCTTAAATTGACCTTTATGGGTCTCAGAGGTTGATAGGACCAAACTTATGTTAATCCTAGGACTCAAGTTATCCTTGTACACAAATTTGCTGCCCTCACAGTGCAGGCCGTCTCCGTTAGATTAGCAAACGCTGAAAGTGACCTGACCTTAAATTGACGTTTCAAGGACACCAGAGATCAGCATCACCCATCCCATGTTCATCCTAGGGTGAGAATTACAATGTACACAAATGTGCAGCCCTTGGGATGCGGTCGTTTTTGTGAGATTTGAAAATGCCAAAATTGAACTGACCTGATGTGTATAATGGTGTAGTAATGCATTATGTCGCAGTGGTTCTGTACTGAAATCAGAGTATTTCTGGGGTGGAAGTCTGAAAGTGACCATACCTTTGTGTTACAGTATTGCATCGGGATAAGTGGGCTGCTTCGAGGCATCTGCGTGTCAAGGAGTTGTGAATTTTCTTAATGAGCTGGGCTTGGTGAAAGCACAACACTAACATACAAGGAATTATCTAACAACCGACAGTCAATTCGAAAAACATTCACCAACCCTTTAAGAAAAGTAAAATAAGTCTTACCCACCATCAACGGAAATGATCAAATAAAAACAACCTACTGACTTCCACCCTGCCCCACATATACCAACACCTATCTATTAAATGCTGGACAACCACCTCTCCATCCTAGGATAGAAATAACAAAATTCACCTTTCCCTGAGAAATGACCATTCTAGCCCTTCAATGCCTTTTTCTTATCTAAGACGAGCCAAAAACAGGAAACTCACACGCCACTGACCCTGCCTCAGTAGACCCATCTCATTTCAAACCTAATGTTACCCTCATTTACACAGGTATCAACATCTCCCTTCCCACTTCTACTAAACGACCAAACACTGGAATATTCTCATTTTTCTCGTCAGCATCGGACATGTAAACAGCAAATTGTTCTATGTGATCCGCTGAAAATATTTGTTCTCTGAAAAAGAAGGCTGCCCTTGGTCGAAATGCATCGAACTGTGCCCACAGAATAATAAAGCAAATTGAGATGAAACACCCATCTAATTAGTTTTTCTCTTCACCTTCCAATTGTCATTTTCATCTACATTCTGTCCGATCACCTCACATCCACAATTCAAAGATACATATCTTACTAGAAAGCTTTACGGCGTTAAACACTGAACATTGAAAAACTTTTCCCATTTTTTTTGTATTGCTTTGGTCACTTATTTCCCAATATCTGTTAATGCAATTCGTGTAATTTTTTTCTGTGTTTTCCCCTATTTTACATACACTTTGTTGTGTACATTTTTGTGGGGATCATTAGTTGCTTACGATGTAACCGTTTCGGGGATTTTAAAAATAAAACAGTCATATTAACATGGCACTCCAGCAGTTTTGATCAAACACCAACCCCCTCTTTTACTATATAGCTTATGTCATACATGTAGTTTGTCATTTTATATAGAGTATTATCTGTATTTAATATTGATATCATTTTATTCTATATATTTATCTTTTGAAACAGGGCTTACTAACGTAGGTTACTTTCAAACATATTTAATGATGAGAGATCAGTGAGTATCACAACAGACGTGATCGTGTAATTTCTATTTATTGTTCACCCGGTAGAATCCCAAATCTGTTGTTTCAGTTTTAATCTCAAACTGCATGCAAACTGACTTATGATATCATCTTGAGAATATATATATATATATATATATATATATATATATATATATATATATATATAGCTTTGACCGTTAAAGTAGATTTGGGAGGTTTCTACACGTCTTTCTGTTCCGTAGCCAGCAGCGGGACCTGCGCGTGGATAGTCAAAAGGCCCGTGCAGTGGAGTTTTAAGGCGGGGTTGAGACGTAGGCACATCCGATCCCACCATTTTAAACCACGTCTTGACTCATATAGATGGGACGCCGGAAGCAAGATCCTTTGGGTGTAGGATTTGTTGGAGTATTCTTCTGGTAGATGCCTGAGCTAGCTGTTGAGGTCTTTCGCTCTTTTGTGGGAGTATTCTGGCTCTGCGAATGACTTGGGTAATTGAAGCTCAGCTCTAGATGCTCCGCGGTAGGAAGATATCCGAATAGGCTGTAGCGTTCTTCCACTCCTATTGAAGAGTATCCTGACTGTACGTTTGTGTTAGCGGGTGAAGTTTACGCCTGAGAAACACCGCTGAAAGCAGATGTCCGAGCTGACGGTAGATGTCCGCCTCCTCTTCAGAGAATTAACCCCATAGTACAACTGCCTGTGCAGATTGAAGTTCAGGTCAGAGACACTGCTGTAAACAGATACCCGTATAAAACTGATCATTAACTCCATGATAATCAAATATTGAGTCTTTTTTCGAAGTGCTCTCGAAGCAATTGAAGAGGGATGACAAATGGTGACAGGTTAAAATCACCATCACCTATCATTTTCTTCAAAGTGTTGAATGCGTGAAAAGCTCCATCTTTGGGAATCCATAAAATAAGTTTTGTCTTGAATGTATTAATAGAGCCTATCATTGTAGTTAGTACTGAATTTATGACGGGGCAATTGCATTCTGTAAAAAAATGTAACTGTAATTGGTTCTTTTAATAAGAAATTGATCAATTGTTTGGAATTTATTTTGGAGGTCACCTCATTATTACGACTTCAATTGATGTAAATAAATTGATGAAGTTACTTGTGATAAGCACCTGCAGTTGTTGGTGTATGGGTTAGGAAAATAAATTAGTCTTGACAAAAAGTCTATTTTGAATTTTGCTAGTATGTATTTACATTTATACATGTATTTACCGAAGGAATGTAATAATTCAACCTTTCTATGTATGCGTAACTTGTCAATTCTAATTCCATGCAATAAAAGGGGTGTGATGTGTAAATTTTGTGTGTATATTATACCTTCGAAAAACTCTCTTTTAAATATTGTCACGAAGGTCACGTTTCCGAACAGACCATTCGGTTTAAATGACTGATACTCCCACACCAAACTGACCCATCGAGGTCTTCTGAATATTATGGTCATTGCCAAACACACTCTCACACACGCATATATATCCCAACGATAAGAACACACACACACACACACACACACATGTAGAAGAATATATATATATATATATATAATTATTTCAACGACATATATATATATATATATATCAACGATAAGATTGAATGTATATACATTTCAACGATAAGAATATATATATATATATATATATATATATATATATATATATATATATATATTCCAGCAATAAGAATAGATCCACATATATTCCAACGATAAGAATATATTTATATCATGAGTTAATATCCAATAGAAATGTATAATTCTACGCGTGCGTGCATCTGCTTGAATGTATTAATTGTCACCACACAAGACAAATGCCATACAAGGTATTTTAAAAGTGTGTGACTGTAGTACCTATAAACAATTAAAAGCCGGTCGGTCAGCCATTCGGATATTGATCAGTTCCGTCGGGGCCAGGACATGTTTCAGTCCTTATCCATACACACACACACACACATACACGAGATAATTTGTGCCTGTACGATTTCTACATATCAGAAGTTTCTCTATCTCAGTCCTGTTTGTCCGTCTTATAACAGCCATAAAAACTCCACACTTGGCTCAGAATTGTAACGCAACGTTTTACCCAATTCAATCTACGGCCTATTCTGTTTTGGTTCATCTTTTTTTCCTTATTTGCCACTATTTACTAGTTTGTTGTAAACGGAATAAAGAGATCAACCCTCTTTTTCATATGGATTAGGCAATCGAAGACTTATTGTGATGTCTCTGGGACAGAGTCTTCAATGTAATAACCATTTGATAACATTAAACCAAGGATGTGAAAATCTGAGCAATTTAGATTCATTGTTATAAATTTACATCCATTTAATTCTTCGTTATGTTATTAAATTTTGTTATAAACAACTTGACGTTGTAGAAATTGGTTTGAAATTTATTGACTTGAAATTATAATTATTTATTTTATTCAGAACTCATTCAAATTATCTATTTGAGATACTTATCTAGTATTGAAATATCCTCTTTGCATTAGTAGTCCGTTTTTGAATTACTCATACTGGTTATACTTTTGAAATTCAGCTGATATCTATTGTACCCAGCTACGAGGTATTTTTTTTTTCAAAGCTTCTTGCATATGGGGAGTGGTTGGAGACCAGGAATTTTTCTAGATTTAGATTATTCTTTTCTTCTATTTCGGTGTTTACATCGATGACAGCTTGATATCTTTCTGGCACTGTCATTATAGCTACCACTTGAACTCAGTTATCAATTTCTAACACATTTTAAACACTTTTTAAATACGGTTTACCTAAAGATTTTGATAACTTTGATTATAGTAAGCTGATAATCTTCAATTCACTTTAAATAAAGTTTTCGGGTACAATTGATTTTGATAACAATAGCTGTTTGATATCATGATCTGTGGTTATAATAAACAGAATCCTCTGCATATTTTAGCACGGAAAACGCCTTCATTTCAGCTCACATAAATGTTACATTTCTCTGATATAACACTTTGATTTCGTTCTTCCATAACCTCGCTCTTGAAAATGCCCTGTCTCTGATTGCCTGATTTAATTGATATAATATGATCCGATTCCAAGTGGTATTCCTTTGATTTCAAATAAAATTGCTTTTTCTTTATTGTTTCACAGATTCTACTTAGTTTTTTTTTTAACTTTATCTCTATTTTAACCCATTTTGATCTTACTTTGATTGAGCAATCCTAGGTGATATGTCTATAAGCGACTCTGATTGTGCTCAACCACTTCGATCATTTCTTCGTCTCCTTCATTCAATCTCTCCTTTTGTTTGTGTCTTTGGATTGCAATCCTTGGCTAATCATATTTATCAAATTATGTCCGTAAAGTGTAATAACAACTTGATAGGTTGCAACTGTGGTTATTCCATGAAAGTAAAAACTTTCTAATAAACTATAAGTGTTATAAAAATGTTTGAAACAAATGAATTGTAGAACTATGCTGAGATTTTTTGTGTATACATTCTTTTTAGTGTAAGAGAATTTTTGTGCAATTATAGGAGAATCGTTAGATAATGTTAAAAACCGTCGACCAAACATAGATTTCTTCTGTTCTCTAGTGTGTCTGATTGGCTATGTATATAGGTAACACGCGTAAAGACCCACCTATGGAGCTAGAGGGTTGAAGATTTAAATAATTAATCCTTATTATGTCTGGATAAAACTTTTCTTTAGTTCTTTGAAAATACCTCGATAAGTTTTTTGTGTGAGGATGGGTTATCTTGCAATGTACATTTTGTGCTAAATTGATCCCTTAGCATTCACGCTTGTTTTTTTTTTTAAATTCAGACTCCTTTTAGCAATCACCACCCAACAAAAAGCGAGAGAACTAACTTATTCACTGATCACCGCCTTTTCATAATTTCAATTGATCACCCCAACATGTCGTGCTGCAGAAAGACGTTGGTCGTGTGACGGTTTCTATGGAGGGACTAACTGGACCTATTTATTATAATTTTTATTTTTATTTAACTTTCAGATACTCAACGTAACTGCTAGTGATGAAGTGTTACTATTTATTTTGGGACACTTTGTATAAATATTGATCGTTTCCGTGTTGCAAATACGGTTCTATGCGTTAGTTTTTGTTGTGTAATCAAGGAATTTCCGGATACCTTCAGTGGAGAACTCTTTCATAATCCTGATTAGGCAAGGGACCCTTTTTAATTGAGGTTTCTTTCATTTTCTTTTTCCTTAATTTTGATGGATTCATTGTCGTCTTCTAAACTGGCCCTACAAATGATGCTACATCGTTTTTTAAGGCTGTTTATTTTCTCTTCATTAGATGTCGTCAATCATACGATAATCAATCATTTTAAATTTCCAGTGTATAGCTGCTTTGCTCACTCACTGTTTTATAAATTTTGTGGAATACTTTGATAAGCTCTATCACAGGGACATCGTGATGTCTTGTCATACACTCTTAATATCAATACGCCATGAAAATTATTCGGTTTGGCAAAAAATGATTGTACTCGGAATTCTTCGACAAAACTACGGCTATTCCATGAGTTATTCGGACTGGTATTCCCATCTTTACTGTTTTGACCATTATATTCCGATCAGTACGTTCTATGGCCTTCTGGGATTGTCCAAAGTTCTCAGAAAAAGTAATATCATCTAATTATAAATCATTTGAACATTGATCCTGTTTTTGTTGTTTTGAGTGACCCTTACATTCTGTACACCCAAGTATCGTCTGAATTTCTGAGATCCGACGAATCATTCGGTCTCGTATCAATTGTTTTGATCTGTAAATTGCAGATCTTACTTTTCATGACTTCCTAGTCATAAGAAGTTCTGAGATGAAACATTTTTATTGCTCAACGAATTATTTTGTGAAGTATCCCCATACGTATTGTTTTGATCTCTATATTGTGAACAATCGTTCAATAAATTGTTCAATTACGGTTCAAAACGTAGTAGGAAACTGAATGGAAGAAACGCAGAGGTAGATCCACAAACTAATGGCAGCAAAATGTGCCAGACCATGGGAGTTGCCAAAATACAGAATGCTTGATTAGAGATGTACAACTGGTAATGTCTAAACTCTTTCTCGGATAGGGTGCATTTTTTTTCCAGATATCTGTGCCGACAACCCATCTCTTGATAATGATTCCTTTTTCAGTGGAGTACAACCATAACCAGGTCAGGATTCTCACATAATGAAGGGATTATTTTAATATATACATATTCAATTTTTTGTGATTATAACTTCATTGCTGTTTGTTGATTTGGTTTAGTGTGGCATAGGGCCAGAAAAGGTAAAATGTGTGTAGGAAGATTATGTTACACCAGTTTTCAAAGTAGTTAGGAACAGCTGGAGTATATACCCTGCATTCTAGGCCCTGGAAGTGAATTTATTAAAAGTTATTGTACTTTTTATGCTTTTTACTTATATATATGTATATGTAAGCATACATGCATATGCACACATTTTCTCAATTTGTAACAAACAAACTGAAAACGAATGATCCGTTGTAGTTGTTTAATCACAGTGCTCAATATTAAATAATGTAAATAGAGCTATTAATCTATTTTCAAGGATATATATATATATATATATATATATATATATATATATATATATATATATATATATATGTATATGTATATGTATAAGTATAGTAAATTGCGTTATTTTATTTAGAAACTTATCTGAAATGATCTTCCGTCGCTACACAGTTTATTTATCACTCAATTTTGACAACATTAATTGTATAAACAATTGAAGAAAATGGGGTATGTTGCAGGAATCCAACATGCTACCGATAGAGTAGCTGCTTTAACGTTTTATGAATTGTTCTCTTTACATCGTGAAGGGTAAGTGATATATTAACCGTGTGATGACGGGAGATCATTTCAAATATGAGTTTCAATAAAATATAATGCAATTCATAACCATTCTGTCGAATCATATATCCATTTCCTAATACATGAACGTTGCGTTTAAAGAAACAAATAGAGCAGATATAGACCATGAAGAAGCAAAAGTGAGAAATAGGGGTTGACACAGTTATTTGGGCCTTTGCATCACTGGCAGCTGTTGAGGTCAATGATAAGAACAACACTACGTTGAATTGACTCCCCAATTGGTCTCAGGTTCGATTCTTGCAACAGCCCCATTTTCTTTAATTGTTTGTTCTATCTACGTTGTCTTGGCCAAGTATCATATATATACATGGACTAAGAAAAACAACGTTTACAGCTTTGATGTTTCAACGGGAAATCTTGATTCTGCCGAGATGTCGGACTTGATCAGTTTGTACATTTCATACAACCTTACTAGGAAATGAAATTCTAAACATCTAGGATGCTACCGGGATGACTATATACTAATTGTAGAAAATGGCAATGTGTAAAAATGTGTCTAAATTTTAAGAAGATACATTTAATGAAATTATGAAAAATGAATTTTTAAGTTGAAATTAAGGCCTAGGTAAAAATTTTCATTTTTCAGATTTTACTTTCTATCTAAATGATAACACCCACAAACTGCATAAGAAAATTTTGAAATTACACATATCAATACGAAATCTAATCATCCAAACAAATCATAGAAAACACCCCTAAATCAATAGAAACTAGGCTTATATATTATTCTTCAAACGAAATGATGTTTAACAATGCGGAAAAAAGTACACTAAATCGCTCAAGGACAGTGTTTTCTACCGAAACTAGCTTTGATTACTATGAAAAAGTGAAATTCAGTAATATAAAACATAGTATCAACAAAAAAAGTAGAAAAATCATCTGGTATACACTACCATTCAATCTATAAGTAAAAACCAACGTGAGGAAAATTTTCCTCAAACCAATAGAAAAACACTTTCTCTCAAGAAACCCACTCTGTAAAATAATTAACAAGAACAAACTCAAAATTAGTTATAGTTATATGAACAACTTTCAAAGAATCATAACGAGACGTAACGATGAAGTAATAAGAAATGATACTAGTCAAGAAAGTATACATGAACCAAACTGCAGTTATATAAACAGCAACAGGTGCCCTTTGCAAAACAAATGTCTCGAATCGAATATTGTACATCAAGCTGAAATATCGACCCTTAAAAGTGAATTATTACATAGTATTATCAAAGACACCGTTTAAATCAAAAGTAGACTACCATACATTATCCTTTACAGATGATAAATACAAAAACAATACATCTCTATCTACACATTGCTGGGACCTAAAAGACAGCGACTTTACACCTTCAGTAAAATGGGAAATATCAAAACAAACCCACATATGCCAAAACATCGAAACCCCATGATAACTTTTCCTAGATGATAAATTTAAGATTCTAACCTTTAGTAAAAAAAAAAAGAAGATAAATACGGACTTATTAAATAGAAAAAATGGAGTAGCAGTAAAATTTTGGCACCACTCAAAATTTTCTATTGGAAAAATATACATTTCAACTTCTTGTATGCAGGTATGCAAAAATCAACCGCCTAGCTTATTCTTCTCGTTATTATTAATAATAGTGGTAGCATTATTAATAAGGTTATTATCAATATAATTTCCCAGCCACTCTAAGAACAACGTAATCACATTCTCATCTTAGATTTAAACACACCAAGAATAAAAAAAGAATAAAATGTGAATAAAAGTCATGTAAAAGGGACCCTTAACACTAGGGGAGGGGGAGATAAAGTTGGAAAAAGTTCTCCCTAAGAGGAAACATACCACAAACAGCATATGGATTAACAACACACTGATGAAGAAAGTGCCTGAAACATCCCAAGTAATTGATAACAACTAGCCACAAACCTGCTTCTCCAATGGAAAATAAGTTACAAACAGAGAATCAACAACTGAACGAGGGAAAGAAAAAAGAAAAAGGTTTCTGCACAGGAAAATAGACACACACTCAATAATGTCCTAATTAGGGATCCAAAATAAATCGAATTATTTGCCTGAATTAGGCTAAACAGGGCAGAAACATGAACGTGTTTGAGCAGCGAATCCGTTATTTCATTATGTATATGTATATATAAATATATGTATACATGTTTATATGTATATGTTCATACATACATATGTTTATATATATATGTATATTTATACATATGTATGTATATATGTATAAATCTGAATATATATATGTGTGTATACATATGTAAATGTATATATGTATATATAAGTGTGTATATGTATGTATATGCACATATGTGAGTTTTACAATCAATCTGTGCGAATCTCTCTATCTTATTCACGAGCATGAAAGAATGATTGTGCCGTGTATATATGTACAGTGGTGACTATTTCAAGTTATTTAGCGTCCGTGCATACATGATTTCATTTATTAGCAACGACATTTGGCGGTTATTGACCTAAGCGCACATACATATACACTCAGACATATATATGTATAATGTATATTTCGGCAACAGCATTCGTTAATGTAGATTGTATTAAAGACCATAGGAATGGATTTTTTTAAAAATAATGTTTTATAATTCATATTTCTTGTTTACATGTGGAAGAACACATTTATGAGTGTAGGTAAGTGTTATTCAAACGGTTTTGAGATCCATCATTTTCATTCATACTCTTTGCCATTATCAGGATTTTTGCCCAAGTGCATGTAGATAGTGTCCACATGATCCATATTTTGAATTAAGTGAATGAAGATCATGTCAATATTTTGGTGTTTGAGCTCATCCAACCATTCTCTGGTCATTACTAAAAGCATGAAAAACTATAAATCTTATTAGTTTTTGACATTGAATAACAAGAAAGATGATTTTTAATTCCCGGTTTTTAGACTGCGATGGTTACGTCATGTACAATACTAAAGATGAAGAAAGTCTGTTTCTGGTTATGTTTTTATAGACTCTTTAACAGTTGCACCCTACAGGTTGGAAATGTGTGTAATTTGATCCCACGATAAACATAGGATTGGTGTCGATAACCTCTGTTGACCTCTAAAGGTCAATTGAAGGTTAGGCCGATTTTCAAATCTAAGCGAAATGGCGGTACCGTAAATGCTGCAAATTCGTGTACAAGGATAGCTTGATCACAAGATGAACATATGATAGGTGGGGCTGATCTCTGGTGACTGCGGGAGGTCGATGAAAGGTCAGGTCAATTTTGTTGGGTCATGTCAATTTTAGCATTTCCCTATGTAACGCAGACAGCTGCACTCTACAGCCTGCAAATTTGTGTTTAGGTGTAACTCGTCCCCGGATGAACATAGCATAAGTGGTAATATCTGATGACTCAAAAAGATCAATTACAGTCAAGTCAATTTTTTTTTTCAAATCAATCTGAGACTACTGCCCCTTATGGCCTGCTAATTTGTGTTCAAGAGTAATGTGACCCGAAGATAGGATAGATGGTACTGACCACTGGTGACATCTAATGGTCAAATCAAGGTCAGAATGATTTTGGAATTTTCGGAAAAGGTTAATTTTGACATTTCCAAATTTAAGACAGCTACACCCTATGGACATCAAATTAGTGTAAAGGGTAACTTAACTATAATCATGAGATGTGTGGTGCTGACTCTGTTGACATGTAATGTTCATTTGGGGTCAGGTCAATTGGAGCATTTTCAAACTTGATGGCGACGGTTACAAATCTTTGTACATGGGTAACTTGATGCAAGGATGAACATAGGATAGGTGACACTGACATATGGCGACTCACCTTAAGGCTTGCAATCCTTGCTTTGTTGAAATTTACAACATGACCTATAAGTATTAATTACTCTCCTCTCAGGAAACACCGGGTACACCAGCCAATATATAGGTATATATATATATTGTGGAAAAGCAAAAATACGGTGTTAACTTTTTGCTTATTCACGTAGTTATTGTCTTAATATTTCGGATCCAGCGCTCTGGATCCTACTTCTGGCCAATATCAAGATCAGAGATCTTAAAAGTTAAGTACAAAATAACAACAGATGCGAATCGTCTTTTTAATTTTTTCAATTTGGTATAATATTGTAGCGTTTGTGCGTTATAATGATGTAACACTTGAAAGTAAATTCTTCACTGAGCAGTAGGTATATGTAAGTTGTAGAATACATGGAGAAATATGTACCCAAATTAGAAAAGAATCTGATTTAACCCGTTTTTATCTTATTTTATGGCAAGGGCAAATTGCATACATACTGGTAGAAATATCTATCTATCTATATATATATATATATATATATAATGAAAATATTCAGTTTGATTTCTGTGCCATGATGTATCCGAATAGAATTTTACCCGTAAGCGCTTTAGAAGCATAAAATGACATGAGGTGTAGCAAGTAGATTTTACGAGATAGTGTTGCTTGCCTCAAACACGATGAATTTTTTTTACAGTGCTACAGGGTTTCATAGGTGGCTTTTGGGGAGAAGTGGATTCAGTTTTTTTTGCTAAGGACATCAATTCGAATTGAACGCAAGCAGCTTCGACCGAACCTGGGAGTCGTTTTACGGATTCCGTCTTTGAGCCGGCAACAACCACATCGCTACGCCACTTGGCACCTCCCTGAATGAGAATTACTTGGACAATTCAGTGAAATCATCTGAATCTACGCATAGAATGACGTGTGAAATTTCGACCGTTTTCTAAGTTTCAATTATTACGCACATTTTCAAAGATATGTAGTAGATTATTTTAGACGAGTAGTCGTTTCTTTCTTACGCACAGTTGGTTATTTCAGACGTGCAGTATGTTATTTTAGACGTTCAATAGTCTCTTTTAAACGTGTTATATTTTCTTTCAGTCGCATAATTTTTTTATGTCACGTCATTTTTGTCGTGTAATTGTTTTTAGACGTATTAGTTCCTTCTAGTTATGCAATTGGTAAATTTAAACATGTAAGACGTGTGATAGTTTATTTTAGATGTGTAATAGTTTTTGTAATAATTTGTAATAATTTCTTTTAAACACGTAATGAATTATATTTATTTTTTCTAGAGATTTAATAGACTAATTCACACATGTAGGTTATTGTACTCATATAGTAAAATATTTTACACCAGTAATAGTTTCTTAATGCATATTAAGTTATTTGAGTAATACGTAGAAGTTATTTTAGAAGTGTAATTGGTTATTCTAGAAGTTTAATAGGTTATTTTGTACGTGTTTTAGGTTATTTTGGGTGTATAATAAGTCATTTTACGTGTAGAAGGTCATTTTAGACCTATAATAGATTATTTCAGATGTGTAGTAGGTTATTCTTATGTGTATTAGATCCTTTTTTGACATATGCTATTTTTTGTACTTACTAGGTTATGTTAGACTTGTAATAGTATATTGTCTGAATTTTATTGTGCAGTGCGTTCATTGCACACGGTTAGTTTGGATTAATTTTGTCATCTTAAGTGTTTGGCATGTTTAACATTGAGGTCATGTATCGCAGACACCCGAGGACGGCCGGAGAGCACATGGCCGGAACATTATGAACAAAAGCAAAAATGAACAATACAAAACGAAAAAAATAAACAACAAAAAACGACAATTCAAGGAAAACAGTCGAACCAACCTCATACAATGAGGTGTAAATAGGTTACTTCAGACGTATATTAAGTTATTTTTAAGTGTAGTGGGTTATTTTTAGACGTATATTATTTTTGACGTGTAGTAGGTTATTTTTTTAGGCGCTATAGGTTATTTTAGATGTATATTTAATCATTTTTGACATGAAGTAGGTTACGAAACGGGAAACAACCGAATTGTAGGTTATTTTTGACGTGTTGTGAGTTATTTTAGACGTATAAATAAGTTGTTTTTATAAATGCTCGCTTGATTAGATATTTTTGCAGATATAAAAGACACACTTATTATTTCTGCGTCTAGAAGTCAATGAATATCGTATGTCTAAATTGGGAAATTGTCTTCGTATGTAGTTGTATGTAGCAATATATACAGAACGAGAAAAAGTTGTACATACTTATTAAAATATGTTTAACGTTCTAACATATATAATGATATTTTGATGATGAAATTACGTGAAGTGGAAAAATTTTGAGCTCTTTCCAACCTCCTATTATTTCACCAATTTAAATACTTCTAGCATCTCTCTCTCTCTACTCTCTCCCTACTCTCTCACTATATATATGAATATTTACACACACGATCACACACACTCACATGTATATAGCGTTGATCTTACCATTGAGCTAAACAGTCGTGTGGATCTGCACTACTGGTGCTATATCTGAGTCGGTAAGAATAATGGGGGAGTGGTTTGCCCAAGACTTACTATTCATTGAGTTTTCGCATCAGTAGTATCTGCTGATGTAGGCTTGAGATCAAGTGACAGCAAGTCTCCTCAGAACTCCAGCACTTTCCTCAATATTCTAACTGATTTTTATTAATGCTGCTGTCTCGTTGGCTTCGATCTTTTCTCGGACTTTCAGTTTTACTTCTTGACAAGGATATCCAGGACTGTTCCGAGCGCACCAGTAATGATGGGCGAAACTGCTAACTTGATGTTCCAATATTTTCTTCAGTTCTCTTGCAAGTTCTAGATATTTTTCTTGCTTTTCATTTTTCTTTCAATTTTACTCCAATGTCTGTTGGAACAACATCCAATACATAACCAATTTTCATCTTGTGTTTAAAACTAGATCTGGTTTTCGTTCATTCTATTTCTTCTTCTTCTTCTTCTTCTTCTTCTTCTTCTTCTTCTTATTATTATTATTATTATTATTATTATTATTATCATCATTACAATTATTATTATTATCAAACATAATTTTTTGTATTGATATCATATTGAGCAACAGTTTGAAAATGTCTAATCCATTAGACTATCGAACAAATTTGCTCGCACCACACATCACAGAAACCACGACAGAAAAAGACAATCGCCAAATTGATAACAAAAACGTAAAAAGAATTCCATATTTTAATTAGACTTTTTCCAAGTACCAACCAGCATCCCTTAACAAACAGCCACTTCTCTTTCTTCCTTTTCTTCTTTCTTTCTCTCTTTTTTTCTCGTGTGCTCTATCTTTCTCTTTTCTTTCTAGTGTTTCCTAGCTACTTCGTTTTTTCTTTTTTTTTATCCACTTCCCTCTTTCGCCCTTCCTTGCACCTTGCACCTTGCACCTTCCTGTCTCTACCTCGTTTGCCTTCATCTCTGTTCTCTAGCCTTCTCTCTTTCTGTCTGTTTGCCTCTCTGTCTCTTTCTGTTTACTTCTTTGTTTATTTCTTTCTACAATGGTGGTCGTGCTTATCTGTAGTCGGCGTCATCATGTAAATTCTCCACAAGGTCAGATCATAGCAGTCGTTTCTTTTACTCTTTATACAACTTCATGATAGGTGCGTTTTTCTGGCTCTTATGGTCTAAACCAGCCTTCTCTCAACCTTTTTAGAATGGCGGAACACTTGAAATAACTTCCATATCTCAAGGAACCCCTGCAATGTACAGCTAAGTGTGTTCAAATATTCATATGTATTACCGTAGTCTAAAACTAATCATCGGTATAGTACAGTGTACAATAAGATAGTTTTCTACATATTTATGGATAAGCAGAGATACCCTATTTTTTCAATCTTCTCTTACCCAAAGGACACTTGGTATAAAAATATGAAATGGATGTTTCTTAAAAAATATAGTTTGGCGAAGCTTACTTTTAATCGGAGTAATGATTAAATAAACTTTTATAATTATATGAATGAAGAAGAACTTACATTTTTCTTTAAAAACAGAAATTCATAACAATTGCAGAAAAACGTTGTCCAATACCATCAAGACAGGGACCGCTACTCGTTGAAAGTCGTGCATAAAATTTTGAAAAAATACCTCTCTCACAATCCTAAGGTGTCGCAGAACCCCGATTGAGAAAGGTTGATCTAAACACTTTCTTTAACCTGTTGATGTAGGCAGCAGATGAGCAAGAATCTTGGTTGGGAGATATTTTTCTTGCATATCCCCGACAGTCGAGCAAATTCTACAAAATCTATCAGATACCAACCCTGAGCCAATTTATGTATCGATTATTTGACAGATAGATAGTAAGTTCAATCTTGTGTGACACAAGATCATGTAGGGAAGAGGATTGTGTTGTGCCAAAGTATAAGGAGACTAAGTAAGTGATGCTTGATCATCGGCCACTGGAACTGGTGAAAAATACGTAACTATTCCAGCCACCAGGCTGAACATATCCGTGCATGCTCGCACGCGAACGCATGCGCACATACACACATCTGTACACACATACACGCACACATATATTTGTATGTGTATGTGTGTGTGCGTGTTTATTAGTATTAATTTACTTGCATGTATGTGTGTTGATATTGATGCATGTATATATATGTATATATGAATGTTGAGTAATGGATATATATATACATATATATATTGTTCATATTGACATACATGTATATGTTTTGTGTGTAAGTGTAATTATTAATACATGCATTCATCTCAATATAGAACACATAGCTGTGGTGTAATGGTTCGCAAGCTTGTCCAGTTGGTAAAACATTACACATGTAGTGAAATCTATTATCATTAGAGTCCAATACATTTGGCCTTGTATCAGACTAAGCCAAACTCAGTAAATATAGGTAGAGAAACCATGGGTAACTCAATAAATAGATAAAAACAGACTAAGAGAGAAATAGACAAGGGTACAGATGAATAAAGCAAGAAGGAAAGTAAGATTTGAGGTGGACAGATAGGTAGATAGATGTAAATCAAACTGATCGAATTCCTGCCCATACCGCTTTCTCTGTCTGACCCTATCACAATCAGTTCACATTTCAATACCATAAAAGTCTAAGCACTATCTCAAAAATAAATAAACAAAATAAACAGATTCATTTCTTTCACTTTTTTGTGTGTAATTTAATTTTTTACTTTCTTTTTTACAACCACTACCGCTTCTTTCCATTGTGGCTGCGCGGGTCGGTTCTATTCGCTTTTACGGGTTGGGTACCGTCCAGCCGTCATTTTTGGCTGGGGTTCGAGTAAAGAGCTGCTTCTCAAAAGCCGAGCCGACAGCTTACCAGACCCCCACATCTATTCGACTCACAATCAATACTTCCGCTTTTACGTCATTTCTTCTTTAGAGAAAGCTTAGCTAGTGTTGCCCAAGTCGTTGTGGTGGTGGTGGCTGCTAGAAAGTACTGATTTTATTATTATCATTATTATTCTAGATAGCTTTCTGCTTATTATCTCTATTATTATTATTACTATTATTATTATTATTATTATTATTATTATTATTATTATTATTATTATTATTATTATTATTATTATTATTATCATTATTATTATTATCATTATTATTATTATCATTATTATTATTATTATTATTATTATTATCATCATCATCATCATCATTATTATTAATATCATTATTATGATCATCATCATCATTGTTGTTATCATTAATAATACTTTTATTATCATTATTATCATTATAATTATTGTTTTTGTTGTTATTATTATTATTACTTTATTATTGTTGTTGGAAGTAGGGGTTGTAAATGGCATATTATGGTAGTAGTGAAGATAGCTGTTGTCCAGTTTTTGTTATTTGTGATTATTGTTCTTATTGAGATTTTAGTCGTTGTGGTAGTGATTGGATTGTAGTAGTAATAGTGGTAGTTGTCACTACTACTACTACTACTATCAAGTAGTAGTAGTAGTAGTAGTAGTAGTGGTGGGCTGCTAGCAGACACAACTTGCTATTTCGAGTACTTGCTTAACTGCTTGATAGTGACACAACGCACTGTTTCACCATGTTCAGTATTTCTTTCGCTTTTTTTGGCTTCTTTCCCTCTCACCCTCTTCCTCTTCCCACTCAATTCCGTTGTTCTTTCACTCTATCTTTCTTTACACATTTTCTCTCTCTCTTTCGCCTCATTCGTTGCTAATTAATTCTTTCTTTCGCATTATTTTTTTGCCGATTTATCATCATTTTATTTTTTATCGTTCTCTCCACTCCTCCTCCTTCTTTCTCTCTCTCTCGCTCTCTCTCTCTCTCTCTCTCTCTCTCTCTCTCTCTCTCTCTCTGTTATCCTTTCACCTCAATTTCTGTCCTCTTGTATTCTTTTTCTTTCTCACTCTATTCATTCCTTCATTCCTTTCTCCTTTCATTCCCCCTTCCTTGCTTTCACTTTATTCTTCTAAGGGTGTCCTTACGATATATTTATTTCTTTCCTCTCACTTTCTCTGATTATTCAGATTGCAACTTTCACTCTTTCTCTCGTTCGAGTTTTTTTTAATTCTGTTCTCTTTACACACACATGCATACGTACACACGCGCACTCTCTCTCTCTCTTTCTTTCATTCTTTTTCTTTTTCATTCTTTCTTTCTCCCTATCTCACCTCCATTTATTCTGATAATCTATTTCCAAAAGAGATTCTCAGTTTTTCTCATTTTTCCATTCATTGAATTTATTTCATTTTTTCCGGCCCACTTGTTCTTCTTCTTCGCACTCGTACTCGTGGTTTTTTTTTCTCTCGTTCCAACAATTTTCCTTCTCTTCACTAATTCTCTTTCTTCTTTGCTGTCTACTGCAACTCATTCGATTTACCCATTTTCCTCTCTCTTTTTTATTTGTTCTCACTGTTGTTCATCGAACTTTTCGGGGTTTTTACCGCATTTCATCAATTTCTTATATTCTTTTCCGTACGTAGACCTCCAATTCCAATATTCTTCCACTATGCTCATTCATTGTTCATTCATTCATTACTTTTTTTTCTTTCTGTTTGACTCATTCTTTACCTATTCGCCGGTTATTTTTAAAACTCTAAAATCTTTATTCCTCTTCCAATAAGTTTTCTCTTCTTTCTGCTCCGTACCTTCTAGACTACTCTTATTAAACAATAAGAATTACGTTAGTTCAGCAATTTGTTCCCAACCAGATGTTAAGAACTTAAATATCCTTATGCTAGATTAGTTGTGAACCCTACCTATTATCTATATCCTTCTCCAAACCTCCTTTTCGCCAACGTCTTTCTTCTAACCTCTTCTTCGCCCATACTTTTTAATTTCTTAACCCCAGTGCGCGAGACCGTTTTACTCTTGCATGATCTGTCAACTTTGCAATACATTTACTTTGAACTATTTATTCATATCTTGACCCCATTTTTTTTTCTCCGCGTTAATCGTCGCATACTCACAAACCTGCTTTTCTTAGCTCAGAAATGATGGAGCCATTCACTGCTGCACCTGGCAAATGAGACCTGGCTGTTTAAATAACGATTTCTTAACGAATATCCAATTAAAATGAACTGATATGTCCTTACAACACTCGCCTCTTTTATAATCAAATAATTCCACGAATTATCTTATTTATGAACACTTACAGTTAAACACCACGTCGGTTAGTAAAACCTGAGCGTTCGGTGAATTTCTGCACAATGTTAAAATAGAACATTTTCTTGAGAAAAAATAATGAATTCAACATGAACATATACTATACTTAGATTGGGATAGGTTCACGTACGTGGAACTGCCAATGTGGATTAAAATCACTCATTATTATCGTCATTATCATCATGTGCATCCTTTGTGGTCCAAGATTACCAATAAGATCGGTTCTGAGTAGTGCAGCAGCTGCGGTGCACCGCAGGGTCTGAAGTCATGATTTACGCTCGACTATCTGGGTCCAGTATCAAGACGAAGTCAGCAGGGCTGTGAGAGACTGGAATGAAGTAGATGACGAGGGTGCCCCTTGTGTCACGCCGTGTTCTTCGCGTTAACAACTGATTGCTGTCAATAAAGGGAACCCACAGTCTGGTTTGGAATTGGAGTTGTCCGTCTCCTCCACTGGTTGCTGATCAAACCTAGTGTGCCCTGCTATTTATCCATAGCTGCTGGAGAGGAGAGGAGATAGATTCATGCCTTATCCAACAGCATTTGTGCGAAGTGAACGCAAATAGTCTCAGCTAGGTTTGAACTCAGCTCGCCTATTTAATTTTCTGTGCTGTAAGCCCGCTTACAAATCAAAGCAAGTAGGAATTCGTCACAGTAAAGACCCCTACCCCTCATTTCCTTATAACTGGTGGTACTGGTTAAAGTTCGGTGAATATCTTCCATGCTATCGACTGTAGAATCACAAATGTTATATTTGCAGAAGTTTTACCAAAGAAAACTTGGACATACGATACATCGACATCAATTATTTGGATTATGCAAAAATAATTGCAGTTTTTTTTTATCATCAACTTTGAACTAGTATGTCTCGGCGTGGGATAAAAGTTATTAATCGAAATAAGAACCTTTAGAATCTGGACATTTTTTTACAACTATAAACAATTCCATTTATTTTGGAAGCATAGAATTCTAGAATCCAATAAGGTGTTTTGAGCTGCTCGTTGTTGAAGGTTTTAGGAAGTGATTTGGCTATTTACTACGGTCAAGCCACAGCGCAGAACACCGTCGATTATTGTACTGAATCCATTTTTGTCACATGTCACAATGCAATCAAGAAATGTATCATTCTTGTTACATGAAATGAGCACAGAGCAGACTTCGTAACGGCAAATTATCTGATTTTCGCTCAGTTTGTGCAGCGCCTATTTGTTGAGCCTTTTTGCTTTTCCAATTTGGTGCAAATATCGAGCAACTGTTGAATGGTCAACGTTTAGTGCCTCTGCAACCTCCTGAGCTTTTGCGTAGGTCCACCTCAATAATGCCCCCCCAATTGGATGTCGTTTTGTGATTGAGTCCCATGACCCTCCTCATCAAGGGTCTCGAAATTTTATGGGCCCATGTTGTGTTGCATTTTTATTGATGGTCCCTGGCCAAATACTTGGTTGATATTGAGAGCAGTCTCTGCAACTTCAAGTCTAATGTCAAATACATGCAATTTACTCGAATTCGCATTATCCCATCTTTGATTTGACAGCATCTAATAAACCAGGATGAATAGTGTAAAAAAAAAGTTAAGCTTGAATAAATAGAGCAAATTTGGGTTTGTCTCAGCGGCGCATAGGATAGTGTGGATACTGCTTGCTTACCTCAAACTGTGACCAATGAAAATACACTGGGTGATTTTTGAAACAATCTTTATAGAGAAAAAGTGCATTATTGTATATTTCCGCCATCAAGATCAGTTTCGTATTGGATTGTCTCAGGATCGAATTGGATTGTTTGGATATCAGTCTCCTAATTCTATTGATATATCTCAAACAGTTACCTTCGTGGTATAATGTGCAGGATGATTTTTGAAACGATACTTGAAGAGAAAAAATGTGTTTCTACATTTCTGCGATCAAGATCAATTTCACTTTAGATTATCTCTGAGGCAAATAGGATAGTGCAGCTACCAGTAATCAAATCCAGCCGGTCTATCTCAAACAGTGAACTTCGTAGTAAAATTCGCCGGTTGATTTTTGTAACAATATTTGTAGAGAAAAAGTGCTTTACTGGCCACCAAGATCAGTTCTATTTTTGGGTTTGTCTCAGGGCCGATTGGATTGTGCGCATACCAATCACATAAACCCGCTTGCCTACCTCAAACAGTGACCTTCGGAGTATAAAGAGCAGGGTAATATTTGAAACGATATCTATAGATTAAAAATGCATTACAGTATTTTTCCGCCGTCAAGATAAGTTTCATTTTGGGGGTTGTCTCAAGAGTGGGTAGGATTGTGTGGATACAAGTTACTTAAACCTGCTGACCTACCTACGTCGCACAATGACATTTTTAGTAAAATTCGCTGGGTGATTTTGAGACAATATCTGTAGAGAAAGGGTGCGGGTATTTTTCTACAATCAAGATCAGTTTCACTTTGAGGTTTGCGTCTGGGACGATTAGGACTGTATGGATACCAGTCACCTGATCCATTCGGCCTACCCCACACATTAATCGTTTTAGTATAATACGCAGAATGATCTTTGAAACAATATCTGTAGAGAAAAAATACGTTACTGTATTTCTCTGCCATCGAGATCAGTTACATTTTGAGGTCGTTTCAGGGACCGAATATGATTGTGTAGATACCAGTCACCTAAACCCGGTCGCTTATCTCGCACCTTGTAGTAAAAACACGCAGGTTGATCTTTAAAACAATATTTGTAATGAAAAGATGAGTTAGTGTATTTTTCCGCCAACAAGATCAGCTTCACCTTTGAGTTCACCTAGGGGCGAATAGTATTGTACAGATACCAGTCACATAAACCCGCTGGCCTGTCTTCAAACACTGACATCCGAAGTATAATGCACAGGGTGATTTTTGCAACAATATCTGTAGAGAAAAAAATTATCTAAAAAAACTGATCTTTTACAAATTATCGTCAAGTTTAATAAAAAATCCCTCTTTCAGTTTGTATCGCTTATTGAAAAAAAAAAACTTTCATTATTTCCAAATATGTTTAAATCATAATTACATATGACTCTGAAAACCTATCTTGAATCAGTACGAATTGTTGCATTCATAATTCCCTCAGTTTTCAATAATTTGCACTCCCCTATTGGATTTTACGAAATCTCTTCAAATTATTATGTGCTTTTCTTCGTTGACATAATACTTCTTTTCTTGGGGAAATTCCGGGTACCTCAGCTAATATACACATAGATAGATAGATGACAGAAGCAAGATATCTAGCCACAGGACACAGTATAGAGAGTATTGAATTCATGCCTTCCGATAGGTACTAGTGCTCCGTTGAATTTTCGTACCAACACTTGATGAAATATTACTTTGAGCCTATGAGACCAAACACATTATTTTGAAGACGTTAATTTTTTGCACAATGTATCACAAACACACAAATGTATTTACACATTGATACATTGATATGTTCGTAACCGACTGATGGAAAGAGCGTCTATATTACAGAACAAATATCTTCTTGTCAAACCATTTAACCCATCGTTCCTCCATTAATCCCATAAATCAACCATTTTGGATTATATGTATATCTCTCTATATACATATATATAAAGATAGAATTGATATGTATGTATATATAGGTAATTATGTATGCATATATCTATTCAGAGAGATGGTTAGTTAATTCATGTATGTATATAGATATCTCACTATGCACACATATACATACATAGTTACGTATATATACTTACACACATCTCTGTAGGATGAAGGAGAGAGAATCCCAACAATTTAATAAATGCATCCTTTCTCTCTTCTTCTTTGCCTCTGTTTCACTCTTTATATATGTATGTGCTTGTGTATATTTGTGTGTGTGTGTGTGTGTGTGGTGTGCATGCGTTTGTATGTACAGTGTAGTGCAAAAGTCAATGTCAATCTTGAATTACTTATTTTTATAAGGCAAAGAAATGTTCATTTTAGTTGAAGGAAAACTTTCTCTACCTTTTTATTGAAAAGTGACCTTTTCTTTATATATATATATATATATATATATATTCTTTGTTTGATTTTTTCTTCTTTGGAAGGTCTCATGGAGACATTGTCCAAGGTAGATGTAATAGTCTACTTTGTCCAGTTCGTCATCTTTGATTTATATCTTGGTGTTCTTATTTCCAACTTGATTGTTGCGCATGATCTTCGTCTTGCTGAAGGTAGTGTGTCGGCTTTCTTGCTTTCTTTGTTAAGTTCATATTGCGTTAGTTGGAGGCCACGTAGGTTTTCTGCAAAAGGGACAATGTCGTCTATAAATATGAGTGAGTTCAGATATTCCCCGTCTATTCTGATTCCTTTATATTCCCAGTCTAGGTTTCGGAAGATCATCGCGGGGCAGGCTGAGCTTGGGTGAGCTGGTATCACCTTGTTTTATTCCTTTTCGGAGCTGGAAGGGCCCCAAGTCTTTATCTAGCTTTATGTAGCTGCTGCGATTGAATATATTTTACAGCATTCTGACATGCAGGGTTTAAATCCTGTAGATTGATGGCTTTCATGACCATAGGGGTATCCACTGAGTCGAAGACCTTTTCAAGGTCGATAAATCCTACAGCGAGCGGCAGCTTGTATTCTGCTGCTTTTCCCATCTGCTAATTTATCGAATGCAGGTGGTCCATGGTCGAGTAACTTCTGAAGCCAACTTGTTCCCGTAGATGTTTCTCATCTAGTGTTTTTGTGATTCGTTAGGTGATGATTTTTATGAAAAGTTTGCAGTTGAGTAGGCTTATAGGTCGGTAGTTGTTAAGGTCTTTTTGGTTTCCTTTTGTATGTTAAAGCATTATGATTGCAGTGTTCCAATCTTAGAGGACTTTATTTTGTTTAAGGCATAAGTTGAATAATATGGCCAGTTTCCTAGTGATGATCTTACCCACTTTTTTGAGAAGGTCAATGGTGATGTTGTCTGGTCCAGTGGCCTTTCCTTTCGTTCTTGGTTTGATGACTTGTTTGACCTCCCACGGGCTTACTTCTAGAAAACCCTCGAGTTGATTGTTTGCGTCTGGCGTGCTCTGTTCGTTTTTTGTAGTCCTTGTCTGGAGGGATGAAGCTCTTGGTTTAATTCTTCAGCATGTTCAACAATCGTGTCTCTGTCTGTTGTTGGGTCTCCATTTTCCTCGAGTATGCCGATTATTTGCTTCTGTCCTGGATTGAGGCTTTTGTTTATAGCTATGAAGCTGCAACCTTTCTCGAGAGTCGATTAGATGATTGCTGTAGTGTATCATCTATCTTCTCTTCGTTTCTTTTGATTTTTCATTCAGTTTGGTCTTCAATTTTCTCTCTTTTAGTTGTCGGTAACTGGAGGTTTCTGCGTTTTTGCATGACATTCTTTGTTTCATCTGAAATTTTATTGATGTTTTGTGTGCTCGTTGGGTCAAGTATAGTAGCGACTTTTATGAGAGAGGCTGTTATTTTATTGTTGAGTTCGTTGATGTTGGTGTCTTTTTTGTCCAGTAAGAACTTTATATCTGTTTTTCAGTTCAAGCTTGAAGGATCTAGTGTGCTCTTTCGGCATGTGTAGTGTTTGTGGTTTGGTGTGGAACATTGTTCTGCGTTCTTTGTTGGTTTTTATTTGCACTTTACATCTTACCATTCTGTGGTCGCTTCATACTTTGACTTGATTTAGGACCTAGATGTCCTTGATGGTGTCGCTTCTGTCCGTTAGGATGTAGTCTATCTCGTTCTTTGTTTCGTGGTTGGGGCTTTTCCAAGAAGTTTCCGATCGGGTCCCTTCTTGAAGAAGGTTTTCATGATTTTTAGTCTATCAGCTGTTGCAAAGTTTCCCTTCTCTCGTTCCGTACTTTATATCCAAATTTGCCGACGCAATTTTCATTTCCTTGTCCTACCTGTGCGTTGAAGTCTCCCATAGTGACATTGAAGTATTTTCTGGTGTCTTGGGGTAGGAAGTTCAAGTTATCAGAGAAGTTATCTATTCCTGCTTGGGTTGATTGCGAAGTGGGAGCGTAGACTTGGATGTCCTGTCACGTTGTCTTAGAGGTCTCTATTGACGAGAAAGCCAACTCCATTCTGTTTTATTTCCTCTTTTCTGTTGCTGTATAGAGGATGTTTGCTCTTTAGTTCGATCAGTTCATCTTCGGGTCTTCCCATCTCGGTAATGGCTATGATGTCCCATTTGACGTTTTTGATTTCATATTCTTGATCGGTTTGGTGCATGGCAGTTGGGAGTCTTCTGACGTTGTCGGTGCCAATGTAAAACGTTGTTCTTTTGATGACGGTCTTATGGCAATGTTTGGGTAGTCGCTGTTGGACTGACGTCCCATCAGGAACTGGTGTTCTCTTGGCGTGTTTGGGTACTTGCCATTGGAACATATCACTCCCACCCAAAGCAAATGATGTGGCTGGCTGGACCTTTTGGGACCGAGGACCAAGCAGGAACGACCAGTATAATTTTCTTAGGGTGAACCATTGGGAGTGTTGAGCCATACCCTGCCACGCTGGCCCATGATGTGTTGGTTTTGGTAGATTGGTCACTGCCGATGTCGGCTTTTAGCACCCTTCTTATCTGTTCTTGGAAGGTAAGTATGGGTATCAGGAGCGTTGTAAAGAGAAAGGATACGGAATATGGCACATATTTTTTTTAGGACCAGTGAGAAAATCATTGTGAGTTTATACTACTACTGAGATGGTTAGTGCATGTTCGATTACACATCTTCCTTATTTTTCCAAGTTTTTAACTTTGTTGAAGTCCAAAGATTGCATCTTCAAGAAATTTAAGTTTTACTCCTGTGTGTATGATAGAGAGAGAGAGAGAGAGAGAGAGAGAGAGAGAGAGAGAGAGAGAGAGAGAGAGAGAGAGAGAGAGAGAGAGAGAGAGAGAGACGGGGTGGGGAAGGACAGATAAAGATCGTTTCCCTCGGAATTTGGAGTTAAATGGTACGAAAATTCTGGAAAAAAAACGAAATATTTTGAGAAGAATTGAAAAAAACAAGATGATACTGTACTTATCTGAATCCAATTGGGATTCTGGTTGAAGGAGTAGTAATTTCTTAAGAGTGATAGTTCAAAAGTCTTGGACACACTTCAACCATCAGTGATTATATTATAGAATTTGGCTATATCCTTCTATCCCGTCCGTTCTGTTCAACTGAAGCCTTGATTTATTTGCTATATCTTATCTATCTATATAGCCTTCTATTTGAGGAAGGAAACAAGGTATTTTCTTAAGCGCTGGACGGATGCATAATAATATCCATATATATATATATATATATATATATATATGTGTGTGTGTGTGTGTGTGTGTGTGTGTGTGTGTGCGTGATTATATGTACGCAAATATATAAATATATATATATATATATATATATGAATATATACATTTGAATATATATATATGTGTGAATGAACATCCATATTCATATATATATATATATATATACATATATATATAGATATATATATACACATATTGAATATATATATATACATATGGATATATATGTACATGTGATTAAATGTACGTGAATATATATGTATTTATTCACTTACATATAATCACACATATATATATGTGTGTATATGTGAATATACATACATATACATATATACGTGTGTGAATATATATACATATATATCCATATATATATATATATATATATATATACATATATTTATAAATATATGTATATATGTATATATATATATATATATACATGAATATATACACATGAATATATACACACATATATATATGAATATATACACTTGAATATATATATATACATATATATATATATTTATGCACACACACATACACACATATATATATACATGGATATATATATATATTTATATATATACATATATATGTGTACTTATGTTATGAGTGTATTTATGTTAATATACATATACGTGATAATTTATATATATATGTGAATATACATATATAAGTGCATAAGGGTGAATATATATATGTATAATTGTATATACATTAATATATACATATGTGTGTGAATATTTACATATTAGTATATGCATAAATATATTTATATGGACATATATATATATATATATATATATATATATATGGATATATTCATATATATGTATATTCATATATATTATGTATATATATACATATGTATATGTATATATTTATTTATACATATGAATATATGTATATGCGTGTATATATATATATTTGTATGCATATGCTTATATATGTATATATGTATATATATATATGAATGAAAATATATGTGTATGTGAACGCATATATATGTGTAGATATACTTATGAATATGAATGTATACATACGAAAATGAATACACTTATATACATATATGAATATATTCAAATATGTTTACATATATACATTCATATATACATATATTTATATTCATTGTATTATAATACATTGAATCCTTGATTCGAAATGAACTCTCGTTATTACTTGTATAATGTATCACTCTGATTAGACAACTTCATGAAACTTATTGAAACTGTTAAAGAAAGTGGGGCTCTTACGAGATTCGATCTAGCGACCGATAAATTCAATTTAGCATTACCTTTACTATTGAGCTAGAAGATTGCCAGTGATGAAAATGCCCAAATAACTCCTTCAACTCCCAACTCATCGGTTGCAAGTTTGATTTCCTGCTGCAGACCAATTCCCTTTAATTGGTTATTCTATTAACTTGGTTTAAACCAAGTGATACATTAACCATGTCATATCTGAAGTTCATTCCAGATAATAGTTTCAATTCAATATTTATAATCATTCTTGTATCAATATATATATATATATATATATATATATATATATATATATATATATATATATACATATATATATATATATATATATATATATATATATATATACACACACACTCACATATATAAATATATGTATATATATTTGTATATATACGTATATGAATATATATACATACATATACATGCACACATATATATGAATATATACATGTATACATCATTGCATCATTATGAATTACATCATATCATACTGAAACTCTTATTTGAAGTGATCTTCCATCGTTACACAGTTGATTTACTACTTGGTTTTGACAACATAAATAGAATAAATAATTGAAAAAATTCGGGCTGCTGTGGGAACTGAATTTGTGACTGACAGAGTAGCCACTTCAACATGGCCTTCCTCTCTCCATCGAGCTAAAAAAGCCACCAGTAATGCATTGGCACAATTAACTGTATTAGCTACTAATTCTCATTTTTGTTTATTCACGGTCAATATCTGCTTTATTTGTTTCTTTCAACGTGATAGTTATATATTAAGAAATGGACATACAATCCTGCAGAAAGATTATGAATTACTCTATATTATATTGAAAGTAAGTGATATATTAACCGTGTAGTGATAGGAGATCATTTTGAAAAAGGGTTTCAGTATGATATAACCCAATTTATAATCATTGCATTGGATCATATACCACGTGTATAATATTGATGCGTCTCGTTGTGGTGTAATCATAAGCTTGTTTTCAGTTTGATCCTTACTGAGTGCTCCATGCTTGTAGTTTTATACCAAAACTCAGCTATATTTTGAACTAGTTTTTTTCTTCCTGCATTATATCATATTGAAATATTATATTCCTGCTGCAGTCCTATTTTGTTCGGTTTTTGTTGTATTTACGTTATCTTGGCCAAGCGATACATTCACCGTGTAATAACGGGCGATCATTTCTAAGAAAATTCCTAAATAATACAACGCAATTTATAATCATTTTTGTCGGATCATATATATATATATATATATATATATATATATATATATATATATATATATATATATATATATATATATATATATATGCACCTATCTTTAGTATAGAGAGAAAGGTATAGATGTGCTCGGTCCTTTTCCAGTGATGCATTTTTTACGAGTCTGAAATTTATGCATGGATGAAAAATTATGATAACATTTGCAGAGGCCCAACATGTTAGAAAGTATTAATCCAAATCATTTCAATATATATATATATATATATATAGTCACGGTTTTATACGTAACATACAAGAATACTGAATATGTTTGAGGGTTTCATTGTCAAATGGTTTGCAACTGAATATTAAGGGAGTGTGCCAATATTCACTGTGTACGTCATATTTTCTATTTGTTCTTCGAAATTATTACATGTAAGCTAAAAAATAATGTTTTTTATTAAATTATTTGACAATTCCAACGATGTTTTGTCTTTCATTAGTGATGCACACTTCAAGTATTGAATTATACTTTACCTAAACATTAACATTAAATTCTTATTCTTTAGAAAATGTAATCGCCCAAAATCTTGGAAAACCGAGTCAACTTTTACTCACAATTCACGGAAAATTACAGATTTTAGACAATATTTTAGAGGATTCGACTTGAACAGGAGTACCTATAGTAATGCAGTAGTATTGGTGGGGTTTTTTTTGTGTGAAATTAGAAAATGAACAAACGGATATGAATAGACGGTTTTTCACTGATTTGTAACGCCTAATGTTCTAAACATCATCTCTTTGATAATAAATATTATCAACTAATTTACTCCTGCCGCCAAAAATGATGGTGATAATTGACTATTTTTGCAAATACATTGTACTTGGAAAATATCAAAAACATAATGTAGTGCAGTATGTCTTTGTTTATACTCAAAATTTCTTGAATATTGAACTAATCCGTAGGTAAAAAAAAATCCATTTCAAGTAATTTACGTCACCAGACGTGATTGATAACATAGGTGTGACAGATGACAAATGCACATTGGATATTATTAAATGTGTAAATAATCAACGTCTCTTTAATCATTAAATTGCGGCAGTTTCGAATTTTACATGCGTATATACAGTAATTGAGTTCCTTCATTAAGAAAAAGACAAATGGATATGAATTAACGCTACTTTCTTGATGTGTAACGTCATGTGTTCCAAACAGTACGACTCTAATAATGATAATTATACAAATAATCGATGTCTCTCTAATTATTATGTATTACACTGTTGAATTTTGATTCTAGCAACGAAGACCTAGGCACATATATAGAGAAAAGCAAACATACATGCCGATTTCTCTCTCTCTCTCTCTCTCTCTCTCTCTCTGACTTTCTCTCTCTTACACACACACACACACACACACATAGTACATCTATGATAAGAGTCAAACCGTTACCGAGTCTGCAGGCCTTGGTCAGTAAAGTACAAACGAGTTACTATCGGAAGTCAGAACATCCGGTCTAAGCCAAACAAACACTTCATAAAATACAGGGACTGCTTGCCTACAAAGGATCCCTTAATATTCAAATTATAATAGACGTAAGACACTTTGAAATATCCCTGGCCTGAGTCTTTCGAAAATTATTTCTTTTCAAAAGTAGCAATAAGTGTCACTGACTTGCATCGGAAGTGAATGTCAATGTCTCATTCTTGTGACTGCAGTAAATACATGAAGACCGAACTAAAGAAATTCGATGTCTTCATTGAGCAGAACATGGGTTCTAAAACAGTAGAATATTTTGAATATCTCAAGTTATAGCCACGCTTTTGAATTACTGGGTCATTGTTTTTAAAACTCCTCCGCACTTGTAAATGTTCTTGTTGTTCGTAGAGTATGTCCGATTTTGAAGCTCTTCAAGAACTTATAGTTTTACAAAAATATAACAAATATTTTCCCAAACCGTTCGAATATTTTGGAGGAAATATTGTCATTATTAATTTTGACTAATTTTCTTCCTCTTATACTTGTTATCTAAGTAGAAGTATACATAACGGTCTTCAGTTATTAGAATTTTAAGATGAAGCATGGTCATTATTGATTCTTGATTAGTTTTTCTTTTTTTCTTCTTTTTGTTGCTTTTCATCGCAGTGCTCAGGTCGTTTCTCCCATTCTCATCGGAGGCTATTAAAAGGATTCCTCATCCATGCTATTTACTGAACGGTCGAAGAAGGTGAAAACGAGCTGAGCGTTACGATAAAAAGCAACAAAAATAAGATGAAAGAAAAAAAACAGAAAAGTAATTGAAAAATATATATTTTCATTCAAAGTCTTCATTCTAAAACATGATACCTCTCTTTGCAAAAAAAAAAAAAAAAAGATAGAAAATAGATAAATATCAAATTCAAAAATAAGTGATAATGCCAAAAAAACTTCCCGTGAAGTTAACAGTATTTAAATATTTGGTCTGACTCGAGAGCGAAAATATTTTTGACTAATCAGGACTGAAGTGTTATTGATGATTGATGTGGATTCGCTATTTATGAAGAAGGCAGAGTCGGACAACGGAAAATAAGGGAATCGGAGTCGAAAAGTTTGGTGTACCGATTCCTCTGCTCTGTTGAAAGAGGTTCAACAAAAAATTCTTGGTCTCCAAAAAAAAGGAGTAGGCAAACTTTTTTTTCTATCAATAACTTAATTATAGTAAAACTCTGACTTAGTTATGAATTATGCATGACAAATACCTGAGGATATATATATATATCCCCCATCTCGGAGAAGCTCTCGCCCAAATCATTTGTATCTGAGTATTTCGCCATCACTCAAACATAAAAACACATTTTGTGTATTAGCCTCTGAAAGGACTCATGCGATTAGTGATAAATATACACGATTTATGGAAGAGATTAAGGTATAGTTGGATCGGGAGTTCGAGTCAAAGGCTCCATGTGTAGACTCTTTAACTCTTGCACTGTTCCAAATTAGTTTTTTGTAAGATAACCAACTGCGAATTGCTCCTTGTGGCTAGTTCAGGATTTGAGGGAATATCTGTGATCTCAAGAGTTCATATAACTTTAAATATGAGGGTAATATGCACAACTACACACAAACTAGTTGTTTATGTAACCCATGATACAACAGGTAGGATTTATTTTCGACTTATTTGATCAACCTGTTACCGCTAAGTATATTTTCATGTGCTTTTTTTTTTCGTAAAGAAAATTGATGAAAAAGTTTTCATTAATGTCTTCATATTTTGATAAATTAAACAAGTGTTAAATATCTCATCTACACATAAGGCCACCACCTCACATTCAGTGCATTCGCTACTACTCTCTCGCCATTTTGCATTTTGTAAATGTATGGATCACTTTCTACTGGGGTTTCGTTTCTTAGCTGTTGGAGGAATCAAAGGATTTTCTAAATCAAAAACTATAATCTCAAAGAAGTGTCACGTGAAGTCAGTCATATTTGAGCATTTCGCTATGCATTAAGTCCCCAGGTTGGGAACATCCGACTTATAGACAACTTGTTTCTCATCGACTGCCGTTTCATTAAATCATCATTTTTTTTATCTAAACTGTTCAAGAACTGTTTATTCATTGTTTACAGTAATGAATACCTATACAGACACATGCATACGTATACACACACTCATACACAGATAGAAATTGATCTAACGTGTAAAATCATTATTAATTCTCTGATTGGTTAACATTGTAAATATAATGAGAATGAAATGCAGTTACTATATGGTTCATAAATCAAAGAGTTATACAAAAAAATGCTCACTTGATACCTAAAGCTAAAAAAAGACTAATAATTTTTACTGCAGGTCAAAATCTTATCTGACTTGACTTCCCATCTTAGGGTCTCTCTGTAATTTCTGATCATGTATTCTAAAGCAAATACCCAATAATTATTCCTACTGATGATAATTACTCTCACTTTAGTTTAGAACCTAATTTGCGTTGAGGTTTTCAGCTATAAACTTTGTTCTCGTCAGGGTTGTAGGAGTCAAAGCTGGAGGTAATTTAAGTCAGAGTCAGAAAATTCTAACTATAAATGAAAACTTGCTATATTTTAACAATATAACAATAAAAATTTCTATATGAAGTAACAGTTTTCAACATTAAGACTTTTTTTTCGAGAATATTTAATTTTGCCAGAGATTTTTTTTAGAAAATCTACTATTTCAAAGAATCTTCCCATGAAGTCATCTGTATTCGAACATTTTGCTATAACTCAAGGCAGAAAACATTTGCATGTCAGTATGCTACAAAAGGTCAAAATGTTGTCACTAAATATTATACATTTGCTATTCCTAATTAATTAATTATTAAAGTTTGACTATTGTTTCTTTTATCTTATTTCTTTAGTTGCTTTTCATTGCAACCATCGGTTTGCAACAGTTTACTGCTGTGAATGAACAGCACAGATTGGAAATCAGAAAAGAAGATTAAGCTCTGGAGGAAACTCATACTCGTATCTCTTTTACATCAGGAAGCTACCTAAGTACAATACTTTTCTACTGACAGGGCTGTGAGAGATTTTACAGCTGTCAGAAGATCAAATCTATCTCTTCAACTCCTTTCATCCTTCGGCACCATATTTGTTAATTGTTTTTACGTATACTAGTTATAGCAATATTATACCGTTCATTTGTATTTTAGTATCTCGCAAGACTCAAGATGAAGGGCGTTTTGTGTACCACAGCATGACAAAAGACTCAGATGTTATCATTCATTTGTTCAGATTTTCCACTTGTGAAAGAGTTAGAGCCGAAATGTGAAAAACTCAAGATATGCTGACTTAAAAGTTCTATTTACAGCTTTGAGAAAATTAACATGGCCAATCGGATAAATATTGTCAGAAATTCTGGGATGAGTCACTCTCATAAATCCTTCAATTGTTTAGACTAATTATTTAGACTGTAAGAGTAAGATTCGAATTAGGCTCTGTTATCATTTTAGGTAATCTCTAAAATCAAATAGTTATGTTTTTCTCGAAAGATTCAAAGTTTCACTAAGACCGGTTGTTGGCGATATTTTTCGAAACAAAAAATTCGAATTTGAAGTAAACTATGTTTTTTCAGTCAATATAAACTTGAGTTAGAGGTGAATAGCGAGGAGTCATAGGAATGATACGAACGATTTTAATCTTTTTTGTACCACATGAGATCGAGAAAGAAAATTCCCCTAAAAGTAACCGCACGATTTATTACGGCGTGCTAATAAACTTAGACGAAAGAAAATCTAGTAAGAATTGATAAAAAAATTCTTCATCTTAGAAATTCCTACAATTTACGATTATAATTTTATGACTACTTCTCGGTGTGAACAAGCGAAAAAAAATATTAAGAAACACTGCTCAAAAATGAATAATAATGTCATTTCTTCATCTAAGAAATTCGTCTAATTGAAGTCTTTTACGTCTCTGACTACTTCTAAGTGTTAACAAAAAGTAAAAATAAAATGAAACGATTACTAATAAAAAAAATGTATAAAAATGACAAAGCTTAATTGAGAAATTTTGACCACCTTAGACTATCACGTCTACAACTACAAAAATTAATAATTATGACCACGATTTTCGTAGGAAATTCATAATAACAAAAAAAATAACAGTATGATTTGTTACGGCTTGGTGATAAATCTGAGCAAACATATTTTGGTTGAAAGGTAAACCAGTCTAAATGAATAATAATGATAAAAGTGGTTCATCAAAGAAATATGGGTAGCTTGAGACGATTATGTCCATTATTACTAAATGTAAACAAACAATATGAAATGAAGGAAAGAGGATAAGGAAGATCTAGCTATAAGACTGAATTTAGATTATCGCCTGTTGGAAGGTCTCCGTGGCAAAATCGGTAAGGAGTTGTCCATGTCAGTCGTGGTATTAGGATTGAAGAATACAAGTTCAAATCTGGGACAGCTTTGCGATAAACGCAACGAAAATAAGATGAAACTAGTATGAGAATGTAAAAATGATATACGTAGTACCAGTCTCCTGAGCAAGGGAGTACCTTAAAAATCTGATCTGGACTTTTACTTGGGCCCGAACACTGTCCACTCGCACCGGTGAGAAATATCATACACAATTCTCTGACCCATCAAGCAGGCCCCCCTACCTCCTTCTCTCTTAGTGGTCCCTAAGTAGGGCAGGAACTGAAATAAGGCAAGGAAGATAGTGTGGTACCAATCGTCCAGTTAAGGATGGGGTGGTTCGTCTGCTTTGAAAATCAGCATTCAAGAATCCTGGCTTTTATCTGAGAATAGGCTTAGCTTGGTTCAGAATAAGGTCGAGATTGGTAGGTAGATTGTGTTGCATCAATCATCCATGCTAATAGTTCAGCGAGACTAGCTTATTAAACATAGCTTCGCAGTAGGCGCGAAATTCAACATAGGTAGGCGAGCCAGTTGGAACGACATCCTTTTTCTTTTCTATGTTCTGCTAATTACAATGGTGAAGGCGTTCGTTTCAAACTTTTCCCCTTGACCGTTTCGTACCTCTGCCCCACCTCATATCCCGCCATAACATGCACCGCGTCTGTGGCCATCGATCGATGAGAGTCTATCGATCGATTTATTATCATTACTTTGCCCAACTCGTCGTGACACTACACGAACATTCTGCAGCGAGACCGTTGTCTCCACGGAGTCTGTGGTGTGAACATATAATGAAAGAACAGTGAACATAGGGTCGCATAGTTTCAAGGTTCAAACCCTAGAATCAGAGAGAAATGATAACGTCTTCAAGAGAAGAGAATCTTGTTGTCAAGCAATATATATATATATAAATATATATATATATATATATATATACTCACACACATATATATTCACACACACACAAATATGTGTGTGTGTGTGTGTGTGTGTGTGCACATAAATATATGCATGTGTGTGCGTTACTCAAAGTTTCAGGGAACTAATTTATGGAAAAAGTTACTTCTACCGTCTCCGTCACCCTCCAAGCCAACACACTGGCACACAGAGGGTAGCTGCAAAAGTTCGAAGACAATGGGTTCGCGCCTGCTATCCAAATAACCTACGGGTAGACATATATATATATATATATATATATATATATATATATATATATATATATATATATATATAATGTACCTACAACAACATTTCTGTTGTCTGATGAAAGTATTTATTTTAGTATTTATTTTAGCCAATGTTTTCTAACATAATCTCATTCCTTATCAATACACTGAATTCAATGGTGAATATTGATCACATTTATCGAAAAGCATAAAGTGAAAATTTCGGATTTGAATTCAAGTAAGTTTCAAGCAGTGGACTCACTGATACACCTTCGTGCGCATAAAGATGCAAAATTGATAAAGGAATAACCAAACAAGAAAAAAAACGACTAATAGAATCAGCTTTAATTCGAAATACAACACAATACAACAACGTTCCGGAAAAAATCCATTCGTCTTCTGTATTAGCAAAGATTGTTTTTACACAAAAAATATTTATAAAGCTCAGCGGGAAGATGGATGTATATTTGTATTTATTACATCATGTTACACACACACACACACGCACGCACACACACACGCATACGCACGCACACATGCATGCACACACACACACACACACACACACACACACACACACACACATATGTATATATATATATATATATATATATATATATATACTCACATTATTGGTCATGTTCTCCCTTTTATGGAGAGTTGTCATTTTATCGACAGCGCTTTGTGGAGTATATGGGCTGTTCCAAGTAGGGTGATCTTTTGGAGAGCACAAATGTTGAAGTTACCTGGAATATGCCGAGTGTTCTTTTCCACTCATTTCTCCTGGAGTCCTAGAGTTTCAATGACCACTGGTGTTATTTCACTTTTCACACCCATATTCTGTTTATCTAGATCTCCAGGTCCTCTCTTTTGGACAGTTTCTCCGTAACTTTCACGGGGTTGTTTCTCTCAGATGATGTTTCTATGTCGATGAGCCCGCAGCCCTTTTCTTTCTTTTGCTCTTGTCAGCTCTGTTTGCTTCTATTTCCCTGGCAGTGTGGACAGGCATGTCCCAGAGGATGGTGACAGTGTTGTTGTTATCAACTCCTCTAGATTTATAAACTATCGACTACGTAATAATCACTATCACCTTACGTTAATAATCGAATCGTCCATCGGTATGGTAAAATAGGAGAGGAAATAAAAATAGAATAAAGAGGAAAATGAATGATAGAAGGCGAAAATAATGAAACACGCTTGATTTTATGTCATAGACGCTACGATCTCCACACTATGAACACAAAAAAGTTTGGAAGAAATAAAGAAAGTGTAATCATTAAACTGATTTTCTTTTCCTGTCTTCCACACCCCTTCCTGATATGTTACAACGATTAAATTTGCTTCCTTTCTTTCTTTTTCTCTCTCTCTCTCTCTCCCTCTCCCCCCCCCCTCTCTCTCTCTCTCTCTCTCTCTCTCTCTCTCTCTCTCTCTCTCTCTGTCCATTCTCCCCCTTTTTATTGAAGTACCTTCCTTTTTGTCCATTCTTTTTTCCTTGGTTAAAGCGTTACGTTTTCAATTCGAAGCACCGTTTAAGAAAGGATCAAGTCTGTGTGTTTTTTCAAATGTAAAACTTGGTTCCAAAAATCCAAAAAATTTCTCATTGAATTTAACTGATGCATATGTTATTGTCTTGAAGTGAATTTTTATGTTTTTTTCTGGCTCTTTCTTATGAAATAGTGTTTATTGTTTCAAAATATTTATATTTGATATTACAAACTAATTGAACTGAGATAGAAGAAGAAGAAAAAGGAGAGAGAGAGAGAGAGAGAGAGAGAGAGAGAGATGTGAATTACTTATACGCAGAAGGGAAACAGAAAATATATATAGTTACTGTCTTTGTTATTAGTATCCACAACTCATGTCTGCTGGTTATCACTGGTGATTAAATTTCCAGAAATTTTTTCAGAATATCCTCGCTGTATTATTATTATTATTATTATTATTATTATTATTATTATTATTATTATTATTATTATTATTATTATTATTATTATTATTATTATTATTATTATTCCATGTTTGAATCAGAAAGCATTCTGACAGTGCATACGTCTACCAACGCCATTGTAAATGAAACTAGACGGATATCAGTTAATGTATGGCTACGATGTTGGAGAGGAAACTGTGAATTTTGATTACCAATGCTTCGCTCCATTGACCTGATGTATGAAAAAATTCTCTCAATCGCACTGATTCCTAGATCCACTATTCAATCTGATCAATACTCCCTTAGCCGATGGCACACATTTCATCAAAATATTATTGAAATCTATTGAGAAACTTGGGAGATATTGTGTGGACAAATAGGAAAACATGCGTGAAAACATACACTTGTTGGCAGAGGTAATTATGTATTAGTACGCTTGATTGAAAGAAACGGGGTTGAAATTTAACAAATCTTACTGTTCTGAAATATCAGTGCGAAAAACGTATTTTCTGCATCGACAAGGGGGGATGTTTTTTATAGCTGAATATCCGTTGTTTCGTTACTTTTTAAAAAAAATGCTCAGCTGAAATGAAAAGACGCTGACATTTATTCACACTATTTACAATTTTGAAATCATAGACTATTAAAGTATTGAAGTTGGGAAGTAATTGTAAATATGAACGCGCGCGCACGCGCACACACACGCACACACACACACATACACACACACAGACACACATATATATACTTGAAAAATTATTATGTGGTAAATATAAACAGAAACAAGACATTGCTATTGAGAATCTAAATGTAAGTTCTTGGTCTATTGTTTACTAACTATATGTTAATTAGAAAAAAAATCAATAATTCTTCTGTTTTCATTTTACTTTCACTCCAAGTTTCCTTCAAATAATTTTTGAATCATGCCATCCCATAAGTAATATCCAGATTTAAGACAAGAAAAATATTTAAAAATCACGTTTAATTAGAATTTATTTATTCACATTGATTCCATCTTTATCATTAACTTCTTCACAATTATTCATGTGCTCCATAGTACCGCTTATTAAAAGTCCTTTGGTTTGGAAGAAAGGAATTCAGAGCGGATAGCACATATTGTTATTTTCTCATGGCTAAAGTATCATATAATCTACATATGGGATAACTTGATAGTATATACTGTTATCATTCTGTTATCATTTAGGCATTTTAGAATAGCAAAAATATCATTCAAACCATCGCTATCTGATAGTGGACATTACTTATGAGATGACCAGATATTTTGGTTGTTCCGGACGAATTTCCTTGGTTTTTTTTTTGTCAATGATTGAAACACTTTGTCTAAAACGAATTCAGACAATAATCTCAGAAAGTTTGAAAAATTCAATAAAATGAATCATGGAAATTAGCTAATTCACGCTTTTGTTCATAATGCAGAATGAATGCTGTATAAAATTAGGATGAGGATGATCAAAAATATGAGGAAATTTAGTCGCTGGTGAATTAAATTTTTGTGTTAAAGACTCGAAGTTGAATGACCTGAAATTGTTCAAGAAACATTATTAAAGTATCCAAGAATTCCTTATCTGGTACCCAAATTTTCAATTATGCACTCAGTCAACTGTTTCTCAAGCTTTCTTCGTGGGTAATATAGAATTTGCTCGTTGAAACTGATGCATTTACACTTCCTTTTGAACGAAAAAAGTCACAATATTTATTTAAAATGGTTTTTCGTTCATCTTCGATAGGCAAGAAAAAAAGTGAATGAGTCGAAAAGATCAGAGATAGAAATCACGGACGAATCCAGGTCTTTTAGAGGATGGGTCAAAATGTAAAAAGGGCCTAACAAATAAATGTGAAAAAGTAAACAAATTGTAAAAATCAAAAACAAGAAAATAGTATATGTTCCAATATTTTTCTCTTACCTTTCTTGTCGTTGTTTTTTTTCTTCATCTCAAGAATTGAGAAAAGGGTAAAGTAAAAAAAAAATAATAATCAAAGAAATTTACCCCAGAATTAATAAATAAAAAGAATGAAACGGAAGACATTTTATATTAGATGAAAAAAAAAATACATTTTTGTTTTGCCGTTGATTTATCATTACTTATCCTTTTGATTATTAAAATTTGTACATTTAAAAAAAAAATTGATTGTGATTTTCCCTCTGGATCCCCTTGATCCGCAGCTGGAAATTCTATCCTTGTTATCTGCAAGGTTAACGTCTTTCTTTAACGTTTTGTTAATTCTTTGCAGGTTACACAGACCAAAACGGATCGATATCAAAGAACTAAATCCTCACCTAATCTGTGTTCTATGTGGAGGTTACTACATTGATGCAACAACCATTATAGAATGTCTACACTCATGTAAGTAACACATTTCATTATCTTTAACAATTTTCACTTGTAAAAAACACGGAATTTGTTTACATAAATTTTATAATTTGTGTAGATACCTTCTGCAATTGACTCCCGTTATTACGGCACCCTCGAGGATTTTAGAGTGCTGTTTACAAATTTGCCGTTACAACGGATGGATTTTATACGAAGTTTATTAATAATGAGAAAGCAAAAACTATGATGGAAATTACTTTTTTTTACCCTTTCACTGTCTTATGCCGTAATGCTGTAAAAACAAGTGTCGATCAAACGAGTGTTTACCGTGTAATGGGAAGTGTCATAATCGTTCCCAAGAGTTGTTTCGACTATTGAATGAATTCTCTCCTTTTGTTGCTTTTGTTATTACCACAATGTTTCGGTGGATACATTCTTTAACTTTCTTCAAGTGTATAATGATACATTGTATTATCTTCAGAAGAGTCGTTAGCATTCAAACAGTTTTCTGGACTAGAGATCCCATTCCTTTTTTGTTGCATTTATCGTTAGCATAATGTTACAGCTGATACGTTCTACGGCTTTCATCTAGTATACAACGATACATTCTATAATTCTAGAAAAGTCATTGTCTGGACTATTGATCTCGTTCCTTTTTGTTGCTTTTATTTTCAGCGTAATGTTCCGATCGAAGCATTCTACGGTCTTTTTCAAATCTACAACGATATCTTCCATATTTTGATGAGTTTATTTTAATATCCATTTTTCCATTTTCTTGCTTTTGTTCTCATCAGTGCGTTTTTGATTGATCTATTCTTTGGCCTCTCCAAGTTTAGAACGATAATTTTGAGAAAAGTCATTATCATTCAATTAGTTGTTTGGATTATTTTTTGCTGCTGTTGTTGTAGGCATAATGTTGCAGCCGAACCATTCTACGACCCTTTTCATGTGTATAATCCGTATAGAAGGGACGAGGTTATTTGCATTTAAAGAGTTGTTCGCGCTACTGATCTCATTCTTCTTTGTTGTTAGGGCAACTTTACAACGTAGACGGGGTTGAGCTGAAACGATCGATATATTTTGTATCATTGCTTTTCTGTTTGCCGCTATTTTTTGGAAGGATCCCATCACTCTTAAGGACTGTGCACTTGCAAAAGCCGCAGAATTAATCGACCGAACCATTGTAATTACAACAAAAGCAACAAAAATGAATGTGCTGTTTTCCTGGGTTTTGTCTATCTTACATCAATATAATTTTTGCCTGGTACTTTTTCCGTGTTGCATTCCTAACTGTCCCTTTGTTCGTTGTCCTTTTATCACTGCTACACTGTTATGAATGATCGAGCCCTATTGACGTCACCCTTCTGCTGACCATTCATATACCCAGACCTTGAGATGAATTGATGTGTCTGGAGGTAACATCACAGTAGCAGTGATTGTAGTCTTCCTTCAACTATCCAATACTTTCTTGATATTTTATATTTTTCGCGATGATTGTTTATCGGCATCGAACAGTATTTAATAAAGTGTGCGTGTAAACTCAATCATGCGATATAATCGTCGTAAGATTCTAATATTTGTCATTTTGCTTCTGATGGGTGACCTTGACACAAGGGTTGTTGTAGCCTTGCAAATATCCTATGATAAGCGCTCACTATTGGCCATCTGCCATTTCCCTTCGATTTGCCACCGGCCAATCCTCTCTATTGTTCTGGCACTGACCACTATTTCTCCTCTCCTCCAGCTTCTTGGGAATTTTTCTTTGTATGACTGACTTTTCGTCGTGCAAAACATTCCAGACGCTCTCAGAAGAGCCCAACATTTCTTTCATGTCTTTTACCATTTCCTTTGGATATCTGAAAATCAAAGCTTTCTTTTCTTAGCCATTACTTATATTTCTTGTGCCTTTCCTTCTTTGTCCAACAATATTCTTGAAAAAATACCTAACGGAGTCTGATGAGCTAGCAAGCTGGACATGTATCTGATAATTTGTTCCTGAATCCCAACTTTTATAATATAAATTATATCAAAACTACATCGTTTTATTTTCAACGCTATTAGAAAAATCGTTAAAATCGAATACACTGCTGAAATTTATTACACCAGAGTATGAAAAAGGATAATTCCATAGACAATTTCTGTTTTCCGGCAATTCTTTGATCCAACAATGGCCATGTTCCAAAGTTATCGGATTGAAGATGTGCAATTGTATTTATGTATTAAGTATAATAGGAGGGTAAAATGTGATGAGAAAAAACTAAACGAACCAGTGGGTTAGTACGGGACCGTCCTTTCCTTTCTGACTGAGGATTGGAGCCGTCAGTTCTCTGGAGATTTAGATGCTATTTTTGTGCACCTTTCTTTCACTAAAAACAAAAGAAGGACTCTCTATAACGGAAATAAAAGCGCAATTTGACAAAATAGAGGTTGGTGGGAGAAGTGATTTTCAAAGATAACAACCCAGAAAATAAAACAGGAGAAGATATTTTAGAAGATGGCAAAAAGTGGGGTCAAGTGTTACAATCATTCCTCAAGATGAGCTTTCTGTCTGAATTTCATAGTTGAGAAATCATAATTATTACACACTGCTATATTCGAACTGGTGTCTTCATCTATAGTAATGTTGTAGTCACAACATTTTTGATGACTGCAATCCCTGGCCCTCTTCAGTGACCAAATACAACAGGCACCAGGAGAAAATCGGAGGGTGCAAGGACCAAAACATAGTGACTACTGCAAATAAATCAGTGTACAAAAGATGAGCTTTGTAAATAATTCGGTAGTATAGTGGGTTCGATCCTCACGGGATGTCCCGTACTTGTGGCTTTGTGCGAGTCTAATCTCAGCTTGGTAAATATATGTTTATTCTAAGAAAAATGGTACAGAAAAATGAGAACGCAGCACAAAGGCAGTCAAGCGGTTTTGGGTAAAAGCTGGACTTCAGTTTATCATACTCTCAGCTAAACCCTTTCGTGACTCAGGAAAACAGCATTGTTCCTTTCATCAAAAGATGTGTGGGGGTATGAATAATTCCTCCGTCTCTTTCAATAAAACATACTATATTTTTGAGATATATGCAAATCGTTAAAGATGTTTCAACATCCGCCAATGAAAAATTAGTAACGTAAATACATACCAACATACCTGTTATACACTTTTGCATACATGTACAGTAATCCACTGTATGTACGTATGTATGTATGTTTGAATATGTGTATGTGTAACATTTCCCGAGTACCAACAAATATGAAGGCAATGGGGAGTGAGGAGAAGAGAAGGAAATGATGATTAGTGGTTAACCTCACCGTGGATAGCAAACTAGTCTTGCAAACCATTACTCTTGTGTGATGAGTTCAGTCCGAAGTGGGTTTCATACCTTTACTATGCCAAGCTCAGTGAATATTATTGGGCACCTTGTCATGCAGTAGTGGTTAGCTGAGCTAGTCTCGTAGACCATTGCTACTATGTTGTAAATTCGATTCATTATGGGGGCTCCACTACTGTGGTCTTGTGCCAAGCTTAGTAAATATCAATGGGCGCCTCTCCGTGAAGCAATGATTCGCAAGCTATTCTCCTAATGCAATGTCCTACATACATACATACATACATGCATACATACATACATACATATTCGAGAGTTCTTTGCAAGGACATACTGTTGTCATTCCAAGAATTGTTTGGACTAATAATCTCATTCCTTTTTTCCTGTTTGGTACCATTCTCTGGTCGTCCCTCCCTTATCCAGATGGTTCGCTACCAACAATTAAGCTTCTCTATTTTTAAGGACAAGGCAGACCAAAAAGAGACTCACCGACCTGCAGTTTATAGACCGTTGAGGAATTTTGAGTGCTTTGTAAAATGTTTTATATGGCATAAAATGGATGGCTCGATTCGTGTAGGAAGATTTTTGGAAGGGTTTTCTACAGCATGAAACATAGAATTTTGTAAGCGTTATTAGTCGTTGGATTATTGTGAAAAACTTGGTTCAACTTATACAATATAACAATGGTAATTTAAAAAAAATGATGGGGCAACTCATACACGAGATATACTTCTATTATCATTTTTAACGCAGTCATTTGCTTTCATGAACTGCCCGTAAACAGCAACCCCACTCACTATTGGTAAGCTCATCGCTCTACTAGTGTTTTTTCAATAAGATCACTCTTTAGTACCTAATTGTAAAATGTATCCCTTGACTATGTCTGACAAACGAGAAAAATGAGAGTCCCTGGGATGGAGAGGAGAAGAAACTCTTCCTGAGCCATCTGTCAAGGCTCCCAGTTGCCATGTGATCGGGATAGGGGGTGGGAACGGGTTATTGTAACCGAAGCGGATATCTTGAGTTACGAATGTTTTGAATTACGAGTGACTTTCCGGCCCCAGGGAAGCTCGTAACTTCAAGCTTAGGCATCCCTGTATACCAATAAATCGCCGAAGAATCAACTCGCAGAAACTGGATATTAGTAATGAGAAAGACGAAATTCGATTACATTTCACTTTCGCCGATCTTCCGTTACAATTCTTAACAGCTTTAAAAAAAAAAAAAACTGAGCTAAAATCAGCTGAACATAAACAGAAAGTCTGGAGTTGGAATGAATCCACCGCTTTTCAAATACACAGTCAGCTTTTGAAATGTTATCACCTATCCAGGGTTTTTCAGTTGGGGTAAAGAGTACGAAACAATGAGTTTTTATAAATAATTACAGGTATGTGTGTGTTGGCGAAAAGGATGTGTTGTTTTCGAGACAGAGCAGTATTCCCCTACCCTAAACTTGGAAAATTTTCACTATATAATACGTTCACAATTTTCCCTCTTCTAGTAAATGCAAAGAATTTTTCCGAAAAACTAAGTCTGACCAGAAAGTATCCTGTATTTTTCAAATATCTCCAGAACGGTTTGTGCGGCTTCGATATAACCAAACACAAGGACCTTACTTGGCATGCATGAACAGATACTCTCCTGTGGAATTACTCTGTCCATAGTGGAACATCATTTAGTGAGATTGTATAATGTGAGACCCTCGCAATCACAATGACCGATCCTGAACATCTGGCCATAGATCGTACTACCCAGATCTATCAAGATCTCTGCTTCCCCACAGTCTCGATTTGGCTCTATGTAACTTCTGGCTTTTCATCGATGAAACTGTGGAGCTCACAGACTGTGGACGAGATCAAGGTGCACGCAATGAGTCAGCCAATGGTGTTCCCGGAGGAGCACTTTGCAGACTGTTTTGAAAAATGGGAAGGACGCTGGGATAAGTGTATTAAGTCACAAAGGAAGTGCTTTGAAGTGGACTAGAGCGCCATTGCTTCAAGAAAGTTATTTTTCGCTAATATTGAATGGCTGGATACGTTTAAGGCCAGGAATGCTGATTTCCAAGACGGACAGGCAGACCAGCTTCACTTGAAAGATTGGCACAACACAATCTTCCTACTTATTTGGCCTTATGCTAGTCTAATTTGAGCTTAGAAAGTACATATAATCACAGGAGCGCCTACCATAGCAAGCTAGTCTTGCGGATCGCTGCTAGTGAGTTTAACCCTAAGTGGACCCCCTCTCCTTATTACAGCATTGTGCGAAGCTAGGTTCATTAGAATATGTTCTTTTTGTGTTGAGATCGTTCCGTATTTCCCACTGCTACCAATGATCGGTTTTCGGACCCAGGTATTCAACCTGAATTCCTTACAAATAGACGAGAGAACCAGGTAATTTCTGGATTACACACATGAAATGCGGCCTTTAGTCATAGGCCTTATCGAGTCAAGAAAAATAACCATATTTCACGTTCTGCTATTGTTGAGTGGCAGATAGATTGTCTTTCAAGGTAACCCCTGAATTGAAGACGTATTCCGTTATTCCGTCTATCTTCTGTCTGCCGTTGTTCTAAAGGTAAAGCAGCCGGTACAAAAAACAAGGCTGCTTGAGTTAGAGTCTCGCTGAGAACTTATTCTTCATTTTCCATCTGCACTCTTTACTCACTGCTGTAGACTGACGGTCTTAGTAATTGCAATGCAGAAAAATTGAAAAGGAGGATATACTAGTCAGAAAATTAATAATAGATGTGTTCCATCTTTAAACTTCAGACAGTCGTCCGTTGAAAGAAAATCTTTATGAAGATACAAACAGTTCTGTAGATAGAAAATGTATATATTCATAACTAGGACAATGCTCGTTCGAAGGTGCATGATAAAAGGGGGGCGGATCTGATGGTGTGTAGAGCTGCCTGTAATAATTGTCATGTGAAATGATTTCCCACACGTCGTATGAAACTACGGTGTTGCCAATTTACAATTTTTATTTGTAGATTTCGATGATTCTAAGGAACAGAAATCAAGGGTGATAATTTAAAGAAACTGAAGAAAGATCTATAATCAGAATTTTAAAAAATATATTTAAAACTGCTGACCCAAACAATTTCAAGCTCTACACTGGACTGTTTTGTGTATTAATACATATCTCTGACTAATATATCTGACAAATGTCCATTTCGTGCAATGGCCAGTTGTCGAGTAATCTTGGTGCATACACCAAGACATACAGGGACATTTATCCAATTGTAATTAGATTGCGAATATCAAAGTTTTAATTGTATCAATTTTCGCTTAATCATTTCATTTTACCAACTTTTTTTTCAAGTTCGAACTTTGACATCTATGGATATTTTGCAATTCTTGTTTCTCGCTTGTAATGCATTTTTCTTTCCTCTTTTACAGTTTGCCGAACATGTATTGTCCGCTATTTGGAAAGTAGTAAAGTGTGTCCAATTTGTGATGTCATCGTTCATAAAAGCAAGCCTCTACAAAACATCAGGTAAATATACAAATGGATTGGATATCATATGTATAGTAACGAGCAAAATATATGGAACAGCTACAATTATAATAACTAATCCATTGTTATTAGAGATCTAAATAAACTCGATTATTATTTTTTTAAAAGTTACTGTTAAACTATATGGCTATATTTTGTGAAAAGTTTTGGCGTAATTTGGGGAGAAACAAGTATCCATGATAACAAAAAAAACTTTTATTTTGCAACTAACATGGTGATCAGAAGTTGAGGAACGAATAAAAAAACTTGAATAATCATAACAAAATTGACACATTTATTGCAAAATCGGTATTTAGTATGGTAATGTTTATTCACAATATTATTTGCGAGCACGTTTCCACATAAATAAATTGATTTTCGCAAAACATATGAGTGATCTTGTTCCATCGACACTTACAAAGCTAAATCATCATCCAACTCATGTGAGATCTCGGCCAAGTCTTGAATTGCCATGGATGTTCTTACTATCATACGGTCTTCCCTCTTTATAGTTTTGTGAGGCTGCCCAGTTTTCTTTTTGGATTCTGGTGTATCAGACTTCTTCTGGGTGATTATTCTGTGAACAACACTTTTAGTTCGTTCAACATCATTTACAATTATTGATACTGACATCCCATTCTCGTGGAGATCAATGATTTTCTTTCTTTTTTTTTCTGAGAGTTAGGTTCGTTTCTTTATAGGAGCAGTCGTGTTTATTGGTTCCTATCGTATGTAAAACTGAAGTAAAGTAATTCATGATAGTTATCAGAAACCTTTGCCACTAATGCCAATCAATAAATGGGGAAAAGGAATACAGTCCCTTATCTTTTGATCACCTTAAATTAAAAAAAAAATTGATTTTATGGTTACTTGGGTTTTTTTGTTTTCCTAATTAAACTATACATTCTATACAATATACCCAGATAGTATTGTAGTAAGTTGTGGTAAAATTATTTATCCAGCTGATTCATTTCATCAATGACAATTGACTAATGTAATTTATTATAACCGTTCTTCATATTTGCTGTCTACTGTATGTATAAATATACAAGTATGGATTCCCAGCGTTGCCAACACTCTTGCATACAGTTAGATATTATTTCCTCGCTGATGTGGTCAACTTCGATTTTCTTTTCCCCTGTCAACGCCGGGACTCTCTGTCAGTACTTTTATATAAATCTTACAGCAGGAATACCGGGAAAGAAATCTGCACGTTTGACTATTCAGAAAAAAAATGTTCTTTAATATTTGTCTTCTCACACAACGGAATCATTGGGGTGGCACGAGCCAAAAAAGATAGAGGATACTAACTGTTAGGTTGTACGATCGAATCTTGGCATGGATGTCAACCATCCTTGGGCAGGTTTGAGCAGACTCCCGGTTAGACCTACGTACACCCTTAGGTGCCCTCGTATATGTGTCTTCTTTGAGTGTTATCAGAATGTTTGTAAGTGGAGGTTTGCATTTAAGATTCCAATAAAGTGAATTTCATCTAAAGAATTCTTTCTATCTTAAATGATATTTAGCAATCTTTCAACCATCGTCGATGTCAATTACGGATGCAGAAAATGACAAAAAAGTGACTTAAATTGTAGATTGTAAATTGTGAAGTTCTGAACATCTTAATAACAGTAAACAACTTTTGTGCACCATTTTCAACATCAAGTGAGTGATTGGAAAATTCACGAAAGGAACACAGGAGTTGATGTATGAATTACACTGTTATTGTTTTGAATATCACCCGGGATAACAATGCCTTATGCCTTTTTCTGCACCTGTGGTAGATTTTGATAGTGGTTCATTTTTATGTGTTCACGAAAAGAAGGATTGCCCAATATTCTTATGAACAAAAAAAGAAGTAACCGAAAGGAACTAATGGAAGTAACGGAATACGAGTGTGTACTTCCGTATGACAGATGGAAAGTAACGTTCCAGTCAAATCTCTAAGTAGTGAATATGACCTTCATTTCTTCGGTTCTTCTCAATTTTTGATGAAAATTAATTTGTGCAAAGGTTTCCACTGTAACTAATTTCCTGAAAAATTAGTTTTAAAAATTTCACAAAAATACGTTCGTTTGTGAGTTGTATAATAAATCCAGTAACTTTTTTTTTTGAATCAAAGATGATTTGTAATATCTAAAAAAAAAAAAAGTACAAGCATTTAAACGCTGATTGATCTTCATTTACGTAAGTTCAAGTAGAACCGATTTTTCTAGCTCCTGAATTATTTCCTGAAGAACGATACACTACCATCGAATGATTGCAAAATCAATGTAAGGCTTATTAGACTTCAAAGACATCTCTAAGATTTCCCTAATGATTGTGCAAAAGATATCGTTGGGCTCTGTTACTTTGTTTTCCTTGAAATTCACCGCTGTTGGGTATAAAGAGAAAGACAAGGTTTTAAATGCTGACCGATATCCCTTCCAGTAAATCCTTGTCGAACCAATTTTCATTGTAAATTTTCTCAAGGTCTGCAAACGATGTACTACAGTAGACCGATTGCATAAGCAATAAAGAGTTGAAAAATCTTCAAAGATATTTCTGAAATTTCCCTAACACTGAGCCACCATACTTTGATGTTAACAAAGCCGATTCCCGTATTTTGAAATTGTTCGTCGTTTAATTTTTTGCTTCTCTTGCGTGGATAGAAGCATAGGCAGTGCGATGTAGGATGTAAAACGAAATCTCCATACCGAGTGTGAATTTCAACTGAGACAGTTTATGTTTACTTAACACTAATCTTCTTGGAGAAAGGTATAAATCCAAATCCTCACTCTCCGTCTCATCGTCAGATATCAAGACCAGAAAGGTTTGACACTTGTATGCCACAGTGACAAATATGAGAGTGGATGATTGAGCATTTGGGTGAATCATTATCCGATAACTATCACCCAGGGAGTTCAAACAGTAAGAAGCTATTGCACTCATTGTAAAATTTGATGGAAGCTATTATCTTGAAAGTAAAATATAATTTAATAACTAATTGCTTATATAATCTGTGCTATCACAGGTGGGAATTATTAAATGATTATGTTAAAACTTCAATCTATTTGAATGAATCTGGATAGTGATGCTGCAAATTCTGGTGGTAGGTGAAAATGCAACAATAATCACGATTGTATTTTAGCGTCTAGTGCATTTAAACCTGTGAAGTTTCGGCTTTTCTTTTTGTTACCCGCTGACTTTACCCCTCCTTTACCTCTACGCACTAACAAACTATTTCTCTTGATTTTCAATGCTTTTCTACCGTAGAATCATTAGAAATGCCCTTAAATTATTCCTATAATAGCTATATTCTGTCATTGACAATCTTTTTCCTCATTTGCAATGAATAAGATACAGATTTAGTGCTAAACCGTAGTAAGCAAATTATCAAAAATTATTCATATAAGAAGAGATAAATTAAACCTGTGATACAAAATGGTGCAAATAATTTAGAATATTTTAAAAAATGCATTTACATTATAAAAATGATGACCCTATTCTGTCAATCTCTTTTACCTTATTTTCAATACACGTATTCACCAAAATTATTGGCAATGGATTCCAATGCACATAACAACTTATATCCAAAACTAATATAGTCAATGGAAATTCGAAAAAAAATAGACACATTTAGTGTTGAAGCATGATGATTTATCTAAATTTGCAAGCCATTGCAAGAAATTTCATAATGCTCCAGTTTTGTGGTCTTGTGCCAAAATAAGTTGAACCTGATGAATACGTAATATTTTTTAAATGTACTTGAGGCATTAGTTTCCAAACATAAATCTCCAACTCAGTGACTTTGAGTGTTTCTTTTTTCTTTGTTACTTGCAGACCTGACAACACACTCCAAGATCTTGTGTACAAGCTGGTGCCTCGGCTGTTCAAAGGTAAGATGAAAATATATTACACTTACTTTGTATTCTCTAAACTATGTGATTATAGGGCTCTTTTCACAAGTTCCCATCAAAGGCTAACGCCGTATGAAAGCCTAAAAAGGGTTGTTAAAAAAGATCAAATTACATTTTTTTATCGCTGAATGGAAACTCGATTTGTGATACTTGTTTTTGGTCAAATTTCAACAGCAATTTAATTTGGATAATGTTCTTTGACACATCGAATAATGCGACCAGGACACATCGTCAGTGATGAACCTGGGGTCATCAGTTGTTTCGGGTCTTAACATCAGGCACCCTCTCAGCAACATCCAAGATCTTTCTGGTGGATCTGTTTCCACATTCTCAAGAATCTTTGGACTCGGTGAAGACATGGACCTGTGAAGCCTCAGCAGCCCACCTCAACAGGCTCACAGCGGGTCTTCCATCTCTTCCTCCGAAACTCACCCATCAATTCCTCAGTTTGCTCTTTTCCTTTCTTGAGCCTCATCCAAACAATCTTCCCAAGAGACAGTCAACTCTAACGAAACTACCTGCTTTGTTGCAACAGACATCAGGGCCATGTCTGGTCTAATCTTAGTAGCCACAATGGTGTCTGAGAGCCTTAGTTATCGCCTTAGACCGACACGGCAGTTCCAGTCTCTTGCTGTTGCGAGCAGTCGACCATGGGCTTTTGGCTGGGACTGCAGCTTCTCCCCTGTTCTAATAAAGGTGATGGTGCGCTTCGCTGGGTTTTGATTATTTGCTGCGGCTAATACCAGTACAGATTTTGTCTGCCATTGTCCACAGAAGCCGTTGTGCCAACGATACCCGCCCCCACACGGATTTTTGGACAGCAGCTGAGGATGCGCTCCAGGGATCCTGTTTTCTGGTGAAGAAGGCAGTTGGAAGGTCTGCCAGGCCCCAGCTAAGCAGATTAAATGAACTCAGAACTTTATACACCGACTGGATAAAAAATTAAATTGGTGAGGTTCTGCCCCTCTCCCGGGTTCTGTCTAGGTGATCTCTTAGCCAGAGAGATCATTTACTCTTTCTTTTCTGATAACCAGGCTTGAAGCTCATTCCAGCTCATAGGATGAGCCACCTACATTCAGTCACTGATGTTGTTGTGACCGACAGATCATCTATGAATGCTCGGATCGGAGGTTGTCTCGTGCCGGATTTAGACCTGGGTCCTCTGCAGGTAACTTCCCCAGACAACGCCAGCATGTTCATGGCCAGCACAAACAGTGACCCACATAGTGCAACCCGTTATGATGCCCTTAACCAGCCGATGCCACGCAGATGTTTCAGTGTCTGAGTTCGCACTCAGACTAAAGTTGCTATAATAGTCTAGAATCTTCTTTCTTGCATCATTGCCCAAGGAATGTTGTCAAAAGTATGGAATAGGAAAAAATGGCAAAATCGGATCAAAATGTTGATATCCACTGGGAATCGATATATTTATTTCATTAGTCCCTGTCAGGGTAAGGGATTGTGGTTGTCGTTTTCGCAGTGGAGTCTAATGAAAAGAATCCCGCACTTTAGGTATTTTTCGGCAACAAAGAAAGCGCAACTCGACCATTTTTTCCTTTTTAGGCTTCAATACTTTGAAATGATGGATATTAGCTTTTTGGAGGGCACTAACGTCCCCTTTTGATTTATTCAACCTTTTTCCCAATGGTTTATAATTACTTAATCAGCGTTGTTAAGTCTATTACAAAGCTTCTCTAATGGGGCACTTGGGAGAATCGAACTTACTACCCAAGGCTGTACAGCATTAAAAATCAACATATTTGTTGCCTCGTTTTCTCTGTGATTTTTACTTGAACATTCCAACGAAGGAATTACATATGCGAATCATACAAACAGAAATGATTAACGCGGATCTGATCAATATCCTGAATAAGTCATAAATAAAAAGAGCATTCCTGGTTGATGTACCCAGGTGGGTTCAGTGGTCATTTCCCGTAGGATGTTCGTAATTTCCTGTCATAATCTTTCGATTTTCCCTCTAATGCTATCTTCTCTTCACTTTTATGTATACACATTTATTTAGTCATACCACATTTATTCAAAATGCTTCCTTTTAAGAGTAATTGAAAAAAAAAAAAAAAAACGGAATAAGTTTTATTATGTCCCAATTCTTCTGTAAATTCTTCGTGGCTCCCACCATTATGAAATTTCAGGTCAAAGGATGATATGATAAACCCGTTTATGTTTCTGCCCTTTTTGGACTTCTTCAGGCTGATGATTCGGTTTATTTTCATTTCCTATTTAGGTCATTTTGGGGGGGTGTCTATTTTTCTAGGTGGTAAGATTTGCTTTTTATTCTATTTATGTATGCATAAATAGGATAAAAGGAAAAATAGGAACCCCCAAGTGTCCTAAATAGGAATCTAAAATGAACTGAATCATGCGTCTGAAGGAGCCCAAACAGGACAGAAACATTAACGTGTTTGTGTAGCAAATCTTACTCCATTATATATTAAACTCTACTCTTATGTTTAATGTTGAATGTATCGAGCACCCTTATGATATAAACGCATCATACATTGGATATTGAATTATATCATATTGTATTCCTGATTTGCATTATATGTATATAAATAAATATATATATATATATATATATATATATATATATATATATATATATATATATATATATATATATATATATATATATAATGTGAGTTTATGTGGGTGCATAATTTTAAAATATCCATAAAATGAGCATTCAAAAAATCACTTATTTTTTGTATTTCTAAAAATTTCAGATGAGATGAAAAGACGCCGGGATCTGTACGCTTCAATGAGTGCAGAAGGTAAGTTAATCTGTGATCAATATTTACTAAGCTTAGTCTAGTGTGGTACATAGCTAAATGGTTGGAAAGAGTGGAAGAGAAATTATGTTTCGCCTCTTCACCAAGTTGGGAGAGTCTGTCTCCCTGCTTGCTAAAAAATCACCATCTAACGACCCTTTCTTGATATTCATTAAACTTAGTGTAGTATGGTATAAAGTCAAATGGTGGGAAATATAAAGGCAAAAGATTGTACTACGCTTATCTTTCAAGTGAGTTTGACCCTGTATCGTTATTTACCAAGCTATTATTCTATGAGGTAAAATGAGGAAAAATAGTGGTGGCAGATAGTCTCACGCCAATCCTCCAAGAAGGGATTACTTGCCTGCCTAGAAAATCAACATTCGAAATCCTAGAATTCTTTTGTCTCGAAACATCGATCTCTGACATTAGTTTTCAATCATGTCTTTTGGTTTTGTAAATATTCCTCAGAATACAATAAAAAGTGGTGGGTGGTATTCAATGTCAGGCACTCTTTGCTTTAGTCAGTTTTTTGCTCAAACCTGCTGTAAAGAAAGGATAGAAAACTAGTATTGCAGATCATATTGTTGGGATCTTATGTGCATCACTTAGGTAGGATTAGTATATAGTCAATTTGTCATCTGAAGAAAACTTTTCGCTGTGTCTCCAAATTTAAAAATTAAATTGATCATATCTATTTTTATCTAAAGTTATTTCTCAGCAGCTGGTGCAGGCCTGTCACTTTGAGCTGAATTGATTTGAGGCGTTGACGCTAACTTGATTGATCTGTCCTCGTAATTGCTCAGCCTATATCATTTTTATTGTTCTTTTGAATTGATAATTTCACGCCAGAGGTATCGGGTGGTTGGGATAAGGGTTCGAGTTGCTGCAAAATTTCCAGCATTCTCCTCAATCCTCGCACCGTTCTCAACATTGCCGTGGTGTAAACATTATTTTTTCTTCGGATCTCCAATCTCCAGTTACTTCAATCACCTCTATCAAGTTTTCGAGAGGCTTTCCCCTGCGCTGGTTATTATGGGTACGACCTTCACCCTCAAGTTCCAGTCTCAAACAAGGTCTTAGGGTTTATCCAACCATTAAATATAATCGGAAAAATAGCCCAAGATAACGAAGCCTTAGTTCACGTCAAAGTACTCCTCTGGGGATTTCATACGCCTATTCTGGCATCGCTTCCACTTTTCAAAACAGTCTACTACTGCATCCTCTTCCGTGATCACCATCAACTGCTTCATTACATTCTCTTTAATCTCTTCTACGGTCTGAATTCTCTTTGGGAAAAACCTGAAGTCACTGGATTCCAAATCTAGATCTTATGGGGATGAGCGAGCTGATAGACTTGGTGCCCTGGGCATAAAAATTGAACACATTTTTTACAGAATCCTGCTGTAACTTCTGATTACTGAAATGATGAAAGTTGATCTATTTTTATGAGATGAAGCATTGACAACTATTATGGACTAGTATTTTCTTCCATCTTTTATTCTTTAGTTGCTTTTTATCGCTGTTTATTGTCACTCTACACCAGTCAGCACATATTGGAAATAAAGAATAAAGAATGAGCTCTAGACAAGATTTGAAATCACACCCTTCTTATCTCGACAAGCAGACTAAGTACAACACTGAGCACAGTAACTGAGCTTCGATGGCTAAAAGAGATTCAAATCTAACCTTACAACTCACCCATTTGGCAACGTATCTGATATTGGTTTTACGTACACTAGTTTTCTGTTGTAGTAATTTTTAGATGATTCATCATGGATTTTTGAAATGTCTTTTTTTGTACGTAAAAAACAATAGCAAATATGGCACAGAGCAAGGGAAAATCATGGTTGAGTTCAAGGGTTGGCCGTAGTACCTCAGTCGGTTTGATAAGCATCTTCCTAAAGTAAATCGAAACACGAGTTCAAGTCAAGTATCAAGCTTATTCTTTATTTTCGATATGTCCTATTTGCTGTCTGCCGAGGATTGGCGATCTGAATGAATTTGCGATAAAAAAAAAGAAACAACTGAAAACATTTTAGACCAAAGAAAATATTCGTCAAAAATCACTAATGGGTGAAAATGAACCATAATAAAAGCCAGAGGTAGCCCTAGGTGGCAGCTATACGGGCAGTCGACCAGGGCGCCAAGTGTTAGGGATCACATGCCATGCGTCTGAGACAGTGGGAAAATTGGGAAAATTAATAAACAGGTAAAAAATAGTCAAGAGAAAATTTCATGATGCGAAGTCAGACTTTTCAAGAACATAAAATAATACCATGTTTTAAAAGGTCGGTAAACGATTTTAGAGGTGGACTGGTTTAGAAATGCTTTCATGTCTAGTGGGTCAGAACTAATTGAGAATTAAACAGTAACATAGGAGTATGTATCTCCATAAATTGCCATGTACTATCAATGAGAACTATGAAATGGTATTTTATGTATATTGATAAAATGATAAGGATGCGTAGTGTTGAAACCTCTTTAGTTATAAAACCTGATGTTTGACCTTTTTAAAATACGACTTTTGATCAAAACCTGTGACCCGACCTTCTCTTAATTCGACCAACATTTGATGAAAACTTTTTATTCACATTTACTATTCATTTGTATTTCCATCAACCTATTCTACGTGTGATAAGTTCTGTTATCAGACCTTCTTCTAATCTAAACATCTTTTTCACTTATACTATTTGTTTACATCTCTATTAATCCGTTATATCTAAAAGATGTGCGTGTAATGTGAATCCGAAGTGGTTGCTTTTTTCAGTTTGTTTTATGTTAGTGCCTAATGTAACCCTGTGATCTATGATATCTGATAACCCGTTCAAAACTTCTAACCAAACCAAACTAGTAATCAAATCCGGCTCAGCAACTACGGAAGTCGGAATGAACGACTTGTACTTGTACTCATAAATTTATCACCAATACAAGTTGCATCATGGCCTCATGAGAAAAGTCGATTGTGTAATTTGTATAATTTTTTTAGTTCTTTATTTCATTCGTTTCTTCATTCTTACATTACGTGTTCTTGGTATCTTGCAATGTCTCTTTTATCGGTTATGCTAGACATGATATGATAATATGCAGTGCATTCTTTTGTAGCTGGGTAGTCATAAGCTACCGTGGCTCAGCAGTAACTGCTTGCTTACTACACACATAGGTTAATGGGTTCGAATCCCATAGATTTTACGACAGAAGCTCAAATCAAAGGAAACAGGAGGAAGACAGTGTTATCATCTTCGTGAAGAGGGCTTACCAAGAAAATCAGCCTTTGAAATCCTAGGTTTTTGCCTGCGCTCGAACACCATTGTGATTCTTCCTTTATTTCCTCTAATTTGGTCTTTTTCCGTTTTTTTTTCATTTTGAATTATTTTTTCCACTTTTTTTCCTATTTTCTTCTCTTAATCTTACGCTTCTTCTCTCCACCTCTATTGTAATTTGTTCCTTTCTATTCCTTTTCTCATTCTCAAAGTATAAGCTTGTCAATATATAGATACAGATATCCATCGCTTTACGCCACTTCACATCTATGAATCAACTCAGGCTGCCATAGCTTTGAACTGTGTCTGTGAGCATCTGTGCTTTATCTCGATTTATTCTGTGTCCGTTTGCAAGATGTATCCTGTATCCTAAGGTATCAGAAACGCTTAAGAGATCCCGTAAAGGTGTTACGCTGAGCGTACTGTCAGACTCTCATGAAGGTTATTATTTGGTCTGAGAACTCTCAAAAAATTTTCCCAAGTAAAATAATGCGATAGTTTCTTTAATTTCGCCATTTCGAGGCTTTGCCTTTTTTATTAAGTTTAGCTCAATCGGGCAAATGAGGTGGGGGCAAGAAGATTGGGTTAGGCTAGTTTTCCAAGAGGGGATGGTCTATCTACTTAGAAAATCAGCGTTCGAAATCTTGGTTTTTACCTGGACTTGATATTAAAAAAGATTACCACGGTATAATGGCAAATGAATGGAGATGAAGGTAAGAAGATTGTGTGACGCCAATATTCCAAATGGGTGGGTTGGGGTCTTGCTACCATCAAAATAGACCATATTCCTAATCCTAGCTTAGTCTTGTTGAGGTCCAAATAAGTGACGATAAAGGAGAACGTTTTGCGTTAATCATCCAAGTACAGAAGACCTAACTACTTTAAAAATCAGCATTCAAATTCTTGGCTTATACCAGGGGCCCGAACACTGTAACACTGTTTATTAACTTTTCTCGTCCATTATTTCGCATATTCAGGCGCTGTTGTAAACCACTTACACGCGTTACTCACTCTGTATAATCCCCGACTTTCTTAGACTCTCTCTCTCTCTCTCTCTCTCTGTATTCTTTTTCTCTTTCATAGTCTTAGTGTTGTGTTCCTCCTCCTTTTCCGTATACTTTAGGCTCGCTATAACATTCCTCTATGCCTTTCTTTCTTTCTTTTTCTTTCTTTCTCTCTCTCTCTCCCTCTCTCTTTTCTATCTTAATGTCTTATTCTTTACACCCTTCTGCCCGCATGCGCACTCCTTGTTCACCCACACCCACATACACATAAACACTCGCGGTCCGTTTCCACGGCAACCTAGTGCGTGATGAATGTGCGAGCCGGCTGTTTGGCTCTCTGACGACATTATATTGAACACTTAATCGTAGACACGGACAAACATCGTTATAAATATACCGACATAGAACTGAATATTTTAAGCCAGTCTTTTTTAAATTTTCGCAGTACAAGCTTCTTTTTCTTTCAAGTAACTATACATTGTTCTTTTAATTTATTAGTATTATGATAAAAGATTCCTTAGTATGCAACTGGTCGCAAAAAAATATCCAAGGAAATCAATCACATTCTGTTGGATTTATCTAAAATAAAAGAAATCCGAATTGATCCTTTTTTGTTATGCTTCAGCTTTTCTTTGAAAATTTCGTACCATGAAAGTAGATACTACAAGCTATGTTTAATAAATAGATCAAAATAAAATTGAAATTAGAACACTGGGAATAGAATATTTTTTACAAGGTACAGATAGTTTCTTTTCAAAGTCGTTTGTCTATGTCTACAAGTAAGCGCCATATATTAACTATGGCTACCACCGACCTCATCTTCTGCAACTCTTAGTGAGGCTGCGGCGACGAATGCGAACAGACACAACCGAGAACAACCACAAGATGATGACGACGACTGTCTATGGCAAAATAACACGTTCACTCTCTTTTCTTACTGACTACTACTATTCATCTTCAACGTCAATGAGTTAGTTGCTCATTCGGTAAAGACATCCATTCATTTTTCGCTTTTTCATACTGTTAGGTTTTGAGTTCAAGACAAGAACTGCGCCCTGAAACTGCGTGAAAGCTTTACTGACCGTCTGAAGATATTTTCAGTAAATTTTATGGATTCATTAAATAATAAAACTTTTTTGACAATTGAACTCCTTCTTTTTGCTATTTCTGTCGTCCCTACAAAGTTTTGGTCGATCCATTCTCCGGCCTTCTTCAGGTGTAATATCCATAAGTATTAAAAAAAAAAAAGAAAAAAGGAAGAAAAGGAAAAAAGTCTTGTTTGCTTCTGTTTTTACTCGGTATTACTTGAAAAAGAGTCCCACTTCTTAAATACTATTATTATACCTGAAGGAGGTAGTAGAGTGGATCGGGCAAAACGTTGTGGGAACTACAAAAATAACGGAAAAATGAATTTAATTGTCCGAAAATGTGGAAAAGCCTCAATCACACTCATACACTCACTCAAACACTCATACACGAGATACCACATCCTCTCTCATTTACTTAGTTTACTCGTGATAGAGACTACATAAATGATAGGTCTTGACCTCTGACTCGAGTTCAGTAGGAATAATTTGGTCGCACTTTAAAAACCTTTCCCATGAAATTTTCGTCTCTGATTTAAAATATTCTAATTTTCTCTCCCATTGATCGTTCTTGCATGTATACGTTACGTTTTCATGGTATTCAATGCATTATTCTGTATTCAAAGAAGTGTAATATATGATTTACTTCGTTCGTTCCCGCATATACACTTTAGGCATACTGGGGTACTTACTAGGTCTAATCTTTTAAATGGTACACAAGATACTATAAGTATTCAGAACATTATTATATACTTGAATGATGATAATATATACCTGCCTTTCTCAGCAGGGGTTTCGCAGAACCCTAGGGTTCCATGAGAGGTCGTGGAGAGTACCGCAAAAACTTTACACATTTATTGCGTCGAACTTTTGTACCAGAGTTTTAACCAACCGAAAAATACCATTTTTTTTTCACCAAAATGATTTTTTTCACCAAAATGAACAAATATATATATTTATTTAAAAAAATCACTATTTCCCTGTGCACACTAATGTGCTCGAAATTACTTCTTGATTATAATAATTATGAATTCGGTAACTCAATGATATATAGTTAGCAGTTTATCTTTATGCAGGGGTTCTTGAAAGTTATTACGATGGTTTCTCCAAGGTTGGGAAATTGTTCTTGTTCCTTACTTGATTCATTTCTGCATTCTTACGATAAGCTACATCTTCAAATGTTTAATCTTGTGAGTGGTAAATAGAACATAGATACATCCACGTGCTTTTAACTACAAGGCGCCATATATCAACGCTTTAAACTTGTAACATGTTTGATTCATCATAATAATATTCGTGTCATTTGTGAGAAGATAGATTGTAGGAAATGTTGTTATAAAACTATTTGCGTTTACTTGAACTCGGAGATATTCGTGTTTGAAAAGTTGTTTACACTATGCATAACGGTGTAACGTAATAATTTGCCAAAAAACATGTCCAGATTTTAAATTCCCGCCAAAAATTAATTAACAGTGTTTAATGCAAAATTAGGCCCCATAAGATATTAACAACAGCAACTAATGATTAAATAGAACATTTATAAAGATATACTGTCATAAATGTTATGTGGTGTATAAAGGATTTATTCTTAACGTAGATCTTAGCAACCTCAGCATGCGTTTTTTTCATTTTCTTATCAAGTCGAGAACTTTCATCTTTTCGACTGGAAGGAAGCACTTAACGGATTCTGTTTGCCACCATCACCAACCTAATACTCTAAGACTATTATTAAGTAAAACTTATAAATTGTTTATATCTGGCGTTGGCCGCGGGTTACTGAAACGGTTGAATACAAAAACGCAGATAAAGAAGGACCACTGTATTCAAATGGCGATAAACCACCGAGGAAAGATATCTTCCTGCTACGCGTAGAAAGTGTAGCGGGTTCAAATCCTACCAAAGGCAGAATGAATAAGATAAAACTTTTGTTTAAGATCTTTGTCTGATGCTAAGTTTCCTGTTCCAATGAACCCATATCATTTTTTTCAATCTTTGTAAAGCCAAATTCAAATTGAGTATTTATTGTAGTTTAAAATGCACTGCTTATATAATAAGCTAAACATAATGAAATGGGACCCTGGCTTACCTATCTGCATGCATATCTCATCCCCTGAATCCATTTACAAAAAAATGATTTGGTGTTCACAGATCTACTTTAAACTTTATCGAAATGTTTCATTTCGTACTAGTGTAACACCCTTCGAAATGACGGGGTTGGCTATTATTGTACTGCCTAGTACCAGAGTATCTAGGCGCTCCCCTATCCTCTGCAGAGGATCAGAGTGTGGTAGCTGAGCTCTTAGCCTAGGATTGAAGCGTTGCTCCCCGGCACTATTGCTTTGGATCAAATTGTAGTATCTATGCGCCTATTGAAAAATATGCAGACAAAATACATATATATGAATACAGATTGCGTTTTAGATGAACAGATAACAAAATAAATCTTACTAGACTAATTCAATAATCAGAAATTATGTGAGGACCTTGAATTACTTTCGGAGAAAGAAGAATCACTATTCTTGAGCCATAATTCTTCTCCATTTTTTCTTATACAATGTATTTGATTTCATTCTATAACTTGACAGGCTTCGCTCCTCTTGTAATATGCAAGCTATATAGCAAAATCGAAATCCTTAAAAATACCTCAGAAATATTCTGTATTCAGATAAGAAATTCAAAGTCGTACTAATATGTTGCTGACGACACATATTGTTGTTGTTAATGTCTTAAGAGGCTTAACTCATCGGAGTCGTCCATCTCACCACTAATCCTGTAAACAATAATTCTCGGAACAAACTATTTTCCGCCTCGGAGATTGAGTATTGATATAATGCATTACATCATTTATCCCACTTATCAACACCTGGTGTGCAACTCTCAAGATATTGAAACAAAACGCATAGAATAAGCAGCAGCTTGTTTTAATCCAACATTCCTATGTAACTCATTCGTACCTTCATGAGAAATAAAATATTCAAAAACTTCGGGCACTTATAGTTTCCAAAGAGGGACAAAAACCTATCGCAACTTATATTCTGTTTGCAATCCATGAATTATAAAACAATTCACTTAATCCTCACCTGATGTTTTTTTTTTAATTTACTTGAAAGGTGGTGTAAAGTCATAGAATTCAATCAAATATTTTGATGACTGAATAATGAAGCTATGAATTTATCTGGACAAGATTTGTTTGTCATAAAATCATTAACTAAGCATTTACATTATATCTATTTTCTGTCAGTTACGACTGCCTTGATTCCCGATCACTGACAATCACTTTCTTTCCGATTTTTAAACCACAATTTACAGATTGAGTACTCAATTATGATAAAATAAATTGTTGATCAAAATTGCAAAATTTTATGGTTAATCATCAGTCTTTTTTCCGTGTCATCTGAAATATTCTAAATTGTTTATATTTTGAATCACTAAAATAGCTATCGATTGATGCCGTGCAATATTTACGAGCACTCAGAATAAAACAACAACAAGCCTGGCTACTGCAGGGCCAAACTCTACCTTTACTCCTATTTCAACTTAAGATGCATACAATAGATAAATTTGTAGGTATGTAAGATTTGT
>OY735236.1:26764553-26854553 GCA_963457665.1 Thysanoteuthis rhombus | reverse complement strand
ATAAAATCATCGAGATAGAAAGTTAGATGGATAAGTAATGAATTGGCTACAAATACAAGCCAGAATGACATACACATAGCGGTTGATATAGCTACAAACAAGATGATACACGCAAATAACGAACAAATTTTTCTCTGTATATCTCAGTCACTCTGTCTCATGTTTTATCCTTATTACCTTTCTCCCCCTCTCTCTTTTCGTGTCTCTGTCTATCTGTCTCTGTCTCTCTCTTTATATATAAATTAATTTATACCTTACTTTAAGTTTCTTTTTTTATCACTTTATGTACTCCTTGTTATTACCTGCTTTCTCACTCGATTTCTTGTTTCGTCTCTTTCCCCCTCCCTCACTCTCGCTTCTTATGTCTCTCTATTTTTTGCCCCGACTCTCTTTCACTATCTCTCCTGGCGTCTTACACCCTCTTTCTCTCTGTCTGTCTCTCTCTCTTTGCTCTTTTCACATTCATTTACGCAGGTAAATCAATAATTCCGTATCTTAATGATGAAAACTCATTTATTTTACACATTTTTTTTTTAGCACAATCCCTTTCCTTACCAATGCAATTAAATCAAGGCTCATCCATTAACACTATAAATTGAACGTTAATGGAAATTTTGAATAAAAATCCAGGTATTAAACGTTTCAAGCCTCTGAATTAGTGATTCATCTTAGTATATATATATATATATATATATATATATATATATATATATATATATATATATATATATATATATATATTTCTGATTTCACTTTCTTCCTTCCCCCACTATCTTTCTCTCTCAATATATATATATGATGGCTTGGCTTTGCGAACGAAGATTTCTGGGGAGAGATTTCTACTTCTTTCACTCTCAACTTTTCTCGGTGTGTTCATGTCTTAGTAACACTTCTCCCTCATTCAGAGTCCCTATTTGGAGCTCTATACACGTGCGTACCTAAAAGACAAGCATGCTCATGCTTTCTCTCTCTCTCTCTCTCTCTCTCTCTCTCTCTCTCTCTCTCTCTCTCTCTCTCAACAGAATTATGCTTTGTTCTTTATTCAGCTTATTTTAGTTCCACGGATAACAAGTATTGCACACTCAGGAAGTATCGAATTAATTACTGAAATAATGCTCAGAGGAAATTGCTTGTTAACCATTGTTCCACGACAAGACGCCCAAACTTTGTAAATATCAGCCCCAAATATTTTCCTTGCCATTGTAGGTATGGGTGTACACTAAGGTAAGATTAGTCTTGGACAAAGCTAAAAATGTAGGATACTGAGAGAGGATCGAACAGACAACTGCAATAATGGTCCTCGAAATTAGCTCGCTAACCACTATGCCACGACGAGCCTCTCACGTGTGTTTGAAAGCGCCGAACTTTGAACCACCCAAGAGACCTATGGACGAACAATAGGGCTGATATTATGGTCCCCCACCCTTTCATAATCCCTGCAATACCTAGGATCAGTAATCATCGGTTTTAATGCTCGGGCTTTGCAAAGCGGATTAAATCAATTCAAAATGAATTCTGTGAAGGTGAAGAAAAAGAAAAACAGATACTAAATGGAAGATCACGTGATGTCCGTTGTAGGGATGCTAACATATCGTGAATTTTTACTAGCACCATGATCGTGGCCTGACGTCCAACTGTACGAAGTTTAGTAAATGTCATCAAAAGGTGAAAATCAAAACATAACAGAGACATAATTTATATGCACACACACATGTGCGTGCGTTTACACACTCTCGCACAAGCATTCTCACACACACACACACAATATTTCTTTCATCAGACTCATGGGTATGCCAATCAGTTTTCCATGATATAAGTTTTGTGAGGATATAGAATGACAGACTCCTGGAACTATAGTAAATGGTGCACTCTAATTTGTATAACACCAAGTCAAATTGTTTTGAACCAATTTTCCAAGTGAAAACGGCCTACCTACCTTGAAAACATTCTCAATCATGGCTTTTACCGGGGCCCGAAAACCGGCATCAGTTTGAAAAATGCACTTATCTCCATATATATATAAAGCTTAAGCTTAGCTTAGTGCGTCACAAGAAAGTAGCTTAGTAAATATCGATAATGAAATGATGAGAATCTAATATAATTAAACAAATACTACTCAACAAACCGTATCGTCTATCTAATACACAGGAAAGCCAATATGATTTCTTGATAATGACCATTATTGAACTAAAATCGACATATCTGATATATTATTCAGTGATGGTTCCTATAGCAAATCATCATATCATAATAGTAGAATTCAATCTTACAAAGGACCTGCAATTTTTCATTCCTATCAGCTGTTTGATAGATAGTCAATTGTTTTTCACGTGTTGGAAATAACGTTTGGTGTAGTGTTCATTTATTTATACTACATTCTTAATATCCGTGCTGAGGATGAATAATAAAGATAATTCCTTCTCGAGAAATTCACACAACTTGAAAATATGACGTCCGTCCAATTTCACGGGTTCTGTAATATTTATTTAATAGTTTTTCCCCCTGTTTTGTACACAGAAGTGGAAAACCACGCTGTTCCCGCAGACACCGAAGGCCGAGGAGAAGAAGTGCCCGAAAGAATAATCTATTCAGACGATGAAAAGATAAGCCTGTCCCTGGAACTCAGTCCAAAGTAAGTTTTGATGACCCGATTTTTCGTTTCCTTTTTTACCATACACTCTTTTACTTGGACCACCCCACCTATCCAGCAGATGAGAACCGTAAATAATTACAGACCTATTCATTGTTTTGAATGGTATGCTTCAAGCCTTCTTCAAACGGATTGGGATATTACCTGATCGAAGGTGGCTAAGTCAGGTGAGTAGCGCGAGTGCAACAGTTCTTACCAATCCAACTACAACTGATTTTCATAGGTCATCCATGCAACGTGTGGTCAATCAGTGATGTTGGTTCACCAAACGTCGAAGGTATTTATTATTCATCTTTACACTGAAACATAGCAAGGTTATTGAGTAAAGTATTACTTTTTATGGTCTACTGAACACATATTAGGAAACTTTCCCTAAAATTCACCCTCTGTCCTGAAAACTGACGGTCGGGGAGGCACTGAGCGCTGAAAACGAAATGTTTACCTTTTACTACAACAAAACTTTACATTGAAACAGAAAATTCAGTGAAAAGATATTTTACATTTTCATTCAAGTATTTATCAAAGTCCTATGGGTATGATATTATTGTAGAACATCTATTTTTTGCTTTAAAAATTGATTCATTACGAGCACGTGCAGTACTTCAATCAATTCATTCTTGCATAACTTCTCTTACTTACCACACATTTTATATCAATAATTATTCCAGATGTGTGCGCGTAATGTCAATTTGTAGGTCAAGAAATGATTAATTCATGACCTGCCACTCTATTGGTTGATCCTTGACTTGGGCCAAGAAATCAATTCTTTATATTATGCATCGATTAGGTCAACCCTTGATTAGGGCCAAGAAATCATTCATGTTTTAAAAATATTATTTGTGTATATATTGACTTTTGTTTTGGGCAAAAAGAATTCATAAAACTTTTGGCTAACAGAGCAACATACTTATGATATGTGAAACATATTTCCCGAAACACCTCCTGAAAACATTTAGACTTTTCACAAAACATTAGTCGGTGAGCCTTAAATAGTGAGAGTTAAAAGTTTATCATTACATCATATTACACTGGAATGTGGCAGCTTTCTGCGAAAATATTCCATATTTCCATTTAAGTGTTTATACAAGTCAGTTAGAATTTTTAAAATTTAATAAATCATTTTTACAGTATTTGGCAAAAATATTTCGAGTTAAGAGTTATGAGTTTCTACGGGCCTTTTTTAATCGTAATTATCTCTCATGTATCAGTCGACCCTCGTTTTTTTCCTGGTCTTGAAAATTCGACTCATGCACGAGCACATGCGACACTTTTCAATTCGTTCGTGCATAACTTTTTTCACTTAACGCACATTTTGTATACATAATTATCCCAGAGGCGTGCTCGTAATGTAATTTTGTTGTCAAGATATCATTAATAGGTCAACTGTGAATTTCAAGGTTAGTGCAATGACAAATTACGGTAATAAAAGTATCATATTTTGTGGCATGTAAAACACATTCCACAAAACTGACTGAAATTCTCCCTGCGTTCTATTAACTGAAGGTCAGTTGGCCTGAAGGCAAAATGTGAACTATTCTCTATGACAGAACTTCACCCTGAAATGAAGGTAGATTCGGTGAAAATATTGTGCATTTTCATGCAATTATTTCTTCGAGTCAGTTTGTTATGCGAAAGTCATTTAGCCAGTTCTGTTATAATCAGTTTTTAAAAGAAAACAATTTATGCATTTGAATATAGCAGTCAATTTAAATCACATCATATAAATCTTATAAATACAAATCATATGCTAAAAATCTATTTAGATCATTTACAAATCTCATTTATATATATATATATATATATATATATATATATATATATATATATATATATATATATATATATATATATATATATATATATCATATAAATCTTATAAATATAAATCATACCAAATAAATCTAATGTATAATATCTTATAAATATTTCTAATTCATGTACAAATGGTACACATTATTTCACAAATCTATTCGATTCATGTGATATAAATCTTTTAAATCATATAGTATAAATCATATAAATCCCATAAATTCAAGTCATTTTACATAAATCTCATAGATATAAATCATATCATACAAATATTATAAATCGTCTGAATTTAATCTATTAATTTCGTATAATATAAATCTTATAGTCGTATCTATATAAATCTCATACATTTAAATCATACTGTATAAACCTGATACATTCAAATCATATCGTATACCGTGTAAGTGTATAAGTCGCATGCAAGTATAAGTTGCATCCTGGTTTTTAATTTTATACCTGGAACAAAATTTTTATTTAAATTCTATTGATGATAACTGAATTCTCAAACTTGAATATAAGTCACAACTAAACTTTTGAAATAAAGAATTGGTTCCAAAAGGTGTGACTTATAGACTAGTAAATACAGTAAATCCTATAAATCATTAGTCATATTATAGATATTAATTACGTTATCAAGATATCGTATTCTAAGAAAGCTAAATAAAAAATCGTCTTTGCCCTATAAAGTTTCAGCAAAATTACTCTTGATTTCCATTAAAGTATTTATTTATAAAAATTATGAGAGAAAAATATAGTAATGAAACATTTGTTTTTGTTTCAACTAGTGAATGTTTTTCAAGTCTGGAGTCGAGAGTTTTTTCTAACGCAGATTTCAACCCCATGTAACAAACACTTGTGCATCGTGCGACCCCCGTTTAATTTTAATTTGCTATTCTTTTCTTTTATAATTATTTTCTTTTTGTCTAGAAGTACGCTTATTATATTATTTATTGCTTTTTCGAATACTTAATGCAATGAAGAGTTCTGTTTTATTCTTTTCCAAAAAAAGAGATCTCAAAAACGAATATTTTGACGACGCTAAGATAAGTCGATAAACCTGTCATTGAAACTCAGTCCCAAATAAGTTTTTCTGAACCGCTTCTTTTTCTCTATTACGGAAGAGGTATAGAGTGTTTCAGCGGCTACCGGCGTGGGAAACAGAATCAGCGAACCTTGCTCGAGTTTTAGTCAAGGCTGATTTTGTTAACGCAGCGTTTATTTTCTCAGGAGAGGGATGAACGCAGGTAATAGCATTCCTATGGCTGGGCGATCACCATAACGGATCCATGGTTGATTGAGTAATGGGAAGGGTTGACCGTCAGGTCAGCTCCGTAAAAACCTACACTTGCTGCAGAAATAATGAATAAATTTTCTATGATCATATGCTGCATCATTCAAAAATGGAGACAAACATTGCCCAACATGCCTTGTTGCATAGAAGGGTGTTTGTTTGCCTTGTTTTTGTTACCGTAAACCATCTTCTTCGATTGTCACACATAGTCATGAAATGAAAATACATAGCTATAGAGTTTTTCAATATTTTGACCATTGTGCTCTTATTGTACTCTTGAGCCTTTCCCAGTCACATTGAAGTGTTACATTTTGGGAATATTTCACGCAACCAACAATTCTATAAAGATCGTTACTTCCGATCTCCAAATCTGGATAGTCTGATCCGTTTTTGTTTTAAATCTCCCACTTGTCCTCGAGTTTGGGGTGGGAAGAATCAACACTGTTCACCGATTCCATTTTCGCATATCTAGCCGTTAGGCTTACAGAAACTCCAGTGTTATCCGTATGTATCTTAAATTCCCAAAATATCCCATTTAAAGCTTCTGGTTAGTGCGCATACCCGTTGTTTGTATGTGAGAAACGAAATCGTTTGTCCATTACCCAGTGGGTTACTGTTCACAACCAATCATGTTTCTTTTATCTAAAGAAAACTATTTTCAGCACTTGGTGATTATGATTCATGCTAATTGCTTTTTATCGCAAAACTCTGAGACAACACGGGCACTTAACGCTAAAGTACAAAGCGATAAGAAGTCAATTAATAAAATTTAGTAAAACTAATAATAAAAAAGTTATAATAATGAAGAGCGTATCAATTCAGTGTATTGTGATGAAAGCCACGGTAATAAGATGGAGTAAAACTTGTAACAAAACGATTCGTCTAATTCTTCAGATTTTGACAATAGCGATTCATTGCAATGATTCAATAGATTTGTTATTGTTATCTGCAGTTGAAATATCCCGATTTTTAAAATGATATTTTATCTCTTTTTTAAAATTCTATTTTGCAGCGGCCGACCTCCAGATATTGGGTTCGATCCACACTCAGACGCAAGAGAAGTAAGTTTCGTGTTTTTAAAAATCAAATTTTCTCTATTTATGAACTAGGGACTTATTCATTAAAAGATACCAAACTAGTGATTTTGATCCATTATGGAATACCCGTTGAGGATCAAAATCGATGCTTTAGTTATGGTCTGTGTGGATAATTTGCTGACCACTGCTCCACGAATAGATTCCTAGTCTATATTTCCACTTGATAAGCTCAAATTAGTACTTACTAGGCGACACAAGTTGGTTACCCGGCAGGGAGCGAACAAAAGTTATAATGGTTTGTTAGTATAGGACGTTCAATGAATATTTCAATAGTGCTTCATCTATGAGAGTGGTAGTGATACAATGGAAGGTGTTCATTGTCTGAAAACAGAGCATGAACCGACATGTATTTATATAAATATTTATGCTCTTGGGCTGCTGTAGATTTTATATCAAGACGGTGAAACCGATTACACATTTCAATACTCCAATGTAATCGAAACTGCAATAGATATTACCCTCTAGATATTAGCTAAGCTTAGTTTAGTAAGATAGAAAGAAGACAAATAGGAAAGGACTTCGGACAGGAATATTGCCATGCACTAATCTTCGAGCACTGACTTCCCTGCAACTCTCAATTTCTTTCCCAATTTCCAAAAGAGATGGTGGAAACTATGTGCAAAAGTGAATCATTTTTCATGTTGAAATAGCCAAAACTTTTGGGTGGTATATAGTCCGTGCACACACACATACACATACACATGTGAGAGCTACATCCGTTGGACGAATACTGTTTGTACATGGCCTCCGTTCTGATGGAAAAAGTGGGCAATTTACAACACTGACTGACTGCTGGTTACGTTCACTGGATGAATTTCATGCGCAAGAAGCGTGAAAGAAATCTATCAAAATTAGTTTCTTCCTAAATTTGACCTGAAAATATGTGCTGATTATAAATTTCATTATTCGTCCAGGAAGCATAGTTCTTGACTTGTAAAAGTACAAACATATATGCATACGTACATTAAAAAGATAAGCTTAGTTCAGGCACAATCATGAGGCACCCTGTGAGGATAGAGTTGTAATCATCTGCAAGACCATCTTGCTAGTCATTGCTCGATGGGGAATTCTCTCTGTGTGTGTGTGTGTGTGTGTGTACGTCCTAGAACTATTTTTTGTTGTTGCTGTTGTTGTTGTTGTAAACTAGAAGATATAGCACCTAATAGTAGACGATGTAAGATATGCACAATCCACATAATCAAATATTCAAATCGTTGGACTAAGGCTGGAGATTCCCTCAGTTCAATTTCTGCAGCAGGTTCAAATTTGCTTTAGATGTATCTTCCTATTCCTCGCAGGGTAATTGTTTTGATCATAGTTTATGTTTTTCTGTTGTATTTTTTTATGTCTTGGTGTTTAGCTGCATATTTCCCACTGAGGCCAGAAGTCGGTGCTCAATCCCAGAATTTAGAATGCCAATTTTTAAGCTAGACATGTTCTTCCAATATGGATTATTGACACAACTCAATCTTCCTGTACCTATTTTCTCATTTCACAGTGTCATGGTAAGCTAAGTTTTGTAAATATCAACGAGCAGACTTTGATGGATGTGAACCTGCTTGGATATATTACAAAAATTGAAATAGATAGATATGAAGATCCCAGCATAGATAGTTAGCAAACTATATAAAAACTACGACCGTGATTGATATAGAAAAACTAGACTGAAGACTAGACTAATGAATATACTGACTGCCTGAGATTACAATAGATATTGTTGTGCTAACATTCTGGTTACACATGATTTTCAGAAGTATTTGATTCAATCCTAGACAACTACCTTTCAGTCAAACAACTTACCATTTGCTTAGATTCATATGATACCGTTCTCGGTATCGGTACGCCACTCTGAACCCCCTATGCACTACATGATTATCATTATTTTGAAAACAACTTTAAATAAGCCTCACCCTTTAATAATGAACCATGTTAACACAGCTGCGTAATTGCATTCCGAATGCGTTACAATAGATGATTCGTGTTTCGTATCTTTTCCTGGTACATCATAACCTGCAAGTGACCCCATAAGTGGAAAAAATGGGTCAGATCTGGAGACTTCGGAGTTCACTCCACGAGACCACGATGAAATACAGTTAATAATTTTCATTTTTCCGGTTGGGAGACTTTCAGACTAGCCTGTAAGACATGTAAGTGTGACACATTTTTTATAGTTATTGTCTGCACGATAGTTATGGAAGAGTGGTTTTCTGCCAGTGCTCACTCAGCCTCTTCCTCAAGTATCGTGGCATACTTTTGAACTTGGTCAGCCAATTCTATTTTCCGTGCAAATAACCATTACGCTACCTTACAACTTCTCCTGCGGTGTTATTCACTTACTAGGTATTTCTGGAAAATATTCAACCATTTTGAATATCTCGAGAACCGGTTGCGTGGCTTTGATGTAACTTGATGATGAATCCAAGGGGTCCTTAATGCGCTTGCATGAACATACATTTTCCTGTCAGATCACTTAGTCGTCAATGAGACGCCATTGTGTGACTGTTGCATTCACACTGACCATACTAGTCATTTTTTACATTCCGTGCAAAGTTTTTTTTCCTTGCAAAATATTGTATCCCCCAGGTCTGCCAGCCTCCACCCCTTATAGTCCAGATTCGGCTCCCTTCGATTTATGAATTTTTTCACAGAGATTTCGTACCATAGACGAGATTAAGAAAAACGTAACAAGGCATCTTATTGCGATCCCGATAGTGGATTTTGTTGACTGTTCGAAAAGTTGAAGGGACGCTGTGATAAGTGTATGAGTTCCCAAGGTGGGTATCTTGGACTAAGGCAACACGGCCTAGGTCGCTGATTTTTTTGTTAATGTTTAATTTCTTACCGGGCAAACCTCGTATGATTTATACAAGTAGTAATACATCAATAAAAAAAGGTGTTTAGTATGAAACTGTTCACGTGTAATTTAAAACATAATTATTTTGTCCATGTCATGATGGCTAACAACTTTTTGTGGTTACTGCCTGGACTGGTAAGGTAGTTATGGGAAAGAGTTTTACCCAAGTACTCACTCGCCCACTTCCTACTTCATCAACCATCGTGACATGTTAGCTACAAGTTTTGTTAATGGGATAGAGTGCAAGGGGACGGGTGGAGATTCATGCCCTTCCAAAGGGCATTTGTATGTCCAAAACAGTGAAAAGTGAACTCAAATAGCTTCAGACGGAATTCGAAGTCAGTCTGCCGATTCCGTTCTCTGTTACGCTACCCTGCACTTCCAAAGGATAATTATGAAACATTCCTCAAAATTTACCATTATACAATCAGTGTTTTCGGTGTTAGACTTTTTTGATAACTGAAATTTCTCATTTTCTCTTTCATTTCAGCCTGAAGATCGACGATATCTGTGTTGCCCTGCGTCTTTCACAGTGAACCTCATCAAAAGATTTATTCGCATGAAATTTACCCTCTCAGACGAATACCAGGTATTTGACAAAAAATCTTTTTTTAATATTTTCAAATAAATCGATTCATTTGATATGAATCGCTAACGACGCCTTTCTATAACTTGTTGGCTTCTTGATCAACTCTTTAATTTGGAAACACAAAATACGTGAATCTGTGTGTCTTTGTGCGCGTGCACAATCAATCAAAAACGATAGAATAAAAATGTTGTTTCAGTTTTTCAGTTGACGTTTCTTGTTCATGTACAAGTGAAGGTGTGCTGGGAATCAATATTGTCTATAAGTTTAGGTCACATAATTCGTTTGGAAAATTGGCTCAATACTTTTGATCTTGGCGTTTCCGTTTGTCTGCGTTATTATGACGTCACACCCTGGGCAACATATTCTTCACTGAGCTGAATCTGTCAGTTGTTAAGTACATTCACAATCAGTGTTGTATCGTGTACGGGTATTGTCAACGAATATTTGTCGTATATTAGTGGAAATATCAGCTCCTAACATTTCATATTTATTTACATGAGCATAAATGGCATTTTGATCGGACAAGTGGCAAATTAACCTACTGGATGCAATATCTGTAGTTGTATGTCCAACTTACGAATTAGATATTTGTTAGCTTTAGGAGAGATATTCCCCTGAGGGGCAAGGTGATAGTTTGTTTGGTAGAGATTTTCGATGTCTAGCATTATTAGTAATGATAGCATGAGAGATATTTATTTTTTTAGATAGATTATCAATTTTATGTATTTATCATGTTCGACTGGTGATATGTATACCTGTGTGTAATACTCTTACTGTCTGCTTTATCTTGTTTATAATTCTGGTGAATAATATATAGGTGTATTGTACTACTGTTATTTTTGTCAATTTTCATCGAATTTCATTAAAGTTAGTTTTATTTGTTCAGAGACAACTTAAATAGTGTCTGTTGAATATTATTGAGTTCTTAATGAATTAGTGTGTGAGAAGTTGAGCTCTAAATAATTAAGCCAGCAAGAATTTAGACTTTTAGGTTCTTTTATATAAGGAAGTGATAAAGTTGTTGCATTAGAGTTGACTGAGACGCTTGGGAAATGGATTGTTCTCTATATGGAGTTCGTAAGTGAAATGAACAACTGGATTTTTTCGAAGTAATCTTATGTTTTTTTCCATTTCGACGAGGCTGTTACGATAAAAAAATATCATCAATATATCTAATTGAAGGTTTAAACGGTTTTTGAAGACTGTAATTTGTAGGTGAGCCATGTAATAATTATAGAATATCGATCCGATAGAGCTATGCTACCAGTCTGCTAGTAAGTGTTGAACACTTGCTATTCAGGTTTCCGTGGTCGAATTAGTTTATTCGTTGACCATGTAAGACAAGCTCACGGGATATAGGATGCGAGTTGAAGTCTAGCTACTTCTTTACTCTGATGTTGCCTTGCTTACTTTAATAGTCATAGATTAGTTCGATGCGGAACATTTTGATAAGAGGCAACAAAAAGATCGAGAATATTAATGAAAATGTATTACTACGTTTTTTTTTCAATCTATTATTTTATATTCCTATTGAGATCAATTTGTTTTCCATTTCAGATCGATATTTATCACACAGACGAGCCATTGAACGATTGCTACACGTTAATGGACATTGCTTACATTTATCTTTGGAAGAGGGTACGTATCAATTCCCAGTAAATATTCCCTGCTAAAATTGTCCGCTGCCAAATATATTTTCTAACGTTGTAACTCCTATGCTGGGTTTTTCGCAAGGAAATTGGGAAAATAAAATGTTATCCTTGCATTTTTAAAACTGTTTTTTTTTTCATCCAAATCAATTAATATCTCAATTGGCATGATAGATACATATAATACATGAACAGGTTAAATCATGTATAATGGAAATTGGGCACAGACACTAAAAATGATGTCGATTGCGAGGAATGAATGAGGTTTGATATTCTGGAAATCTATTTTGAATTTCACACACACACACACACACACCAACAAACATACAGGTATATACACACTCTTTCGCACATATACACACATGAACACATGCATATACTACCATCCGTACACATGCATACACACAAGTATATTTTTGATTAAAACATGGTTGATTAGTGTCCTAGCGGATGGACTCAATGTGAGTGACACGTCCAATTGTTGAAGCACTCACTGGGGTATGGTGAGAACACTGGACAGCTTTGGGCACAGATGAAGAACCCTGTGATAATTATTAAGACATTAGGGGACGAACAAAGTTCAGTCCGGCGCTGGTGTTAACCGAGTAGCCTATCGGACTGTCCTTGAGAGCCAAAATGAATCAAGAAGAATGAGTGCTGCACGGTACTCGAACTCACATCCACCAAGGAAAACAGCCTATACACGACTCAGCTCTTACCATGTAGGTTAACAGCACCACTAAAGTAAGGCAGGAATCAGAGAACGCACTTATATTACGTGTGTTTATATGTGTGTTCCCTCATATCGAAAGCATGTACAGTTTATGTCCGATAGAATGTGTTAATTATAAAGACATAATCACATACACATATATACATATTTGTATTGCAGACAGGTTCTCACTAAAAATAGAAAAATGACTGATACGATTTTATGCCAGAACTGGTCTTACATAAGATTTTGAAAGGTAAACCATGTCTAGAGTTCGTCTCAAGCTAAACTCATCTTTTGGGGTTTTGTTTCCTACGTGAAAGTCTAATAACAGAATAGAGAGTTTTTTTGATACCACTCATCGAGGTCAGAATCTAATCAATATAACTAATGGCTCCCATGCTGTAAGAGTTAGCACTAAAATTCCTATGATATAAAGTATTTATACATAAGTAAGAAGTAATGAAGAGATCAATCCCCCAGATAGCAGAAAGATGACTGGGTAGTTTAAGACGATGTTCTATATCGATTTATTCATTTATTAATCGGTTTTTATGTATTTATTTTTTTTACAGAAAGGACCTCTCCGTCTGTTCTACACAGTATATTGCGATCCGGCCAAAAAGAGGAAAATCAGTAACGATGAGGAAGAAGAGCTCATGGAATGTATTCAAGAGAACGGAACTCTGCCGGAGGCCGATGGAAAATCAATGACAAGGAAGGAAATAAAAATACAAGAATTGGAAAAAGCAACACTAACAAGGTCTCCACCAAGACCAGAATCAACCGTCACATCTAGCGAAGAGCCGCTTGCGCCAGCTTCTTCAGTACCCCCTCCAGCACCAACTCCGACTCCAGCACCTGCTCCGCCTCCAGCTCCGGCGTCAGCTCTGACTCTGGCATCGGCTCCGGCTCCGGCATCGGCTCAGGCTCCAGCTCCAACTCCGGCACTCACATCAGCTCCCATAACGGCTTCGATACCAGCCCCGCTAATGCCATCGGTCTCGACCTCAGCACCGGTCTTGACCGCAGTCTCTGTCTCGACCTCAACACCGTTCTCTCCTCCAGCTCATCCGCCGTCACCTCCATTGTCGTCATCACCTCTACATCTAACAACAACTACAACAGCGTCTACGACGACAGTCACAACCACGATGGCAACCACTCCGCCGACTCCATCTCCTACCCCAATCCCAACTCAGACCCCGATTTCAACCCCAACTCCAACCTCTAGTCCAACTCCGGCCTCTAATCCGACCTTCACCTCTACTCCGACCTCGACCTCTACTCAAACTTTGACCTCTGCTCTGTCTCCTGCGCCTGTCCTTACTCCCAAACCACGTGAACCTACTCCTCCTCCACCCCCTCCTCCAACACCCTCGGTCGTGAGTGAATCTCCGACAGCCCCAGAAAAGATGACACGGCCACAAAATATCAACAAACCTTCGACGTTACAAATGGCCGAACCAACGCAAAAGCGGACACCAGCTGCAACAACGGTCCCGGCTACGTCTCTACCCAAAATCCCAGCTAAACCCTTGCCCAAGGTCACAACCACCGCCGTAACCATGCCTGCACCGACGCCGCCAACTCCTGCACCGACCCCAGCGCCTAGGCACACGACTGCTCCAACGCCAGTTCGAATCCCGCCTGTCGCCACACTCAGATCGCCTCCACAGACATTGGCTGCAAAGTCCGACCAAAAGGGAACATTTCTTAAACAACGCCAATTGTCGCCACAGCAGCAGCAGCAGCAGAATTTACAAAAACACCACCAACAGCAGCTACATAAACAACACATGCATCACATGCAGATGCATAAACAACACCATCATCCCTCACACCAACAGCAACAGCAACCGCAGCAGCAACATCGGCCAGAGCACCAAGCAACGAAGCCGGTTTCTCATCATGAGAAAAATCACCACCATCACCATCACCACCACCATCACCATAAGGAGCCGGATATGATGAAACAAATGCCTGACTGCTGGAACGGTGATCGTAAATTCTACCCAGAACAAACAGAACCCCTGTCACTAAAGATTGAGGTCAGAGACCGAGAATGTTGCAGTAAACACCAGAACAACGGGAAACCTCCCAGAATGCAAGAGAAGGTGCTTCCAGTCTGTAGCCTGAATGGTCAGCTCAGCTGCCGAGGTTGCAAGACTGAGATGCACAGTGACACTATGACCAGCATGCCCCGCAGTCCGATTTCAAACCACGGTACACCCAAGTTCTTGGTAACTGGTCCGATCTACACACCACTGAATTTGACCAATGGTCAGGTGGATGATATAACACCACTGAATTTAAAAAAAGAACCGGAGAAGACAAACAATAAAAGCCGATCGAAGTAGGAAGTTAAACTTCCGGTTACTATGAGGCTGTGGAATCAAAGGACAATGGCTTCAACTTCGTCAACCCTTACAGTTGAAAATTCGCAACTTTTTCTGTCCACAAACCAACCTTCATTTTAAAAAATGTCAGCGGAATAATACAGGGTTAGCATAAAGTCTTTTCCTGATTTCCGACATATAGACGCCATTTTGATACTGGTGATTGCAGCGCCATCTGTACAGAAATAATTCTATTAATTGGTCTATGTAATGCCACAACATTCATGTTTCTATCTAGTATAGTTTTTGAGATATGCATGTACATAATCAGGGTGGATTATAGACTTTATGCTTACGCTGCATATTTTCTTGGTCTCTCTCTCTCTCTCTCTCTCTCTCTCTAACTCTTCCTTGGTCTGTATGTCTTTCTCCACCTCTCTTCCCTCTCTCCCTCTCCATCTCTCGTTCTACATGTCTACATCTCATTCAATTTTTCTTTTTTTTCTTTCCCCTCCCCTCCAAAGCCCCTTACCTTGATATACCCCTAATCCTTCTGCCTTCATTCTCCTGCAACATTTCACTTTCACTCCCATCTATGTCTCCTTGTCTCTCTTTTCCTAATCCTAACTCTCTACCTCTCTGCCTCTCCAACTCTACTCATTCTTTTCCATTTGTCTATCACTCTATTTTTCTTTCTTTATCTTTCTTTCCTCCATACGCTCTCCTCTTCCCCTCTCTCTCCTCATTCACTCCTATCTGCCTGTCTCTCTCTTCTATCTCTCATATGCTTCAGCTTCCCTTTTATACACCTCTTCTCCTCACTTCATACTTTCACACACACACACACACACGCACACACATACGAACATATATGAATACACACACGTGCATATATATATATATATATATATATATATATATATATATATATATGTGTGTGTGTGTGTGTGTGTGTATTCAAAATTGTTCTCTACGAAGCGGATATGAAGTGGACACTAAATTAAATGATGTTCTTCCCCACATGTACCTTTTCTTGTCTATCTATCCTAATTTTGCTTAGGATGAATGCCGCAGGTTGAACCGTTGAAATGTTGCGAATTTTTCAATTTAGGGTACGTGGGATAACTGAATGTCCGATATCCCGCAATAGGTTTTGCCTCGGTGTAATTTTTAGACTGTTGATGGAAAAAACTGGAAGAATTTTGACGAATACCATCTCTTTTCATCTTACGATAACCATTTGGCACAGTCAATCGCCACAAAATTTGCCAAAAAGAAAATAATAACTGAAATATTTTTTGTAAGAAGACAAACTGAACTTTTGATGTCTGTTGCTCACACAGATATTGCGAGTTGATTTTCAGACTTGAGAACTCTTGAGCCGGGCATCTTGTCCAAATCATTTGTTTTATGTATAAATGTTCAAACAGCATTATTTTGCGAAAACGATTTTATACTTCTTTCTGTTATTTTCTTCCAGTAATTCAACAGTTACTTCGAGAAATATCAAATAATTGCGCGGCCGAAATCATAGATATTGCCGATTGGTTTGTCGAAATACGCAGTACCCAAACTTCTACAACAGTGAATTTTGTTGATCTTTTGATCAAGAATCTTTTGAACTTCTGACAACAATAGATACGTGCTGTGAAGACAATGCTGCATCTGTAAAAATGCTCAAGGTTTATTTTCATTATTAACTTTTATTGTGGTCCCTTGAGTTGAGTTTTTATTTATTTATTATGATATCGGGAAAAATGATACAATTTTCTTCGCCGAAATAACACTTCTGAGAGTTTTTCGGACGATTGAACTCCTTCTTATTCGTGTTGCTGACACGATGTTTCGGCTGATTCATTGTACGGCCTTCTGCAGGTGGAATATCCAAACACTTCACAGTTAATATAGTAGGAACACACGTGCATGCGCGCACACACGTATATACGCATCTATACCTATGTATACACACATATACACGCACACGTAGACACTTATGCATACATAGCATACATGCACACACATCTAAATATATATGTATGCATATATTAGGTTTATGCGAAGTTCCCATTGGGTCTTTATAGAAAACTGGGTACTGATCAGACATACAAAAACCGGTCTTTCGCTGGAAACTTTTGCATCCACCTAATATGTGGTATGAAGGGATTGCCTTGTCATTGAAGTATGTGCATAATTGTTCCTGGTGTCAGATGTTTCTATTCAAACCTAGGTAAAAGCCATGATTTCAGATTCTAATTTTCAATAGATGCATGATGTTCATACTTGGAACTATAATTGCCACATAAACTCTGTTCAACCAATTTCTCTTCGTTGATCCCTTTGAAGGTTCAATCTAATGTCTCTCCCCCTCTCTTTCTCCCCTTCTCTATGGATATATATATATATATATATATATATATATATATATATATATATATATATATATATATATAAATATATATATATATAAATATATATATATATATATATATATATATATATATATATATATATATATATATATATAGGGGCTTAGCTCTGCAAACGGGAGGGTTTTCCACTTTTTTGCAGGTCAGTCCGGCTTGTATGTGAATAGACTTTGGGCCTGCAGAATGGAGTTTTATGGTGAGGTGCGGCGTGCACATGCCGACCCCACTATTTAAACCAAGTGTTTGCATGTCATGTCCACCGAGATGGAAGGATGGGAGCTAAGGTTTTGTTGGAGTTGCCTCCACCCGGCAGATATCTGAACCAGCCATTAAGGTGTCCTGCCTTTAGGAAGTATTCCAACTATATGACTATGTCCAGGACACTACGACACTCCGCAGTAAGCAGTTGCAAGAGACGACCGTAGGGATCTGTTGCCTCCTTCGTTTGACTGCATGATCCAGGATACCCCTTACTCAGCAGAGATTATATATATATATATATATATATATATATATATATGTATATATATATGTATATATATATATATATATATATATATATATATATATATATATATATAAAGGACATCTCTGAATTCAAAACCGTACCCATCAGAAAATAGTTGCTCCGAGTAAGCTCAATCAACCACTACCTTCCCCAAAACCACTATGAACATACATTTGTCAATGAAGGACTTAGGAAAGGCCTTTGTCCAGCACTGGACCTGAAATGGATGATGATGATGATATAAAGAAAATAAGTTCAATATTTTACAAGTCTAAGATAAAATGACCCTGAATTTAAAAATATATTTTTACTAGCAACTGTCATATATCTTTGGCAAAATTCAAGTAGAGCAAGGTAAAAGGCATGGCTTCTTGTGGCCTTATGCCAGACTAAGCCAAGCTTAGTTAAGAAGGCAATTCTTTGTGGATAAATGTTCAGTACGCTGGTTCACTGAACGATTACTGCCCAAGAAAGTTAAGACCTTACAGGATGCAAGCGTGACTTCATCCGTACACAGCTGGTATCACACGTACCTCAAAGCGTTGTTTACCTTGAAAATTAGCATTTCGAAATCGCAGCTTTTACCTGGGTACTGGCACTGATGGGAAATACGCAACTATCTAACTATAAGCTAGCTCTAAATGGTTATATAGAGGGTTAAGATATATGGTTATACATATACAATTTTTGGTTATGAAAGGTACTATTTAATGATTATTAAGGGTACCATTTATGGTTATATCGGATGCTGTTTAAAAGAAAAAATGAATGTTGAAAAAGGTAGCTTTCAGGTTAAATAGGGATCAAAACAATGTAGTGTAACGTTTCTCATTGGTTAAGATGTTGAATGATTGGAAAAAATTCTATCACCGTCGAGTCTACGAAGTGTAAATCTACCAAAAGAAGATCAATCATTCAGGTGTTGTATATAGGTTTTACATTTTATTCCTTGACCAGTAACTTGTGGTTGAGTTAAACGTGACACAGAATCTCATTAAAATAAATAAAAATAAAAGCACTTCAAAACAAAAATCCATTTCGCAATATGATGTTATTTGAATACTTTCTTTTCCTTTTTTCTTTTTCCTTTTTTCCTTTTTGTTGATTTTTTTTAAGAGAAAACGTGAGAGAAAGAGAGATTGTGGAGGGGAGGGAGTGTGAATGAGTGATGGAAAGAGGTTTATGGTTTGAAAGGGCCACCTGCTAGCGGAAATGATGTCATTTCCCCCACTGCAGGAGGCGAAAGAATTGGTTCATGTAAATAATGTGACGTAATACTAAACACTCATCCAAAGTGTTTAATTCTTTTTTTTTTTTTTAAATTCCTAATCTGTAATTATTGTTCTTTTCTGAATTTCCCCCTGAAGGGTTGGTCGTTAGTACTCGTTTTTTAATTATTTCTCTTTCTTTTTTTTTCTCGTTTATTTTTTCCCCTATTTTGTTTTATCTTTAATTTTGTTGATCACATCACAAGTTACCCAGTGTTCTCGCGCGGGAATCCAGGCATCACTGTAGCTGCCTTTAGCTGCCGATGCAGTGAGACGGTGTGGCAACACTGTTGTTGTTGTAATGAGAAATAGCATGGACAAAAACGGTCGGTGAACTGACCGGCACTTTTCTTACCAAATATTATCGGTGAATAAATTGCTGTGACAACATGGTGTTTGAATTCTGTACAATGGATTTTTTTATTGCATGAATTGTTTTGCTAACACACACACACACACACACACACACACACACACACACACACATACGCACACACACACACACACACACACATATATATATATGTATATATATATATATATATATATATATATATATATATATATATATATATATATATATATATATCAACTTTGTCTCAGACATCACCCCTCTACAACTCATCATTTTCTTGCATAAAAGTGTAAAGATGAAAAAGCAACAAAGAATTGGGGATGATTTCCAAGAAAAAGGCGAGTGAAACTTGAAATGTCGGTTGTTCCTTCACTCCCCATATGCTGTTCAGATTATGGCTCAATACTGTTCATCAAGTAGGGAAGATGGACTCTAAAAATTCTCAGTGGTTGCCATGCTGTGACAAGCTGAACCCTGAATCTTCTCTGAAAATTAATAATGCTATTTCCTTATAGGAAAATATGCTTTTGGATAGTCTGATACAAAATTTCTTTATCAGTGAATAATATGAAAACAAATGGTTCAGAATATACGTTGTATAGCAATGATCAGCAAGTAAATCTTTGTAGCAGTTAAAGGGTTCGATCTTCATTAGATCAACCATTTTTTTATGGTCTGATACCAGACCCAAGTTGATAAATAATACGGAAAATGATGATATGGACACACATCGTATAGCAATGACCAGCAAGCTGGGCTTAGTTGGTGGGTTACATCCTCCTACTATCGCTATCCATAACACATTCAATACTTTCTTCAACTGGTAAAATTGTTTCATAGAAAATAGAATATACCTGTGAATATAAAAAAAAATGGAAAGTAAACAACAGCTTGTAAAAAGATGATTTTAGACGGGGTGGTTTTGAGACGAATTCACACACACACACACACACACACACACACACACACACATATATATATATATATATATATATATATAGATATATATATATATATATATTCAAACATTCATTATAAAAATAACTGACAAACTGTTCATTCAAGTTTTTCGTTAATTTTACCTTTTATTATCTATTATCAATTGTATGCAAAGGAGAAAAAATAACTAAAATATCAAGTAGACAGAGTTTGTCAGTTTCTTTTTATAATTGATATTTGAATAAAAGATTGCAGCCTTGTTGTATACTTTTTAAGCATGCACACACACACACAATATATATATATATATATATATATGTATATATATGTATATATATATATATATATGTGCGTGTGTGTGTATGTGTGTGTGTGTATGTATAATTAAACATGTATTATACATTGCAGTCACTGTTTGCGTAATATAGTGTTTATTACTAATTGACACTCCCTTGGAAGAAAAGAAAGACAATTGAATGACATTCACATTTTAGATAAAACTTGATTTGAATTTTACTAGTTTTGAGATTAGTTTTAAAGCAAAAATAACGTATTGTCTTGAGTTATTATTTATTAAAGTGTAATTGGGTCACTAACTAAAGAAAAAAACTACCGCTAAGAAAAAAACGATGCTGCAAATGTTTGTGTCCAAGAATTTTGACGAATTACTTATAATTAGTAAATTAAAAATGAATAATGCAATAGATCCTCCCAAGCAGCAAAGAATAATGGATGATAAGATTTATTTGTTGTTTCTGTAGCAATTTCAAGTTTTTACGGGGATGAGATGCTGGCTCAGCATCCAACACTTACCATTTCTCAACTCTTACCTTGTAGTTTTTTTCCCATCTGGAAACCTTCTCTTAGATGGACTCCCTTACGGGCCTAAAAGGTTTCAACCAATGGCTGGGAAGAGGAGGGGATTTGGGCCTTTCCCGAAGGGAATTGTTGCAAAGCAAATATGATAAGCCTCGACCGAAACTCGAACTCAGTTCGTCTATTCCGTTTCCCATGCTGTCAACTACAACGCAAATCTTGATGTATAATTTGAAAAAAGAACAAAGCAAAACATACTAGTTATAGTTATCAAAATATCAAAAATGTATTTGAATTAAAATCGTAAAGGAATAGTTTGATTGAAAAAAAAATAGGAATCATCAAGTCTCGTATCATATTGAAACGAAATCAATGATGTTTAACGGGGTTATAAACTTGCTAAAATATGGAAGGTTGCACATGCCTAAGATTACCTACGTCCATTGTATCAAGGGTAATATATTAGACTATAACTTCTTCGCACGAGGATAATCACTTCATTGGACAACATATGGTGCTGATACATATATGCTCGACTGACCTACTAGTTGATTCTCTCTCTCTCTCTCTCTCTCTCTCTCTTACACATACACACACATACACATGTAGAGGGTTGTATACTAGGGGATATTCGTTGAAAAATTCATCGATACATTGAATTTCTCTGAGATAATTTTTTAAGGGGAAAATATTTCATTTGTTCAAGTGGAGGAGTCCAGTTTCAAATGGTAGGTAGGAGATATTTTTATCAGCAGTGTTGATACTTTCAAATAGAAAAGTATCCATAGTTACAGAAAGAGAAACAAAAAAATCACGCAGTTCGTTTTATAAGTATATTAACTTATGTGTTGGTATCAGACAATCGATACTTGGAGACCCAATAAGGTTCGAAGCCACTAAAGATGGCCAAATAGATTAGCTTGCTGATTCTTTCTTTCATGCAATTTATTAGCAAAAGTTGATATAAGACCATCGATAGAGGCAAATCAAATGGGGATTGAACCCATTACCAACAGTCAGCAATATAGTCTTGCTGATCATTGCTATACGATAGGCATCCTGGCCCTTTTTTTAGAATATTAATGTTAATATTTGGCATTAAAACATTAATAACGAGAGATTCAGCAAGATTAGCTGACTTTCCGGGTAGTTTTACAGATTACTACCTCTTCGAAAACTCCACAGGCTATCAGGTGACAATTTTCACGGATTATAGAATGCAGTTTCTCAACGTGATCAGAACATGGAAATAAAATATTCCTATTGCACTACACTCATGTTCATTCGAGCACATGTACCCAAGTACTTACCAAATAGCGAGGAACGTCTCATTGGTACACAGTTTCAAACGTTTGGTTTCTTTACGGACAGCCCTGGTTTATATATATACATATATATATATATATATATATATATATATATATATATATATATATATATATATATATATTATGAATTAATTATATCCTTTTACATTTGTTGTACGTTTCCTCCCTGAGGATAATTTATTCTCACTTGAATCTGTTTCTCAATTTTGGGGCTCCGTTTTATATGACCCTAGTTGTTGATTCAAGTATTCTACGTTTGATCTGTTCTTACATATCTAAGATGATTATGGTGATTGGGTTATGGCTGGGGGTTTTGAATAATGATAATGTTCATAGCAATAACGAGGGGAATAGATGTCTATGGTGGTTAATTTTTAGTATATTTATATGTGGGTTATTAAGTTATGTTTTCTAAAAGAAATTTTGAGCGAAGTCAGCATTTTAACGCTACTTCATTTTCCTGTTTAATAACTCAGTTTGTTGGTTATTATTCTGTTGAGAAAAGTGAGAGTTTCAAATTTTTCATTTATGCGTAGGTAACATGGGGTTTCAATATTCTAACATATGTGTGTCTGATTTAATATTTCCGATCTTACTGTAGGTTGAGTTTGCTTTCAGTTAGTCTCCAATAATATCTCCAATAATATGTCGACAATGATGTACTGTTTTATACTTTTCGTTTGTGAATGATGATATATTAGTTTAAAGTGTGTTTTCGATATTCATATACAATATTTCACTTTTAAGGGGTTTTCTTGGGTTGATATTTCAGCTTGATATACAATGTTTGATTTAAGACAATCGTTTTGCAAAGGGCTTCTGTTATTGTTTGTACAATTGCAGTTTGGTTTATTAATGCTTTCTCCGTTAGTATTATTTCTAATTTCTTTATTGTTATGTTTTGCTATGAATTTATAAAATTCATACGAACAACTATAGCTTATTTATAAAAATATATTCATATACATATATATATATATATATATATATATATATATATATATATATATATATATATATATATATATATATATGGTATCCCTAAAAATGTACCCACATATTTGTTAATGGCTACTATGGTAATGGGAAAATCGATATAGCACTTGAATAATAAAGAATGAATTTTCTATTAAAGTTTTGAAAGGGAAGCGTTAGTTGTCTATTTTATCATTGGGTAACGTAAAAAGGTTTACAGGCTTATTAAGTGAAAAAAGACATTTTTCAGTTTCTCGACATTAACTCTATTGAACAAAAAAAAAATACCGTTCTGTTTCTCTATACTTTTTCATCTTTCAGCCAACTTCAAAAGAACCAAAATTCTTATTTTCTTCTCGTAAAATTCGCTTTAGCAAGTTTTAGCGCACAAGAGATTGTCAGTGGCTAGGAATCAACTGAAGCATTGCTGACAATAAGACTGTCATATGCGTAGTGTAAATATACTGCTAATGATTTTAGCAAAGAAATGCATTGAAATGTAAGAAAAGGATTGGCGACTGTCCGGAATTCATGTAAGCATTACCGAGAGGAAAAAAAAGGATATATGTACAATGTAAATGCATTCTAAATTACTTGGCTATATATATAAATGCATTGCAAACAAGGAAGAGATTGTTGTTAGTCACTGACTAATGACAATTACTTACTTCCTCATAAATGAATTTATATATCATTTATGCATCAGTATACAGATATACACTCTACCGCCCACTATTTGAAAGCAAACTTCTTATAAAAACTTTTTGCAAGTTAAAATCGCGTAGATCGAAGAAGTGATTTCCATTTTTTTTTTCTTCATGTGGGATAATCATTTGATGGTTCCTAGGCCCTAAATTGGTCAGGATAGTGAATCAGAGACATCAGCGGCTGTGGTTATGTGATGTACAAGAGACTGGACGTAAAAGATAGATGAGGGGCGTGTGTGCCACCTCTATAATGGCTCATAGCCCAAAAAAAAAAAGCTGAACGCAATCTTCGCTTTTTGCATTTTACCGAAAAAATCGAAAAAAGTGTCGATCTTTCAGTAAAGTGTAATAGGATTGGTTTGTCACTTAATAAAACCGTCAGATGACCAACGTCTTTTGACAGCATGCCATGTTGAGGGAGATCAATCAACTGGAAGAAAGGATGATCAATGAATAAGTTACTCCTCAGGCCTCTGCTGCACCACTAAGAATTTTGAATTTTCAAAAGAAATGAGCGGGCACAAACTAGAGATCAATTTAATATAAAATTTCATCGTAAATTGAGACCCCTCTAAACACCCTTTTTGGAGGGAGTGGGTAAAAAAACAGAAAAAGTTTGTTCTAGACATGATGAGTAATTTTTTCAATTTTTAGCCCTCAAGCTCGATTGATACGGTCTGTACGTAGGATACATACAGACACAGTCAGCCAGACCAGCTTAAGAACTGAAGAAAGCAATTTTGACAGTTTTTGGTTACAGTTTTCGTTGACGGTTTCTAGAAAACTCGTCTCACTAGAGAGTCCATTGTTTTGAATGGTGTGCATGAGATTCATAGTTACGGACAGAGAACCAAGAAGGACACATTGTTCATTATATAAATAGAATCGAGAGCAAATATTTCTCAAGATGGAAATTGTTACCTCTCTGAGACCAGCATCTCGCAGCAACACAATCGTGCCTGTAACCCTGGAGTATTTAATAAAAGCGAAACAACGAGGAAAACGTCTTCGAAGCAACAAAAAAAAAAAAAACACGGTTGTACCTCTTTAATCCGGCAACCACAGAAAATGCCGACAAAATACCCGTCGAAAATGACGGGCTTGTTTATGTATGGATTGGCACTAGGGAGCGTAAAGCTATTTCATTAGGTAATTCGCTGTAATGTCATAATAGGGAGATAAATTAACCAATGAGATCAATAAGCAAAAAAAAAAAAAATGACATTTGCATGTATATATGCTTAGACGAGAACATACCCATAAAAATAACAGAGTTATTTTCTCGGGTAATCCATTTTTTGATAATCCAAGTATCCTAATTGTGAGAGTTTTTTTCATGTCTCAAATCAACCTGAGCTGTTTTAACATGTAACCAGAAATAAAGTCTCAAGAGTTCTTATGACATATTTTTTATTGTCCAGTCATAATAAGAAGGTAAATGAACCAATGCGATGTATGAATGCAGAGAAGTAATTATATATATATTGAAATAATTTATATGATATACTGATTACATCATGATGAATTAAATTCATTTGTGTTTTGATTACTTGTGCTAAAATAATTTGTAAGACTAAGAAAACATTGAGTCTTTTTGCTGAAAAAAAATTTAAAATTGTCTAATTTACAGTTCTTTGGACTTGTTTCCAAACCATTCGGTTTAACAGGTCGATTGATAAACTGCTAATTTACGGTTCAAACAGCAGTTTGAAACTGAAGACAAAGAACTCCAGTGGCAAAATAATGGCGGCAGATTCAAAACGTGTCGGACCATGGGAGTTGCCAAACAGCAGAGCACTGGATTAGAGATGTAGAAAATATTGCCAAAACTTATTAATGGGGCTTCAAAAATGATTCAAGGTAACCTATCTTAAAGTAACTAGTGACTTTGATCCATAGTAAATATTCCACTAGTGTAGACTTATACCAAATGGTTCAGCCTAGTATTTGGTATAGGGCGTCCAGTTAGAATTGAACTCTCTACACTAGCAGTTGTTTTCTCCAAGTCAAGACACCTAAACGTAGTAAATTAGGAGCGTTGCAGATGTGACCTTGTGACAGACTGTCAAGTTTCGTGAATATATGTAGGCAGTCGAAAAAACTTGAATTCGAAACGCGTATGGTTTCTTCTCGATAGATCGTTTAATAAATTGAGTCCATGACAGAAAACAGTTAATATATATATATATATATATATATATATATATATATATATATATATATATATATATATATATATATATGTTACCAGCAGATGCTTACTAAGCAAAGCTCCCGATGGTGGACTCTTGTTCCACATCAAACCTATAACCTCTAAAAGTACACACACACACACACACACACACACACACATAGCACACTACTGAAGATGGGAATACCTCCCGAAACATGTATTGACCATTAATGAGAACATTTACAGATAAATAAACCTTTTTTCCACACACTTTACTCTCGAGTCTCACTCACTATACAGTCAAAATATATATAGATTGATAGAAAGAGAGAGAGAGAGAGAGAGAGGGAGAGAGAGAGAAAGAAAGAAATAATGAAAGAGTAGTAATTAGTTGTTTATCAGTGTTGTTAACTCTTAGGTACTGGATTATTTTTATACACACTATCGAAAACTTATAAACCTCATATATTTACAGTAATCGGGTACCCAAGAACCTGTATAACAATATTCGTTTCAATCGGTTCTGCATTTCCGAAATTTAATATTTTTTGCATGTTGACCTTTAGTTATATACATATAAAATGCAAACAAACAATAGGAATGAACGTAACTGTTTCGATTCCTGTGATTTTCTAAACGTAGTCAGATTTCAACAAAATTGGTCAAGATTTGAGAAGTGTTCCCATTTTTTTTTCATAAAAGGACTATTTTTTTTTATAAAGGACTATTCCACTTAGAGGAATTGCTTTTAATACCATATCCTCATTTTGATGTATTCAATTGACGAAATAAACATTCATCAAGTTTTTATCATCGTATTTATCCAAGTGAGGATCGAACCCAGTATTCATGTTCAGTGAAACTAGCTCGCAAACTATTCACCTATGGCATGGCCATACACTTTGTGGTAGAATAAATTAGATAGAGAATAAGCATAAATCCCTATTTCTAAGTAATTTGAGCAAAACAGAAATGTTGCTTGTACGGCTTGATTTTGAATATGAAAAATAGGAACTTTACGCAAGATGAACAAAATCGTATTGCAATTAGCACAACAAGGCATGCATTTACTCAAGTTTTGTAGTTTTGAATGCTAAATTTCTGGGAAACGTTTTTTTTTTCATACAATAAGATTGTTTCATTGATCGAACCAAATATTTTTCAATCCTGCTGGAATTTCGTTCAGAATCGATCAATGCGATTGGAAAGGCTAGTATTGCTGTTTGGAAGAGTTGCCAATATCCGTATTTTTTGTCTGTGGTTGAATTCTTTCTAAATTTTGCATTGGTCTAGTTGAAAGCCATTTAACTAACAAGTTTGGTGATGAAAATTCTTGGTCAGTGGTCCCAAAACTTTTTCGAATCACGTTGCCTTTCTTCCAGTAAATTCTTCACTGAGACCCAAATCAGAAAATACTGACTTATTGCATGCACGTTCATGTAGTTTCATTGGGAGAAAAAATAATGTAATGTAAACTCATAAAAAATAATTATATATTTGTTTCCTCTTTTAATAACCATACCTACAATTTGTTTGGATGAGCTTACTGTTTCTAGTATAATGGATTTCGTTTCCTATTACTGTGAATATCCGGCAATGCAGCTGAGTGCTAATTGCAGCGAACTGAGGAGGCCAAGAAAAACAACACCGCGTTATAACTGAGCAGCGATCAATTTAGCTTTATTGTGGCTAGATCTGTCTATGTTTGGAGATAGATATGTTGGAGTCCACTGTGTACTCACGTTATAACGCGAACTGCACTATATCGGACTGCGTTATAAGTGTGGATAGTCTGTATGGGCATGTTAATCAACTTTGTTCATTTCTTCTTAAGTTAACAGAGCGCGAAAAGTTTCAAACAAGATGTATACAGTGAGGAACGACTGGAAAGGTATATGAAAGTAAGTTACTTCGAAAATAAAGAATTGCTTTCAGGACCCGTGGAAATTCCACGCTTGTTGACAACTAAAATTCTTGTCTGAATTTTCTTTGATGGAGTTTATAAATTATTACGTATGTTATGATCGGACTATTCACGTCTGTATGTTCATTTGTTCAAAAAGTTCCGGCTGTATACCCTAGGCCTCAATCGGGTGTTGTTGGTTCTAGAATGTGGAATCACTACCCCGAGTGCATGCTCGATTGGATTGGATGCACGAAAAAGTGAACACGCAGACGAGGAAAATCAAACCATGGTATTATCATTACTCTTGCATTCATATTCCTACAATTAAAGTAAATAATTTCGGTAAAGTAGATAATCTGTTAGACCACTGCACCACTCCAGATTTGGCTGCCTTGGACTTATGGCTTTTCCCAAAGTTAAAATCACCGTTATAAGAGAGGAGATTTCAGACCGTGAAAAGGATTTCCTATTAAAAGATAGATACTTGAATTTTTTTCAGCATAAACACCCCACCATGTGAAAGTAAAGCGTTTCTATGAAACCTTTTCAAGCCAAAATGACCAAAGCAAAGAATTATTTACTATTGATATGTATAAACAAAAATCTTCGAACGTTCCCAAACCTTGCATGAGATTTTCGCTACGATTGACAGTAGTGTAGTAATTGTAGCAGAGTGATTTTGAAAGGGTATGTAGGTTCAGGGTAGGTTCTGGGTAGATTTGCACGATGTTTTGAATGCCCACAAACAACTGTATGATAGGAAAATCCGTGAGATAAGCAGTCAAGCGTATCATGTTTTAAACTTTCCACATCAATTGCAGTAGATGACCTACCTCAACCATCGACATAGAGAGAGGCTAACATAGAAGAGGGTTCTTTTTTTTGGTCTGAGAACACTCAAAACATTTTTTTATAGATTAATGATAATTGTTTAACGCTTTACGCCATTTTGGACACCCTTTACGATAGGGGGTATTTTGAAATAAAGAGGTGGGGTAAAGAGAACGATCAAAAGGCAGGGCATACCTTTATTGAGTAAAGTTCGTTCTGTAAAGTTTTATAAAGTAGAAATTAATTTTTTACAGACTTCCAACATCAACTTTATGGGGCAACAAAATTACTATTCTGTTTCTCTATTTTCTGCTGTCTTTCAAACAGCTTCTTGAGTCCATCCTTCAATAACTTTTTATCTTTCTGAGTAAAGATCTACCCATGGTTTCTCTTGCAGTCTTCCAGGAAATTTAAATGCTTTTCATTAAACGAATTCGGTTAACTGAAAGTGCAGTATCAGCTCATGACAGTGAATGAGTGAAAGTTCTTCAGCTAAGGTGTAACAATTTTTGAGTGGTCACAAAGAAACATACGGTCAAGCGTTGTTCTCGTGGAATATTACGTCCTCTCTGTTGACCAGCTCCGAATGCTGGTCAATAATTGATGCATTCGATTGGCTTAATTTGTAGCAGTACTGGCTCATAGTAGAGGACAACCTTACGATCCAACTATAAACATAACATCGCCTTCTTTGGATAAAGGCTGGCCTTTAGGTAGAGTTAGTGGCAATCGATTTCACTCACCCCGCGATCTCTTGCGCTTCAAGTCGTTGTAAAGTATCCACTTTTCATGGACCATTAGTTTGAAAAACGAATTATTTAATTAGTATGGCCAGGTAGTTGGTTTTTTTTTTTGTTTTGGTTTGACTGATATGGAAGCAACACATCAAACTAACTAACCTTATCAAGCTGACGTACAGGATTATCAATGCTTTATTTGGATATTTTGAGTATGCCTATTATCGCCTACGTCGTATAACTATGATAATTCTCAAGTAGTTTTATGTGATCCCTATTAACCCCATTTAGTTTATTCGACCTCACGACATCGTTCAGAGACAAATCTCCTCACTCGATAAATTGAAAAAACACAATCTTTATACTTTTCAGTTTCCTCTATCTGACCCGTGCCATACAGAACTCATATTAGTGAATAACAACAGAAGGAATTAAACTTTTTAGAAATTATAAGCTAAACCCTTGGGAATTCCGAAGTATTCACAACTAAGATTACCCATTATCTCATGCCTCTGCGATTCTCTAATCCCTGTCTTTATCTTCTCATTCTCTCCCCTATCCCTTCCAATGTTTGTCACCCGTCCATGTTTTTATCTGAATGTTATAAAAAACATATGCAAAAAGGAATACGAAATGTACGAATATTTTCTACTGCATCCTTTCTCTTATCTTTCCTTTGATCTATCCAACCATAAAGAATTTTAATGCATCGCAATTTTTACACCTTTCCATTGCTATCTGCTGTTCCATCTTTCGCATATTCTATCTTGATATACGGCCAGCAAGCCTGTCTCTCTGTACCTTTCTTTTGTCTCTACCTTTTCCCTTTTCCCCTTCTTTTTTCATTAGAATATATATATATATATATATATATATATATATATATATATATATATATATATATATATATACATATATATATATATATATATACATACATATATATATATATATTCATATATATATATATATATATATATATATATGTATATATATATATATTATTGTGTCATCCACAGACAGCTGTTTCGATGCATTACATCTCTTCAGTGTGACTATAGACTTTCCATAATCCCATCCAGTACCGCGAAACCGAATTGGAACCTTTACTTCAGACCTGCATGCTGATATCCTACCTCTGAACTACGGAACTGGACCGTCAGTAAGGCTGAATTTAAGCGGTATATTTATTTACGCAGAAACCCCTCATCCATCAGAGTGCTCTATACCTGTGGAAGAGCATTGCATAAGCTTACAATGGATGAGTTACCTCACTTAAAGAGTGCTCAACCCTGAATATATATATATATATATATATATATATATATATATATATATATATATATATATATATATATATATATATCTTCTTTCATTTACTTTCTTCTTGCTTTCTCAATTTTTTTGTCTCGTACTTTTCCTCCTTAACATTCTCTCTTCCTTTCCTTTCTCGCTTTCATTTTCCCGATTCCTTCCCGCTTAATATTATGTACGTTATTCAGTAACAAAGCGTTACTGATTCTGGCCCAAAAGGTCCGGCAATTGGGCAGATAACACACTCTAATCCTTGGTGACAAATTGTATCGGTCATGCATGCAAAAAAAAAAATAATAATAATGATAAGCAATAAGAGTAAAAATCTGTTACGCTCAGTATCAACCTTGACAAGAGTAGGCGTAAGATTTTTTCACATTTTTCTTCTGTTTACGTTTAAGCGGATCGGGTCCAATCAAAGTAAGTGTGTCCAAACGTTTGTGATCTAGGGGTTTCAACCACACTTCTGGTCATTTTTTAGATCAGATAAAATTGAGGATATTAATCAGTTTTCAATATTTAGTTAGTAAAGTCCACATTGTTATCGACAGAAGACGATACTCCTCCAAACTCTCATAAAGCTGCCTACCAGTCTCTTTGATTTTCATTTTTTGTTGGCATATTATGTTTAGTTGGTATTTTATTTTAAAAAGTCCTGGTCTAGTTTGTTTTTTGTTTTTTTCGTATTTTATTGTTGAATATCTCACACATTAAACGTCGCTAGCTGGAGACGAATGTCTCTAATTCTGTTAATCTGGTATCCATGTCTTTGACTGGCTAGTTCCAGACTTTCAATAACAATCAGTTTTTAGATTATCAGTTTTAAGATCTCCATTCCCAAACCGAAGATCTAATTTAGTTTGTTTCTTGATTTTATGATGAGAACATCAAGAATACAGAATCCCCCATTCTTAACAATTAATGGTGTTTATTGAATGTTCATTGTTTACGAGTATTTTACTTATACTGGTGAAAATATCAGTGCCAAGCATTCTAGGTTCATGATATGAGCACGAATGGCACTTTGACCGAACGAATCGCAACTCGTTAATTACTTATGTCATAAGTGGTAGTTGTATCTCCTGCATAGAATTCGATGTTTCCGTTAAATAGGAGCCACAGTGCCCGAAAGAGCATTAGCATTGTCTGATGGAAGTTTCTGAAGGCTTTCATTATTATCATTGATAAGAGCAGATGTTTTTGATTTTTTGTTATAGATAACCAATCACGTGTATGTATCACGTTCAACTGGTAATGTTTACCTACATTTAATACTTTTAACTGCTGTTTCGTCTCATTTATGATTCTGGTGTATTTGGTCACAATTAAATTAGAATTTTGTCATTACTATTTATGTTGTTGTAATCGATTTCCTTTAAAATCAGTTTCATTTGTCTATCATCGACATACTTAGGAAATTCATTATTTTCAAGTGTTTAAGATTATTGAATTATTTTTGAAAAAAAAAACACGAGATGATTGATACCTGAGAATATCGATACAAGGTCTGACGATTTTTACCGGAAATTACATTATTCATGCATTTTACACAATGCTGAGATGTAAAATTTGCTATAGTAGTGAGGTAGTAATGTACAAAGTTTTACACTTCTCTGCTTTTGTACCAAACTGGGCTTAGTTTAGCTAGTGACACATACAGTATATGAGATACCATGTTATCATACTTGGGCTGTGCGCGTTCCAAAGGTTCCCGTTTTGAAGGTTTCGGACTTTGTGGTCTCTGGAGTTGCCTGCATTAATTGTCAGGTAAAATAATTTCCCATCCGTCGTATGAAATCATGGTTTCGAAGAATTTCAGTTACTTGTTTCTTGTGTTGCCAATTTAAATATTTTATATCTTAATTTAGATGATTTTAGAGAGGGGCAATCAAAGGAGGTAATTTATACAAATCATAAAGAAATGTCTATAATCTTTGACATCTTGAAACCCCCTGATAGAAAAACCCTAAAACTCGACACTGCACTCTCTTGTGTACTGACTGATATATCTGTCAAATCTAATCTTTGAGCAATGACCATTACCGTGCAAACACGTACAGATATATGTCTCCAATTGCAGTCGGATAAAAACGGAGTTGCTGTTCGAAAAATAGTAGAAATTTACAAACATCTTTATCAGTAAACTATTTTCTTTGAGTAAATTGTATTCTATCAAAGAACGAGGCGAAAGTCAAAGGAAATGATTCATAGAAATTAATGACAAAATATCTGTAATACTCAATGTTTTAATCATTTTTATCAAATTTCTTGAAAACCGCAAATCAGTAAACCTTCAAACTGGACACAACAATGCCTTGAGCGCTACTGAGTAATATATATATATATATATATATATATATATATATATATATATATATATGACGAACGCCAAATTTGAAGAATGACCAGTTATGGAGTAATCGAGCTGCATTATATCTCTCGAGAACGACTGATCCAAACAACTTCAAACTCGACACTGCAATGTCTTTTGTGCTGACTGATATATCTGGCTAATGTCAACCTCTTGCAATGACCAAATATCCCAAAGAAGCATGATCTTACGCCCTTTTGGGCAAATTTTACTGATATAGGTACGAAGATATATGCATATCGTTTCTAATCAGAACTAGTATAAAGTGAGCTTCGTGCATTTCTGGGTTGTACAAGTTTTATTGATGACTTATGTTGTCTTAATGATGGAAGAAAAGTCAGAAAATCTTATCGTGCTATTTACTCTCAAGATTTTGAACTTAAGTGTGAACATAACGGAATGCAAGCAACTTTCCTAGATTTGGATATTAAAATCGAAAATAAAGTGATTATCTATAAATTGTTTGAAAAACAAGATTCATTTCCATTCCATATCGCCTTTCAGCACAAGTAGAACTCCATCTTATATATTTTGAGGGACTATGTTATGAGAACATTTAAGGATAGATACAAATAGATTTATTGATTTTATACCGAAAATCGTTTCTTAAGTTTTAAGAATGGTCTCTCAAGGAGACGAAATTGGTAAGATTTATAGACTATTTGATAAATCCTTGACGAAACATCCTGATCCTTTGAAACTTATCAGTTTAACCATAATGAAATAACAACGAAAGAATACGTTAAGATGGATATAGGAATTTGTTGAGGTGAATGTAAGAAATGATTGGTGTATATTTAGTAAAATAATTTAGTATTAATGTCAGAGTTAGGAAACCAAAACAGATGGATTTAGTCCTTGTCGATGTGAAAGATCATAGAATTGACTTCGACCAGAGAGAGGGGAAATCAAATGTCGCTTGTCAATATGTTCAACTGATAGATAACTTGGACGGGATGGGAGATCGAACGCGTAATACCAAGTAACAAATGTCTGAATGAAGAGATTATATAGATGTTACCAACTGTTATGATGTTATTTGGTTTAGTTTCAACTATATATACAAGGCTATTTTAGTTTGAAGAGAGTATAATATCAATTGAAGTGAGATAGTGTCAGACGTGAATAATTAATTTTATTTCTATTGATATTCGGACCATCCTCATCTTGGTTGTTTTTCATATAACGTTTCGGCCGTTGCACTCTACGGCCTTCGTCAGGTATCATCTGGGAAAAATTCCGAGATATGTGAATAATTAAGTCTAAGGTTACTGATCTTTATACATTTTATGAAATTCCCCGGTTGAATATGTTGGGAGAAAATCAGTTCGAGATTGAAACCGACTCAACGGATTTAATGTTCACAATGGAGAACACTCGATAGGAATGACACGAACAACAAGTCACATCTGTTGTCACACTTATTGATTCCTAGTCAAATACGATTTTGGGGTAACCTAGGTATGTGAACTCTTTGTTTTAAAAAATCAAATGATGTGTAGTATGAAATAACATCCGTATAAAATATACTGTGATAATACTTAACAGAAATAACTATCTACATGTATTATGACTCGGTCCTAAAAATAATAAAAATAAACCTATATGTATAAATCATAACTTGAGGGCAAGTGATGTTTGATAAACTCTGTTGGGGGCCATGTTAACATAACTGTTTTGTTTTTCAATCCCCAAAACTGGATACATGATAAACAACTAATGATCCCAACATGAAAAATTCTTACATTGTACCATAATATATAATTCCGAGTAACAATAAAAATGCATACTATTTTCTATATATCTAATGTTTAAAGCTTTCTTAATTAAATGTCTCACTCTTTCTATTCATATGATATATTAGTTTGAAACCCTATTTGAAATGACTACCCGTTGCTACACAGTGAATGAGTCATTCGATGTAGATAGCATAAATAGAAATAAACAATTTGAGAAAATGGGGCTGCTACAGGAATCGAACCTGCGACCGATAAGGTAAGCGTTTCAACGTAGCGTAGCTCTTAACCATCTTAAACAGCCCGATAGGAATAAGAAAGTCCCAAATCCGACTTTATACACACTCTTCTCTTTTTTTTTTTTTAATTTTTACATTATATATATATATATATATATATATATATATATATATATATATATATATATATATATATAGTAGATTGTGGCAAACCTGATGAGGCCCGAAGAGGGCAGAAACATGAGCTAGTTTGTGTAGCAAATCTACATTCGACTATATATATATATATATATATATATATATATATATATATATATATATATATATATATATATATATATATATATATATATGAGGCCCAGAGAGGGCTGAAACATGAGCTAGTTTGTGTAGCGAATCCACAATCTACTATTTATTTCCAGCTCTACTCTAAAACAAATAAACTTCAAGAGTAAAAAGTTGTATGTATCGAGCACTCTATGAAATAAATCCATTACATTTCAGAAGTGGCTGTATATTATTGATATATTATTATATTATGTTATACAGCTAGCCTGATTTGTAACACACACTCGTACACACACACACACACACACACACACACACACACACACATATATATATATATATATATATATATATATATATATATGTGTGTGTGTGTGTGTGTGTGTGTGTGTGATGTGTTTACGATACAAATATACAGCTGTGAAAATATACACCCTTATGCATTATTTCGCAAGAAAATTTTTAAATATTTAACAAATTATCATGTAGGAAAACTTGATACATATCAAATCAAATTATCCCATTTTCTCATGGGTCGTTGAGGTACCAGGGTAGGGTCTTTATGTCATTTCAAGTGGCAATCCAGGTTATTTGGCTATGTCCATCTCTTCTCCAACTAGCATAAGAGCATAAGACAGTTTCTACTGGGTAGCAAGGTACCAGCAGCATGGAATATTTTCTAATTTGACCTTTGGGGAGAGATTGGCTTGTCATTCACCAGGACATCAGTGTCACGTGAACGATATTTATGTGTTGGAATCAGAGCTCTGTTCGCCAAATCCATTTTTCGTGCGATCACACCTATCTATCTATCTATCTATCTATCTATCTATCTATCTATCTCCCCCCTGTTCATATCTATCTATCTATCTATCTATCTATCTATCTATCTATCTATCTATCTATCTATCTATCTATCTATCTATCTCCCCCCTGTTCATATCTATCTATCTATCTATCTATCTATCTATCTATCTATCTATCTATCTCCCCCCTGTTCATATCTATCTATCTATCTATCTATCTATCTATCTATCTATCTATCTCGAACGCGTTGCTTGATCTGCTTACAGTTACATGGTAATTGTCCATCTGTGAGAATAAGAATAACTGCAGTAGCGAATTGGTCTGCGGGATCAGGTTGCTAAGCCATGCTCTAAGGTAGGTGCCTACTTTATCTATCTATCTATCTATCTATCTATCTATCTATCTATCTATCTATCTATCTATCTATCTATCAATGTGTGCAAGTGTGCTTGAATGAATGAGAGTGAGTCGCTTTCCACTTGCTGAATACCACTCGTTGCATTCCGTTACGTTTTGAATCTTTTATCAATTTTTTTTTTAATCCAAGATAAGGTGCCTCCTTCCTCGTGGTCTCTAAGGAGACTTTCGAAACCTGCTGCTGATTTGCATGATTTCATTAATACAACTGTCTATGAAACGCACAAAAAAAATTCACAGCACATTTCATAGGGACAAACGCTTTCTGTGACATGGGTGCCAATCTCGAAGTGTCCGCAACCAATAATCTAGCAACATATATATATATATATATATATACATATATATATATATATATATATATATATATATATATATATATATATATATATATATATATATATATATATATATATATATATATATATATATATATATAATGGAGTGAAAATTCGGAACACAAACACGTTTATGCTGTTTTAGCTTTAAGATGCTCAAACAGGGCAGAATCATAAACGTGTTTGCGTAGCGAATCCATACGCCATTATATTCTAAGCTCTATTCTAAATCAAACTAATGGTTTAAGTTGAATGTATCGAGCACTTTATGAAATAAACCCCTCATACATAGGATATGGTATATATATACATATGTATATCACTCTCTCTGTCTTTCTCTCTCTCTCTCTCTCTCTCTATATATATATATATATATATATATATTTGTATATATATATAATATGAAAGAATAAATAGTTAAAATCATATTATCAATAAATACTGAACTTATGATGATAGGTTAATAGATAATTATTAATAATTATATGAAAGGGAACTTACACACACATGCACGCACACATGCACATATAGTGCAAAATAAAGATAGAAGACTATACATTTTTTTAAAAATTCTTTACAAGAGAGTGCTCAATGTTTCAGCACAAAGCTAATAGATATCATTAGCAAAGAGTTTACTAAAATAAATTCATTGTAAATTATATATATATATATATATATATATATATATATATATATATATATATATATATATATATGTATATGTATGTATATATATATATATATATATATATATATACATATATATATATATATATATATATATATATATATATATGCACGAAGGTTAATCTATGTGTCTGCAGATCAACACTGGTATTATGTGATTTCTATCTGAAATGTTCATTGTATGACATTCGACCTGATCTATGAAACGATGTTGGGTTAAGAGCATTGTCAAAGAAGGGGACTATGTTGGAAAAATAGATATATGTTGTGTAAATTAAATCATATATATATTTGTTTTATGGGTGTGTGGTGATCCGACAGTATGTGGATGAATTCTTTTCCATTAACTCACACTCACACAGCACTGATGATGGGAAGAATCCCGAAACATGTCTGGACAATTTACTTATAAGGATTAATAAACCTCTGGCAGTGGACTCTGGTTACACATGGTACATTTTAATTCACACTCACACAACGCACACCACTGATGATGGGAGAAATCCCGAAACATGTATGGACTATTGACATATAAGGATTAATAAACCTTACCACCAAAAACTTCACTCCCGAGTCTGTCTCACTCTCTAAAGTACACATTATATATATATATATATATATATATATATATATATATATATATATATATATATATAATGCTTTTCTATTATTATATATGTATATGTATTTCTAAGTAGCATAAATTATTACTATTTCAATTATAATCATCATTATCATCAATAATTTTGATATCCACAAAGCTTAATTTTGGCTTCTTCAAGGCCACTACCCTGTGGACCCCAAGCGTATAGTCTAGCAAAATTTAGTTATACAATGAACTGTATGATTCGTTTATTTTTTTTCTTTCCGTAAAAATGGAATCTTCTACTCTATGGTTAAATTTTACTTGTAAAAAAATTTCTCCAACAAACCATTTGAAACGATGAATTCAGTAGTTTCTCCTCTGAAAAAACACATTATATCACTGAAATTCAAATATATTCATTATTTTTTCTTTGACATTAACTAGTGTCGGAATAATTAAGCACCCAGTGAGGAACAACCGCGCAAGCGTGAATAACTAGCTAGCTTCTACGCTACAGATGGTGTCAAAATCACAGGGCATTTCAGGGTTATCTTGAGAATATTTGAGGCCCTCACGCAATGGATGTGGCCCATGGGTCGTAGTGATTAAAACATGGATTCAATAAAGAGTTAAAAACTGAGTTAACCATAAATGTAATAAACATCGGTTTAGAGAATATTCTCTATGTCTGTTATTTACATGAAGCTCGATTTTTACTGTTCTAATTAGATTTTGAGGCCCCTAAAATCATTGGGCCCCAGGCAACTGTCCTGTGTACTCATGCGATAAGACAGTTACAGTTGATTATTTCTTTTCTTTTATTTTTGTAGTTTGCTTTTTTGCTGCGAAATTATCATTCAGATATATGTATTCATTTTGGCCTGTTGTGCTTTAAAAAAAAAACACAATCGGTCCAATACACGAAACATCAAATATTCTTTAGATTGGAGGGGGGCTTAAAATTGGAAGCCAACCAATGATACTAGAGTTAGAAAGAGGTGAGGGGGTTGGGGTGATGGAAAAAAGAAAGAAAGAAAGAATAAGAATGAATAATGGGAATCTTTGATATCTGGACAGAAATGATAAGGGAGGAAAAGGAACTGAAGAGAGAGAAAGAATGGAAGGAAGAAGGAAAGAAGGAAAGAATGAGGGGTTAGAAAAAAGAAAGAAAGAAAGAAAGAAAGACAGAAAGACAGAGGAACTACACAGAAAAAACGAAAGAAAGAGGAAATGAAGAGACAAAGACAGAAAGAAAGACAGAAAGAAAGAGAGAAGGAAAGAATAATTAAAAAAGAGCAAGAGTGTAAGAAAGAAAATGAAGATAAAAGGAAGAAGAAGAAATATAAAGAAATATAAAAATGTGAAATAAAAAAATATATCAGAATGAAAAACCTGTCAAGAAAAAAGAAAGGAGGGAGAAGAAATGAAGAAAAAAGAAGAAAGAGGATTTAAAAAAAAAAAAGAATGAAAGAAAGGGCAACGCTGAGAGTAAAAAAATTATAAGGCGAGAAGAAGGCATAGAAGGCGGCAAAGAAAAAGGCAAGTGGAATAAGGCGAGAAGAAGAAGGCGAGAAGAAGAAGGCGAGGAGAAGAAGAAGAAGTTAAAGAAAAAGAAGGAGAAAATGCAGTTGCTAATTGCATCTTATGGAAGGCTTGCGTGCAATGTGTTCATTCCTCCGCCAAGGTCGCATCTCTCTCCATCTCTGCACGTCGAAGTGAATCACTTGCGCTGCTACGAAGTTGTTCACTTAGACGACCTAACATCGCACTTTCTATACCGTCAGCTTCCGCGCCTTCTGTCAGCCGTTCCACCCGTCCCACTCACCCTTCAGCACGCTACCCACAGATAAGCGATCGCAATAAGAAAACGAACATATCAAATTACCTATAAACGTTTCCAATTATATAAGTGAGTTGATGATTTCTCCAAACATCTTATGAAAAAAAAAAAAAAAAAAATCATTCGGTACTACGTTTCGTAATTCTGTTTGGTCTCTACGTCCTTCAACGGTACTCTGCGTGTGTGTGCACGCGCGTGTATGTGTGTACGGGTTTCTACGTGTTAGAAAGACGAACGGTAAGAGAAAGATGAGGAGAGGGGTGGGGATAAACACGCACAAACACGTGTGTACACATTTCAGAAATTCTGTCACCACACCTAGCTATCCACTGTCTGTCTATATAAAATGCGAGAAATCTCACAGATCGCAGTGCAACTGAATTTGATATCCCCCCAAAAAACACGAGAGGCCATAGAAAATCGAAATAAATGACCTTAATATTTTAGAGAAATAATAGGTATATATTTACGCAAGGCCACAAATAGAGAGCATCCAGCGATGATTGAAATCAAACGCACTAAAATTGGACTAGACTAGCATGCTAACCATTACCGCACAAGGCTTCCTCTTGGTTTTGTCTGGCACAAGGTTACGAGTGCGGAGCACCCAGTCAGAATAATACACTTTACACAGTAGTAATAGTAGGTCAGACTATCTGACTAACCGTTATCCCATAGTGAGGTAGCTTTTTGGTTTAGGCTGACACAAGGCCTCAAGAGTGGAGCATCCAGATTGAATTCACTACACAGTCGTGATAATCTATCAGACTATCTCGCTAACTATCGGACTGGGAAGCGACTTTGAAAAAATTATTATTATGATGATGTAGTTGGTTAATATAGGATAAGTAAATGTGAATTTAATGGTTCTAATTCGATGTAGGCATTTTACTAAACACAAGGACATTATTGAAGGACACCCAGGGAGGAACGAACGTTTTCCCCCCTGAAGTATTGACCGAATCATTTTTTCTTCATATATATATATATATATATATATATATATATATATATATATATATATATATATATATATATATATGTATATATGTGTGTGGGGGGGGGTGCGTGCGTGCGTGTGAATCCTTTCAAGAACAGACTTGATGAATATTGGGATAAACAGGAGATTCCATACAACTCTAAGTCTGCAATAAACATTTGAAAGTCACGTGAAAATCTAAAATCATTACGGGAGTCTGGAGGAGAGGAATAAAACCTGTTCCAGAAAAAATCACTAAGCTAAGCTAAGCTGATATATCATTTGCTAAGCTGAGTGCAGCACAAGGCCAGAAGTATGGAGCTCTCAGTTGAGGATCGATCTCGCTTGACTGTAGTAACGGGTTGCTGGACTAACTCGCTGATCATTTTCCAACGGTTCCGTTCCTTCATGAAAAGAATAATAGTATAAGTAAATATTACATGTATTATGAGCCTTATCATGCTTTTCTATTTGTTTCTCTGTCCGTCACAATGGACTCTTCCACTTGAAAATAATAATTTTGCTGATAAAAATATCCCTTACCTGCCATTAGTGAACCAAGTCATAAAGTAAGTTTGAAAATGTGATGAAACCGCTTTAACTTAATAAAAACCCGGGTAGATGATGTTTTCCAAATTTTCAAAATTCAGTACGGCCTCTAATATATATACATACACAGATATGATTGTGTGTGTGTATGCGAATATATATATATATATATATATATATATATATATACGAATAAACATACGTATATATACAAATACATATATATATATATATATATATATACATACACACACATATATATATATATATATATATATATATATATATATATATATATATATATATATATATATAGTTGCTCAGTATATATTATATATATATATATATACTGTTTTGAATGAGACAGATTCGGAAGTAAAAAAATATATGGAAGCTTAATTCGTTAATTAATTATCATGCTGAACATGTTTTAGGAAGGGTTCTCATCTTCAGCAGCATCTATGTGCCTTTTTTATTTACGTAGTTTGAAAGGTTTAGTTTCAATTGAAACAAGGTTTGCGCCAGGGATGTGGCTTTTGAAGATAAAATAAAATAAAAGTTCATTGGAAGTCTCGGTGTCCGGCTAATTATTTCCAAATATCTGTTAGGATCCCCAGTTGTTAACCAAGTAACCGTTTCTGGGATTTAAAAACAAAACAGTTATATTTACATGGATCCCCAGCAGTAAGATCAAACACCACCTCTCTTTAAACTATAATTTTAATGTTTTATTATTTTTGATTACGAATAGAGAAAGTCGCACTCTTCATGTAAATACATTATACAAAATGCATTATTGGCCATTGCATTTTGTAAAAAAACAAACATTGCATTATATATATATATATATATATATATATATATATATATATATATATATATATATATATATATATAATCAGGAATGCAATACAAGGTAATATAATGTCCGAGGTGTGATGGGTTTAAATCATAAAGTGCTCAATACATTAATATAAAACATCAAGTTGGTTTACAGTAGAGCTCAAAATATAATGGAGTAAGGATTATCTACACAAGCACGTTTAGATATATATAATCGATGATTAATATATATATATATATATATATATATATATATATATATATATATATTTGTTTACAAAGAAAATTATATCATGGATGTTTAAATATATCACCGATTTTTTCACAGGTGATACCTTGTAAAATATAATAAGTATGTATGATTTTGGAAGTACAAATATGATAAAAGTATTTACAAAAATCTAAATTAATCTGGCACAAGGGCACGATTTCAAAGCATTCAGTGAGGAACGTCCTCTTTCCCTTGAAGTTTTATCGAAGAAAAAATCTTTTTTTCGTATGGGGCACCCGGTGAAGAACCACCTTCTTTAGCACTTACTAAGTAAATTACGTATTTGAAAAAATTATATTTACTACGCTAAGGTTAGTATGGCACAAGGCCACATGTTTGGAGCACTAAATGTGGACTGAATTCCTTGAGTGGTTTCTGAGGCTAACTTGTAATCGTCACCACACGACGAGATGCTTTTTTGAAAAAACAATTGGAATATGTATTCATTTTTAAAGTAGAAATTTGATATCGACTACATGATATACACGCACACACTCACACGCATATATATATATATATATATATATATACACACACATAAACATAGATGCTTATATACACACACACATGCATTTATATATATATATACGTCTGTGTGTGTATATATATATATATATATATATGATGGGTAGTAATACTATTATCGTAATCCATCTAATAATAATGAACAGTGCAACTTTTTTTCTTTGTTTGTCTGTAATGAACGTAGGATGAAATCTTTATTTGCTGATTAAAATTTCTCCTACCAACCGTTTGAAACAATGGACTTGATCAAATTCAGTCACTTTTTGAAGAACTTCATATTAAATTTATCAAACAGAAACATCCATTTACTCTATTAACAACTTTGAGGATGCAAATTATCAAGTTAGAGAAACTGAAGAAACCATTCAAATTCCACTATATCAAAAATGTTACAACCCCAATATATATATATATATATATATATATATATATATATATATATATATATATATATATAAGTATATATATATATATATATATATATATATATATATATATATATGAAATTAATTGACGATAAGGAAAGAAAACAATAATTGAAGGCATATCATTATTTATTCCTCTTAAATGTTTCGCCTTTCGACTTTATCAAAGTGGTAAGTTTAAATGAATTTTGAAAATTGTATCACTTAAACTTACCTCTTTGATAAAAGCAGAAGGCGAGACATGTTAGGAGGATAAATTTTAATTTATATACAATTATTTTTTTCTTTCCTTAATGTCACATGAATTCATACTGACGGATACATCGTATCTACAAACTGACTATTCATATATGTATGTATACATGATTCGTGTGAAGAAACCCAAACAGGACAGAAACATGAACGTGTTTGTGTAGTGAATCTTTACTCCATCATATTATAAGTTCTTCTCTAAATCAACCTTATGTTTAATATTGAATGTATCGAGCACTTTATGAAATGAGGCCATCGCACATCGGATATGGTATTATATTTTATTGTATTGCATTCCTGATTTGCAAAGTGTGGCATATATATATATATATATATATATATATATAGAGAGAGAGAGAGAGAGAGAGAGAGAGAGAGAGAGAGAGAGGGAGGGAGGAAAGGGAGAGGGGGAGAAGGGAGATATATAGAGAGTGAAAGAGTTGTCCCTCGGTCACAGTGACGTGAAACTAATCAATAATTCACAAAACGGTAAATATCTATTTAAGAATTTATATATATTGAGCGCAATCTCTCTCTCTCTCTCTCTCTCTCTCTCTCTCTCTATATATATATATATATATATATATATATATATATATATATAGTTTTTTTTCTAAACGGTCATCTTGAGGAAATTCAAAATCATCCATGAATTTCCTGCCCGGCTAATAACTAGTTAGCACATAGTAATGAATATGAGATATTTGTAACTACTAAACCTCTTAGATGGTATACGAAAGTGCATAAATGAATCTGCAACCTGACACCTAGTTAACAGCTGAAAATGTTATTGCACGATGTTCGTTCTATGTGATTAGTAATAACTATTGAATTAAGTGCATTGATAAGGAAAGAGATTATGTTGAAAAAATATTTGTTGCGCAGAAGAAATTTTTTTCGTAGTTAAACTACCGACTTATCAATTTATCTACGCAACTATAATATAGTTTTGTATTATAAGAACTTTATATTAGTTATACGAAAGTTCCAACTTTTTTTGTCAGACGATATGATCTTTAGTCCGCTCTGATTGTGTAATGGTTGATAGGCCTGACTCGCGTATAGAAGAAGTCGGGTTCGATTCCCGGTATGAGCGAAGAGTGGGGAGAATTCTTCATTAGAACAAATTTTCCTGTAAACTTAGCAGTTGACCGAGTACACCCGATCATGGGTGATTTTACGGGGATACATTGGGATTATAGCCGTGCCCCCCGCCCCCATTCGAAAGAATAATAGTTGAATCTACGAGTCGCTTCCGACTAGTGGGCAAACAGACTGAAGCTAGAAGGATTTACAGCTTTTTGTTCTTATATTTATTTTTTTAATATTGAGATATATATATATATATATATATATATATATATATATAACTCACCAACTTTTTTTTGGACAATGAAACGAATATATATATATATATATATATATATATATATATATATATATATATATATATATATATATATATATATATATATATATATATATATATATATATATATATATATACACGGTTCATTGTCCGAAAAAAACTTGGTGTGTTATAAAAAATATTTTTAAAGGATTAGGTCAACTTCTAAAACATACTTGTTGATCATAAATATTGGATTAAAAAGTGCCGAGTGAATTTGTCAAGATTTCAATGTTTATTCACCTTATATCTGGTACATAATCCCATTATTACTGATCTGCATGGTTACACCAGATATGTCCGACAGGTGTCGCTGGGGATCAAGTAACAGGAGATATATTCAAGTAAAAGATTTGTCTCACAAACACGTTTCTGAGAAATAGTTAATGTAGCAAATCCTTTACTTCATCATATTTAAAGCTCTACCCTAATCTAACTTGATGTTTAGTGCTGAATGTATGGAGAACTTCATGAAAAAAAAACCCATTGCACTTCGAATATAGTATCATATTATAGTATATTGTATTCCTAAATCGTATTGTGTTATATATACATATAACACAATACAAATCAGTAATACAGTATACTATAATATGATACAATATCCGTAAGGTGATTGGTTTTCTGAAGATATTGTACAGGTTATATATATATATATATATATATATATATATATATATATATATATATATATATATACACAGTATATGTGGTACAAATCAGGCTCGCAGTATAACATAATATAATCATATATCAATAATATAACGCCACTTCTGAAATGCAATGGATTTATTTCATAGAGTGCTCGATACATACAACATTTTACTCATGGAGTTGAGTTGTTTTAGAGTAGAGCTGGAAATAAATAGTTGATTCCACAATCTACTATATATATATATATATATATATATATATATATATATATATATATATGACCCCTACAATATTTTCAGAAATGAATGAAAATCTACCACAATTTTATCATCAAACTATTTTCATAGAATGTTCAAAGTAATTTTTTTTTTTTAAATCATTATTTTTCAACATACATGTTTTAATTTAAAAGAAGAAATAGAAAATATGATCCGGACAGTAATACTGTCGTCCTTCCTGTAGATTTGGTTGCTCGTTCCATTTGGCATTAATGCATTGCTCCAAACGTTTCTTGCAGCCATCTATAAGCTTCTGGTACTTGTCAGCTGGTAGTTTCTTCCATTCTTTCTTTGTAATTCATATACCTGTGTGTTAGTATGTATGCATGCAAACAAGCTATGGCTGGTAAGTTGACTGCGCGCTATTTCGCTTCTGAATTAAGACAGAGACGGTTCATCCGGGTAGGAAAGGTAGGCACTGCCTACCCTGATTAAAAGTGAGGTTTTTGTCCCATTATATTGGAAAGGGGTTTATTGGTTTTTGAAATTAGTGTTTACGTGAAAAAAAAAAAACAACAGAAAAAAATGCGTATAACATCAATTCAAAAATTGACAAATACAAACTCGTATTTAAAAAAAAATCCTGTAAATTTATGATATTCAATAAAACTTGCAGTATTTATTCATTACTGAATCTATAAATGAAACACTTATTTTGAAAAAAGTTTTGTGGAAACATATTTTGTACGTATGAATCCTTCCCGTATTTAATGTTATGACTTCTCAATAAATGTCGGAGAGAACCGATTGGTGATTATATCGTAAAAGAAATACTCCTGAAGGATTTAAATCAATTGTGTTTCTAAAATTAATCTGAGAAAGGTTTATTAATGTCCCGGATCTGAATCATGTGCAAAAACAATATTGACTAAAATAGTGCTTAGTTTAGCGACCTTTAATTTTATTTATTAAATTCATTGTAGATTTACAGGGTGTGAAGTTTTTTGGTTTACAATTCATATTTTATTAGATCGATTGACAGCCTATTCCAAGTATTTACTCACAGTACGTGCTGTAACAAAACATGCAAGTGAAGAATAAACTATCAAGCATATATATATATATATATATATATATATATATATATATATATATATATATATAATGCAGGGTAATGGCAACACCTAATTCCAGATCATCAGAACACACGAAAGATGAATACAATAACCGGAATAACATATGTAATAACAAAAAGACTCCGTCTCAGATCTTCTGTGAAAAACAGAGATGGATGCCATAGTCCGAATAATATGCGAAATAATGGAAAGACTTCATCTTAAATCGTCAGAAAATAATCAAGATGGAGACCATAGTCCGAAACATAATATTTTGATAAATAATTGAATGATCATTTTTTTAAAAATAAGATGTAGACAACAACGAATAATATATGGAATAATGAAATGTTTCATCTCTGATCTTCAGATTATGATTAAGATGGAGACAATAATCCGAATGATACATGGAATAATAGGAAGACTACATCTGAGATCTCCAGAGAATAACAAATATGAAGACAATAATCTGAATAATACATGGAATAATTAAAACGATTCTTCTCAGGTCAGGTTGTTGAAAATAACCAAAAATGGTGACTTGCCTTCATATTCAATTATTGAATAGTATCAAAAATCCATCGAAAAATAAAAATGATCAGGATAAATTCTACTTAAGACATCATTGGCGTTTTCCATTGGGGAAACATCTAAAAAAATAGGGTAAAAAAGAACGTTTTATAATATCAAGATGTCATTGGTAAACCCGTCAAAATAAGGCTCCAAAATGTCAAAGAGGCTTTTTTCCCCAAAAAATATCATCTTTAGAAAGGGTCTAATGGGGGCACTGATGCCTACTGATGTCTGTAGACTAAGCAGCATACCCAAGAGCCCTGGAACACACAAACTCACACACAAACACAATGAAATAATGAAAAGATCAGTTCAAATCTTCAGGAGATAACGAAGCTATAGTATACGCAGAAAAATGTTTTTTTCTCAGATCATCAGAAAATAGCAAAGATGGATTCACCAAATAATACATGGAATACTGAAAATACTAAGTCTCGAATTTACAGAGAATAAGAAAAAAGGTTGCCACAGTCCAAATGGTGTAGGAAATATAAAAAATTACATTTCAGATAATCAGGCATTGAGAAAGACAGAGACAATAGTTCGAATAACATGTGGATTTATGAAAACACATCATCTCAAATCTTCGGACAAAAACAAAAAGGGAGTCATAGTCCGAATGGCTTAAGGAATAATGAATAGCTGTCATCACATGACTTCAGACAATACCAAAAATGACGACCATAATCCGAAGAATATACAGATTTATAGAAAGACTAAATCTCAGATTTTCAGAAAATAACGAAGATGGATAAAATAGTCTGATTAATACATGAAATAAGAAAAATTTTCAAACTCAGATAATCACAAGATAACAAGGATTAAGATAATTATGCGAATAATATATGGAATAATAAAAAGATTCCATTTCATGTTTTCAGAAAATTTCCAAGATGAAGACAAGAGCCCAAATAATGTGTTGAATAATGATAAGGTATCCTCTCAGATCTTCAAAAAATGAAAATGAAAGCAATAATCCGAATAATATAAAAATAATAAAAAGGTTTTATTTCAGATTATCAGAAGATAGTAAAGATGAACAAAATAAATGGAATAATGAAAACACATCATCTCATATCTTCAGAAAATACCATAAGTTGGGACCATAGACCAAAAAATATATGAATAAATATGAAATCTCAGATTATTAAAAAATAACAAAACGGAGACCGTAGTCTGAATATCATGTAAAATTATTAATGACATATAGAATAATTGGAAGACTTCATTTTTAATCTCCAGTAATAGTCCGAATGATATATGCACTGATGAAAAGTCTTCATCCAGGATCTTCGGAAAATTAGAAACATGAAAACAATAGCCTGAAAATATTATGGAATTATGAGGCTTCCTCTCCGATCTCAAGAAAATAACGAAGATTAAGACAATAATCCTAATGATATATGGAATAATGAAAAAACTCCATCTCAGATCATCAGAAGATAACAAAGTTGAACAATATAGTCTCGGAAATGCAAAAGGGCAATGCCAATTCAAAGCCAATGTCAAACGAAAGAACCTGTTTGCAATTATATCTGTTGCAGGGCTGCCATTGTCTATAACTAGATATTAGAATAAGAAAAAAACAACAACAAAAAAAAAGATTCTGTCAAAAAAACTGTGACGTTGTTTAAACATTTTCTAACTGCATTTGTCAACATTTATTTCTTCAATAGCACTATGTTTCCAATTTGATTTTCAAGTCGATCCCCCGTTAAAAGATCTGTAACAAAAACAATGATTGTATCCGAAATGAAACGAAAAAAATGCAATATATATCATTTGCAAATGAAATAGTTATAAATATATATGGAGTGTATATATTCAAGTTATAAATATATATGGAGTGTATACATATGTTATAAATATACATGAAGTATACATATTTTATATATTTTTCAGTCTAAAGTCCTCATTTTTTATATTTTCTGAAGATATGAGATGATGTATTCTCATTATTCCATTATATCATTCGGTTTATTTTATTCGCCTTTATTATTGGAAATTGGTCTTAAAATGGATTTTCTCCGTTCTAAGAACTGTTGAGTTTTGTTAATGTATGGAATAATGGAAAGAATTTAGTCGTAAAAAACACTGTTTAGTCTGTATTCTTCTTTTTCTTTCTCTTGCTCTAACTTCTCTTTCTTTCTTTCTTTCTTTTGTATACTTTCTATCTTTCATCCCGAGAATTCATCTGAAAAGGGAATTTGACGTGGTGTGAAGTAAAAAAAAAGAAGAAAATATATCGTCTTTTTGTTCACCCTCTAAATCATAGTTTTCTGTCTTTACCAACACGATGAAACGATTAGAAAGAGCGTCGTCTATCTCTCTTCAACCACTCTCTCTTTGGGTCACTCAATTCCAAACAAACGCAGTTGACCAATTTGAAAATTGTTCTTAACGTGGATTTTTCCTCGTTTCAAGAACTGTTTCGTAGATATATGGAATAATGAAAAGAGCTCATCTCAAATCTCCAATAACCAAATATGGAATAATGAAAAGACCGCCTCAGATCTTCAGTAAATAACGGAGATTAAAACGATGGCCCAAATGATATATGAAATACATAAAACACTCATCGGAGATTAAAAATGACGTCGAACCGCTGAATGATATATGATATAGTAGGAATATTACATCTCAGATCTTCCAAAAATTAAGCAAGATAGGAACTATAGTGCAAATAAGATATTGGATAATGGAAAGATGGTCTCACATATCCGGAAAATAAACGGATTGAGACCCTAATAATATATGCAATAATGAAAAGGCTTCCACTCAGATCATCAGAATATAACAGAGGTGAAGGAAATAAATCTATCGATAAATGGAATAATGGAAGTAAATTATCTCATATCTTCAGAAAATACCCAAAATAGGGACCTTAGACCGATAAATCCATTAAATAATGGAAAGACTAAATTTAAGATGTTCAGAAAATAACAAAAATGGAGACCATCGTAAAAAAAATAGAATAATGAAAAGAATTTAACTGTGATCATCAGATATTGACTTATATTATTATTAAAACACTTCCTTCTATATCTTCAGAAAATAACAAAGATTGAGACCACAGTCCGAATAATATCTGAAAAATAGAAGTTACTCCACCTTAGATCTTCAGAAAACAACAATGATGAAGACAATAATCTATATGATGTATGAAATAATTAAAATTACTTCATTTCAGATATCCTGGACATAACAAGCATAAAAACGATAATCTGAATGATATACGAAATAATAGAAACGCTGTATACAAGATATTCAGAAAAGAACAAAGACTTAGACAATAGCCCAAATGATGTATGGAATAATGAAAAGACTTCCTCTTGGATATTCAGAAAATAACAAAGGCGGAGACAATAGCTCGAATATTAGATGGAATAATGAAAAAAAGAAGTTTTAATCCCAGATCTTCAGAAAATTATAAAGATGAAGACACAGGGCCGAATTATTTACGAAATAATGAAAAGAATTTCATCTCAGATTTCCAGAAGATAACAAAGATGGCGACAGTAGTCCGAATAATTTATGGAATAATTGAAATACTTCATGTCAGATCTTCAATGATCAAGACTTTAGCCTGAAAAATACTTGAAATAACGAAGGGACCTCCCATCAGATCTTCAGGATATACAAAGACTAAAGCCTGAGACATATGAGAAATAATGAAAGCATTTCATCTCCGATAGTCTGAGAATATCAGCTGAAGTTCTTTCCAGCTGTTCAAAAAATAACGAAGATGAAGATTATAGCCCAAATAATATACGGTGTGATGAAAACACTTAATCTCAGATATTCAAAAAATAACAAAGATAAAGATTACCCCGAATAATGTATGGAATAATAAAAACTCCTCATTTTTAGAAAATAACAAATATCAAGTCAGTACCCTAAACGATATATGAAATTCTGAATAGACTTAATCTTGGATTCTCAGATAATAATCGTTCCATGGTGTTAGCAATCTGCACTTTAAATCCAGTGATCCAAGTTCAACACTCGGTTGAAACTAACTCATTCAGTCAGCAGACAGTCGAGGAGATCGGACGTATTTTCGAAGCTCCGAGAATGTAATAGTCTTCTTTCAAAGCGCTACAGAATAACGTATTTCTTCTGACGGGCGATTTTATATTTATTGAAAGAATTATAAACATTCTATCATTATTACAAATATTTATTATTACGATAATTGAGAGCTACTGGAGGAGACAAAGAGAAGCCTCAAACTGGAATAATGAGAAAGGCCTCATTTGCGACGGCTGTGATAAATGATTGCATGCTGAACGTGAATCTATTTCAGAAAGGATATATGAGATACACAAAGAAAACAAAGATATTGCATTGCACTGTCAGGAGTGTAAAAAATTAATTAACGGTGCAGCAAAGAAGACAGAGAGGATAGATGATGTAGACGAGGAAACTAGGAGTCTGGATGGGGGGGGGGGGCGCTTGGGAAGATCAAAAGTGCGTTGAGAAGAGAGATTAAGGAGATCATGAAAAAGCACGGGAGAAAAAAAAAAGAAGCAAAACACAGTTGTAAAAGAGATCGTTGATGAAACGGCAGAGGAAAAAAAAGGAGAGAAATTCTGGTGATATTTCAACAGCCAGACTCCAAGAGAGAAGGTCTGCGAAGGAGAGAGGAGGAAGACAGTGAGAAAATGGTGGAAGTAATGAAGGGTGTGGCAGGAGTTGAGGACTTCAAAATAGTCAAGGTAATCTGTACTGGAAAAAAAAAAAAGATTTGACCGGGGTCGAACCAAGACCTCTACTACTAAATATGAGGGCTATTGAAGAAAAACGGAAGGTTGACAACAAGGTCAAAAAACTGTAGACTCCATAAGAAGTGGATTTATAAAGAGTTTAGATTGTAAACGACCAAACCGACAGAGTTGGCTAAGAAATTCTCGATGAAGCGAAGACGATATCACCAGCCTTATAACGTCATTCGTTAAAACATTGACCTTCTCTCTCACGGGTGTCGTTAAGCGAGTACTTTCTGAACTTGTCTAATTCGCCAGGTCTTATTTTTTGCCAGCTGCAGTTTAGAATATGATCACTGGAGTTTCACACTGTGAGTCGTGATATCTAGCGATTTTCCGACATTTTCTGACACGCAATTTTCTTCTGTGCACGTTGCTTAGTTCTTAGTTTGAGGGTCAATCTTTTGGTTAGCTTCCATGTTTCAGTTCTATGTATGACTATAGGGGGGACACATTGGTTGTAGACTCTTCTTTACTTTTTAAAATCTAATGAGGGTTGAGCTTGCTCTACGGAAGGCTTGCCAACTCTGAATGATTCTTCGCTTGATCTCTTCTTCTTTTGTTATCCTAGCTAGATATACCTGTTTACTTCCTTTAGTTTCGTGTTTTCGATTCGATCGCTGTATCTTTGTCCTCAACATGTTTGTTTTACTTTACATTTGTTTTGTTGAAGTTCATGTGGAAACCAACATTCTTGCTTTCTTCATTCAGATCGTCTAGCATTATTTGAGATCATGAAGATTCTCAGCAAAAAAGGACGTTGTCATCAGCGAATCCGAGGTTACTTTGGGATTCGCCATCTATTCTGATTCCTTTATTATCCTTGTCTGTTTTGGAAGATCATCAGTTTGAGTGTGCTGGTATCGCTTTGTTTCGCACGCTTTTCAAGCTGACAGGGCTCAAAGACTTTTCGTCGCCCGATTAAAGGTGCTGCTGTAGATACATTGCAGAAATCTTACATTATATATTGTGTTCGCCTTGTATGATGGGTTCAGTGACTTTGGGGATTTCCACCAAGTCGAAAGCCTTCTTGTAGTCAACAAATGCCAAAGTAAGTCGCATTTTGTATTCTGCTCCTTTCTGTACTAGTTGATCAACTGAACGGAGATGATGAATGGCTTAGTAGCTTCTTTTGAAGCCAGCCTGTTCCCATAGTAGGTTTCCATCTAGCGTTTTAATGATTCGGTTGGTGATCACTTTGGTAAAAGTCTGTGTATGCAATTGAGTAGGCTTATTGGTCTGTAGTTGTTCAGATCTTTCAGATTCAATTTTTATAACAGCATTGTGATTGGAGTGTTCTAATCATCTGGGACTCTGCACTATTTGAGTCATGAGTTGAATAGATGGGCTAGTTTCCTAATGATGTCTTCACCCGCTTCTTTGAGTAAGTCGATGGTAATGTTATCTAATCCAGGTGTCTTTCTTCCATTGTTTGATGGATGGCTTCACCTTCCACGGAGTAACTTTTAGTAAATCTTCGAACTGGTGGCTTGTGACTTGCATGTCTTATTCATTTTTTAATATCCCTTGTTCGGAGGTTTAAAGGTTTTTGTTGGATTCTTGGGCAGTAGTATCCCCTCCCCTCCGGCAAAAAAAACTAGAATGTATTACGAAGGAAGGAGAATGGAGAGATGGAGACGGGTCGGATAAGTTGATAATGACAGGGACCAAATCGGAAACTGACACTATTAAATGCGTGGCTACAAACTTTGAAAGTCTAGTGAAAAAAATGATAAATTTGAACTGCGCACTCACTTGAACCTGACGTTATATTGGGAACCGAAACATAGTTAATGAGTAGCATAGACCAATATATTATGGCTGTGCCTGGTTTTAAGATAATTAGGAAAGATACATTCGAAGTTAGAGGCGTTGAAATAATCCTTTTTGTTGTAGGATTTTGTAAGGACGAAAGAGATGAATGACTTCAATGTTAAGGATACGTTATGACTGTGGGTGAAAACATCACGTGAAATGACGATCTGATTGAAGTTGTATATGAAAAAAGGGGATAAAAGTATTGATTATAATGATAACATTTTTTACTAACTTTATAAGGGCAGAATATTGATTAATGGAGATTTTAACTCGCCGAGTATAGATTGGGAAGACTGTAGCAAAGGATTGTGGATACACGGTTTCTCAAAAAGGTTCTATGATAAATTGCGTCACCTTTTTCTCATCCGGCTCGTGACACACTAAACTGTCTCGATCTAGTCATTTCCTCTTGAGAACTGGATGTTGGTGGTGTCGAATTATTGTGTTATTGAAGAATGCGTATCCTTGGTTAAGATTACGAATGGTCATAAAATAAATCCAACGTGGTTAAATCTATAAGTTAAGATGTATGTGAAAAGGGAATATTATGCGTGGAAGAGGTGTCTAGAATGTAGGATGTGTATAAGGTATTGAGAATTCAGGGGAAAGAGAATACTGCAAATAGGAAATTACGAGTAACCCAGAAGGAGTATGAAGAGCATTTTCGCTAAAGAATGAAGGAAGTCCGAAAACTTTCTTCGAGTATGTAAACAGTTTGACAAAGTTGAGAGGAACAATCTCTAAACTTGAAGTGAATGATGACATGAAAATAGCAAAGGAACTAAATTGTTTCTTTTTATCTACATATATTGAGGAAGTTTATAAACGTACAATCTTGCTTCATGACTTCAAGTATTGTGACTATTGTAGTAGTGTAACAGATCCGTTTAGATTTAGTGTTCAGTAGGAGATACCATCCCTAAAATATTTTCTCCATACCTACAGATGTGAAAAAATGCTTTTTACTGTAAACCCCCAAAAGGCAATCAGACCTGATGATATTCATCGGCAAATGTTATATATTTTCCACTGTACTGTATTTTGAAGAAATCTTCAGACCAGAGTGAGCTTCCAGTAATATGGAAAATGGCGAATGTCAGACTAATGTTTAGAAAGAGTGACAAGGCTGTAACTACTGCTGATTGACAGATGAGTTTGATCATCGTGAATAATGGTATATCAAGTAATTAACAATATGGCTTAGAGGAGGAAAATCCCCTTTAACAAATCTGCTTACAATGCTCGACGAGTAGGGAAAATTTTATGATGCGGGTGATCCTTTTAATGTATAATAACTAGATTTCAAAAAGTCTTTTACTCACTTCCACATCGTAGACTTCTTTATAAACTGTCAAGATGTGGCATAGACGGTAAACTGCATTGTCAGTCGGAAGACCTCCCACGGCTTAGGAAACAGGGAGTCTGTGTAAGTGGTTCTAAATCCGCCTGTAAGTGAGTAAGTCGTGGTGTGCCACATGGTTTGGTAAGGCCTGGGCATCCGTCGGTCAAGTTTTGACCTTGGGTGAGCAGTTCCGTGAGTTGCTATGCCTGTGCGCTTTGTATGGAGGAAGTGTTATGTGCAAATTCCACTTTCCCTCTATCGACGATGCTGGGGACTTCCAAAGGTGTTCAATATATTTGGAAATCAGCACGGCTGCCGGGGTTGCCCCTCTCCTCTCCTAACTGGTCACGGCACCTGGCATTCTGAGATGGTCACCCATCTAGATACTGACCAAGCTCGACATTAACTCCGGTGATCGTACGAGAACTGGTGTATCCAACGCAAATTTCGACCAGTTCTATTTCTATTATTCATAAATGATCTACCAGATACAATCTCTATAAAACGTACAATTTTTACAGTTGAAACCAAATTGTACCATCCAAACTTATCGCCAGTCGACCAATTGAGAGTACAATAAGACCTAGAAAATATTAATGGCCAAAAGAATGGTTATTAATTGTTACGGAAATGTAAAGTGTTGCATATAGGAAATATGAGTCCATGTCACGATTACTGTATGAACGAAAATATACTAGAGGATGTGACTGATGAAAAGGGGCTTGGTATCATCACAACTGATAAACTATAACGTTCATATAGCCGGGACTGATTAAGCATACTTTTTCATGTGTACACAATGACTCGTTCCTAATATTCAATGAGTAATGTCCACCTGCACCTCAAGTACTGTGTACATGCCTGGCGAGAATCTTTTAGAAAAAGTCCGGAGACAATCAACTAATTTAGTACCAAAATTAAAGAGTATGTTATGAGGATAGGTTAAAGGCGTTTGGATTAACATCGTCAGAACACAGGAGAGATCAGGGAGACTTTATGGGAATGTTTAAGTTTATGCGTGGTTTCGAATTAGTAGACCTTGGTGTACTTTTTACTTCAAGGGAGTACAAGCGACTGAGGGGCAACACAAATATAGTAGGAATAGATAAAAGCTGTTTGGATATTATATTATTTCTTAGTTATAGAGTTGTGGGGCTATGAAATAGATTCCCGGAATGTGTAGTGCTACCGACAGATGTAAATGAATCATGATCTTTATCAAACTACCTTTAATGTTTTGGACCTAAGATACTGTGAAAATATGATTGTTATGATAGGTGCTTGTTATACAATTTGTATAATTTTTTCTTGCTAAAAATGTTATGGTAAATGTTAATAACCTTAATATTTCATGAATTATCAATGAAAACGATTAATCTCAGATCTTCCAAAAATAACAAAGATGAAAACAATAGAAGGATTAAAATATGGAATAATGAAAAGACATAATCTCAGATTTTCAGAAAATAACAAAGATGAAGACTGTAGTCCGAATTATATACGGAATAATAAAGATACTTCATCTCAGGTCTTCAGAAAGGAACAAAAATGTCTGGAATAATGGATCATTTTGATCTCAGACCTTAAAAAATAACAATTATGATGCCTAAATAATATTTGGAAAAATGAAAATAACTATGTAACAAAGATGAAAACAATAGTCCGATGATATATGAAATAATAACATTATTTCATCTTTGGTATCCAGGAAGTAAAGCTGAAGAGAGTAGCCCAAATGATATAAGGAATTACGAAAATACCTAATCTTAGATCTTCATTGATAATAAAGATTGAGATTCTAGCCCATATATTATACGGAATACTGAAAACACTTCAACTCAGCTCGTCAGAAAATAACAAATATCAAGACTATAGTCCGAACGATGAATGGAATAATGAAAAGACTTGATTTCAGCTCTTAAAAGATAACAAACGAAGATGATGACTAAAGTTCGAACAATATATGAAATAATGAAAACACTTCATGTCATGTCTCATAATATCTAGATGTCAATAAAAAAAAAGAGTTTTTTTTAAACGGTAACTAGTGGTGTACTCATGCAAAGGGTGTACCCACAAAAATGTGACTATGAGCACCCTGAGACACCCACAGATACACGGACACTCAAAGAGAGAAGATTCTGTAGTCCATTTAGCTGGTTGGTGGGCAATTTATGGGGCTAAGGTTATTTAATTCTATCCTGATCAATATATAAAATAATGAAAAAAAATCATCTAAGATCTCTAGAAAACGACAAAGAAGACAATAGCCCGATAATTTATGAAATAATGAAAAGACTTCATCCCAGATCTTCAAAAAATGACAAAGATGGAGACTGTAGTCCGATACATGGAATAATGAAAATACTTCAAATAATTCTTGTTGCTGATGTCATACAGGACAAAACGTTGATATGGTGATGGATTACACTCAAATCTTTATTATATTTCAAACTATTTCCCTTCAGAGAAATATAACATACGTACATATTTTTAAGAATTTTACTTATGATTTCCAAGTTCAATCATCATAAACAAATTCACATATATACGTATTCAAGGTAATAAACATCTAAATGTCCTTATTTCAATTTTTTTTTTCATTAGATAAGGTATTCTAAACCACTGAACAACTGTACCCACCAAAGTATCATATGTGCCTGTTCCCTGTTACATGTGTATATATTTTGGCACTCCTGACCATACCGTTTTGTCAACAGACTTAAAAATTGGCATCAGTACTCCAGCTCCTAGATTATCTTTATTTCAATTTTGGAAAAATGCTTTTGTGGCCTTTTGACTGCCTTATTCTGATGGGTTTATTAATAACATCTAGATTCCCCAGAATCTAGATGTTTCTTCTTTTTTTTTAGTTAGTGTTCCCCACTGGAAAACGCCAATGATATAAATAGAATTTATCCTGAACGTATTTATTCTTCATCGGAATTTTTTTTTTTTACGTCTTAAAATTTTGACGCTACGGTTGTTCAATTATCGACTGACGTAGCGAATTATTGGTAATGTTGACTACTATTCTCCTTCCTCTTGATTTTTAATTGCTTTTTTATCTCAACTCAGACCGTCGACCTACGACAGTGAATAAACAGGATGGATCTGAAATAAAGAATAGGCTTCCGCCGAGATTCGAATTCACGTTCCTTTTACAACAGGGAACCCTGGTTAAACGCACCAGCTGCTCTGGCCATTAAACTACGAGGACTCGATGGCTTAGCAGGAAATCAATCAGCGCCATGTTTGTTTCTGCTCCTGTACTGTACAGCCTGTGTTAAGTTGTGTTGAAAAGCCCCTAAAAATGAGAACGAAGGAAAACTGTTGTCAAAATCTAACCATATAATGAGCTTATAAGTATTTCTTTTACGTTTATTTGTTTCTTTATATTTCTGTTTGTTTTCCCTCAAATCGGATAATCTCGTTTGTTGATTTATCTTCTTATCATGAGATAACAATGAAGATTACGTCATATAAACTCTTGAGACTCCATGTCTAATCACACATTGCTTGAGATGAGTTGAGACTTTGAAAAACTAAAAATTTGGATATTTGAATTATCAAAAACAATTTACTAAATAAAACATCTTTAGGCTTCTTAGTACCAATCCATTCATAGATGTCACTTTGGACGAATATATTCAAGTAAATAATAATTATCAAAATGTCCTTCCTCAGATTTCATAGATCTTCGACCGGCAACAACGTAAAAATATTGGGGAATACTGAAATTTCGCTGGCCTACCATAGGGTGATTGTTAACAAGCTCTTCTATGCGACTAGTTTTTACATCTGCCACCATAGTGTGATAAGGACATGTGTTCGGTTATGTCTTTCCGTCTTTCGGTGTATCCATCTATCTGTCCATCCGATATCTCTGAAAGTACTCAAAGAATGTCAATGGAATTCTGTGGAACGGTGTGCAATTGGGTCAGGAAAAATTGGGCAATCATGTGGCGGATCCAGAGATTCATTTTTGATCCGATTCAGAAATACTTTTCTGTTTTTGTTTTTTTTTTTGTTTTTTTGTTTTTTTTTTATTCATAGATTCATGGATACGCTCATTCACACTGTTCACGCCATATCTCCGAAAGTTCGCAAAGGATTTTTCTGAAATTTTGCAGAGGAATGGACAATAGACTGCTGAAATAGTAATTGGATTTCTGGCGGATTCATGCAAAATTATCTCCCCTACATCATAGTTATATTTCCACCTCACATGATATCGCCAAAAGTTCATTAATCTACATAAAATTTCTACAAAGGTTCCCCATTTATCAAGTAATTTAATGATTAGTGATTAAATCTTGAGGTGGATCCATACACAGTTACCTCCACTACTTTGTAGTTGTATGCATACACCACACAATATCTCATAAAGTGAAGCAGATATTGGGTACCAAACTTAATTAATATCGTATCGACCATAGCTACGACTAAGCAGAGATCTTTCAAAGCGATCATTTTCCAGAAAACACTTGCCAATATTGTTTACAGTTTAGAGAAATTGGCAAACATTCACAGGGTAAAAGTTGATGAAAACATTCTGGAAACAGTTTTTCAACATTTCTGTCTTCTAACGTCTTTATTTTCAACCTGTCTTCAACTATTCATTCTCTCCCCAGCCGCTTGAATTACGCATGCAAGTTCTATCAGACGTTATTATTTTCTAATAAAGAATCCTCACTAAAAATAAAGACATAAAGCTCCCTCTTTTACACAATGAATGTAAACAAGAATTTTTCATTATCACATAGTTGAGTTTCAGTATCATGTAAATATTTGCAAAAAATATTTAGCAAGTTCTATTGTTCAGGGAAAACATATTCAGAAAATCTTTATCCAGTTCCGAGATACACTAAAAATGAATTAATCCTTCTTGTGTGGGATGTAAAATAATGTTGTCTGTATGCTGTGCTTGGCTCCCGTAATTTACATCCGTATAAGTAAGGATTACCAGAAGTGATTGGTTTCAGAGGAACCATCATAATCCCCTAACTACCACAATCGCTGCATACGTAATAAATCTTAAAATGATGGACTATCGATTGGTGAGCACCCCATGTTTCTATCTTCATCAGTTGCCAAGTTATAGAGCTTCAAAAACGCGACTAAGCGACCAGGCCGTGCCAGGCCGGACAGGGTCATGCCAGGTCGTGTTGTTTTAGAAAAATAAACCATCAAAGTACATATTATCGAATGTTGAAGACCGCATGCTTTTATCTTTAATGGTTTCCGAGGTATGAGACAGTTCTCTTACCAATACATTTGATAAGAGCTTAGCTTAGTTCTGGCACGAGGCCACAAACATGATGCATTCAATAATGATTGAACACACCAGCCAGTAGTTTTGATCAGTAAGTACAGCATTACACCCTAACAAGGCACTCAAGTTTGAGGCATTTGAACCTCAATACTGAACTTGAAAGATTTTTCTGTTTCATCTCTTCAAACAGGCTAATAGCTTCATGTTTCTCCCTTCCACCATCGACACTCATTCCCTTTAAAAACATTTTTTATCAAATTTGGTTTAAGTCAAATCTGGTTTTACAGGCAAATCCGTTGACAGATCAAAAATGCCGCTCGCTAAGTCGGCTTATATCAACAAAACATGGATTGTTTATACATTTTCATCTGTTGATGTAACACCTGCAGAATCGCTTGTAAAAGGCTATTGTTCGGCGTTCTTTCCTTTCTTAATTTATGCCTTGTTCATTCATATTTTTATTGAATCTAATACAGTGTGGTGCAAAATAAGCAGACCGTTTTCATTCTTTCAGACATCTGTTTTTGTGTGTGTTTTAACTTTTATTCATTTGTGCCAGTGTGAGTTTTTTCCCGGTGACAGAAGTCAAGTTGCGAAATTTGTAGAAACAACTTATACAGAGCCTGGCCGGTTATTGCAAGTTTAGTTATAGTCGATTGGGGCGGTAGCAATATTTTGTACTGCTTGATTAGCGTGATAATGATTTTTAAAAAAAAGCACACACACACACACACACACACACACAGACACACACGAATTCTGGGGTCCGAAAGAATTAAAACGGTCAGCTTATATGCGCTACTGGGCTCATGACATATGCTGATGAAAGCTCAAGGTAGGTCAGTTCGCCGAATAATTTTTCAAGGACCAAGGCAAAAGGCTGGATAGAGGCCTGAAACATCTGAACCCTATTTGAGGACTAGAAATCAGCTCAAATAGTGACCAGGAATTCACAGTGGAGGGAGATAAAAGTCGGGGGTCCGAAGCTGACCTGGAGAAGATTAGCTATGAATGAGACGAAGACGGTCGGACAGAGACGGCCCAACCTGAAGGGGGTTGCCCAGAACTGATTGTACTGTGTTTGCAGTCGTATGCTCCACAAGGGGTTTACAGGAATAAACAAAAAAGAAATATTAGACTATCGAGTTGGCCATAAAGAACGTTGCCAAGGAAGCCAGTCTATCCTACTATTTAAACATAGATGGATGGAGAAAGATGGATTCATGCCTTTGCAAAAAACATTTGTGCGAAATTTGTGAAACGTAAACTGTCCCTGTCAGAGTTTGAACTTTCGCTAATTTCATTGATCGTGTCGCTAACTGTTTGGCCAACTGCACTTTTATTTGTTAAAGGACGTCGTTTTCTTAAAGCAGCAAAAATTACATCTGTTCTCGTTGATCATTAGAAGCTTTCAGCCAAGTCTCCAAGAATATAATTGTAAGCAAAAACAATTAATAACATCTCAATTACGAAAATGACTCAGAATAAGAAGATCCCTTTGGTTTTGAAAATAACCAATACGTCCTCCCGGGAGTCGCCGGAAGTGGTTTTGAAACTTCGAAAACTAAAGGAGCCGTTCTATAGAGGGAATATTCCGACGGACCGCTATTTCAAGCTTTTAGTTTTGAAACTGTAATCAAAGAAATACAATAACAAACATTTTATGACCTTTAAAAATCAGATTTATTCCAAATGGATTACATTTATTTGAATTCTAATACATGGTATTGGTCTATGTCCGATGATCATGTTTTTGATAGCTGCACGTTTTACGATAATGTTTTTCTGTCACAAGATTAACAATGTCAGTTTTAGGGGAAACCTCACCCTTAAGCGTTATTTGTCGGACCCCCACCCCCAGATGTCCACGGACCCCAGTTTCGAAACCACTGATCTGCAGAGCTGAAACATGGTATCAAACCAAGAGACTGACTCTCAAACTGAGAACCATACAAAGTGAGCAAGAGGAGAACCTCCTTAATATCACGAGGAGGAGTCATAGGACATCAAAGCAAACAGGGGTCAGGCTTCTCTGGAGTGTCCTTGATTCACGAAATCAACCCTTCTTCTGACCAATCGTGGTATCAGAAGTGAAGGAGGGAGGGAATCAATACTAACCAAGTCCTAACAGGAAGGATAGGAAGATTATATTGTGCCAATCTTCCAAAAGACGTGTCACCTTTTTATTTTTTGCATGTTGCATTGTGGTAATAGTAGTTAAGCAGTATTGTTATAACGAATTCGGAAAGAAAACATGGAAAAGTCCGTTATTTATTAGATGTAGAGTAAATTACTAAAATCCAATAAACAGTTGATGTTTTGTAGTTTAATTCTACAGTTTAACTAAGAGTACAAAAATGCAATGCGCAGAAATGTACAAAGGGGAACCGCCTGTCTATTGGGGAGTCCCGGCCTGTTTAGGAAATCTGCATTTGAAATTCTGCCCTTTATCTGGGTCGAACATTGACTTCTTACACCAGTTGAAAATATGTATATCTTTCGACAACGGACTAAGTGTAGTTTAGCCTGGCAAAGGGCCACAGTTTTAGAACACTCGTATCGCTCGAACTCTCTACACTAGCAAATTGATCTGCCTGACTAAGGAACTAACCATTGCGCTACGGCAATATGTAGCATGTATGTTTTCACGAACGCACGCGCATATGTGCGTTGGTTATTGAACTTTTGGACTTGTCGAGTAAAAAAAGCCAAAAAGTAGTTGTAGTTGGGGGAGAAAAAATGGTCTTCCATTGATTTTCGACTCACGTTGGAGGCAGTTTGCATTTTTTAGCTCCTTCTGGAAGTATTGTGTGTGTATGTGTGTGTGTGTGTGTGTGTGTGTGTGTGTGAGAGAGAGAGAGAGAGAGAGTGAGAGAGAGAGAGAGAAAGGAAAGAACGAAGTGTGTGTGAGAGAGAGAGAGAAATCGACTGTGTGTGAGATAAATACAGAGACAGAGAAAGAAAGAAATCGTAAGCGCTGATTTCTTCACGCTGACAATTGCGACAATTACGAATGCTGAAAAGCTAAGACGGACAGCGCATGCGTGCGCGCACGCGCATTCACCCAGCCAAGTGGATCTTTATATACACGAGGGGGGTGGAGTGGAAGCGAGAAACCACTTTATGAATGAACGTATACTTCATGGGCGACATACTTGATATCAGTCTTTCTCAATCTTTCTAGACTGGAGGAACCCTTGAAAAAACTTTCATATCTTGACCTCCTCCCCTCCCCGCATAAAAATCTTACAATTAAAGCTAACGACGCACCAGCGTATTCAAAAATGCATATGTGTTAATATCTGAAAGTAGTTTGCGCGGGTTGTGTAATGGTTTGCACGTCTGCCTCACAGTTCTGGGTTCGATTCCCAATGTGAGTGAATAGTGTGGAAAACTCTTCATTGGGACACATTATGTGCACTCAGCATCTAATTGAGTGCAGTCTAAACCGTGTGATCAGAATGGAGGGAGGAGGTGTATTCCTTCGGGGGAGGGAAATATAAAAACTTCTTAGTATAAAGTCCTGGTCTCAACCAACTTCGAAATTTATAATGATTACTTAGCTGATATATGCAACAGAAACCAGCCACCATACTCCATTGGGAGTTTTATCTTAAGAAACAAATGTCGTACCTTCATTATCTAAAAGTATTCTACGCATTTATTCGTTTCGGTGGAATTCTAACATACCATTTTGGGGTGCCCTCTCACACAAAGGACATTTACTGTAAATATATTCATCTGTTATGACAGGAATATCTCTAGTACCTATCGGCTTATCAGTTTGTGATGCTTTTATTTCTGAAGTGTACACGCTTTCATAGTATTCTCGAGTTGTAAGTCACAGGATATGAGGAAAATGTTGATTACTTACCGAAGAGTGTGAATTGTGTAAATGAACTATTTTGTCTCTTACTCGTTACTAACTCACAGGTACATACTAATATCAGTGACTGAGATTTTTTAGATTATTTTCAGACTTTCTAAGTTTGTTTTTTTTTTGTTGTTGTTTTGCTTTTTAGAATTTTTTTTCAGGATTCCTCAGATATGTTGCACCCTCAGAGCTCTAGTGCCCTCCGCTGTTGCAGGGTCTGCAGGTCTCACCCACCGCCTCTGCTAATATTAACATGGGATCCAGTCCTCTCGTCCGACCTGTATGGATCTAGAGTCAGGGTGAATCGACAAGTTATTGCACACTCCAGTCATGGGGTTACATTACACGATAGCAACTCAGCAACATACTCCTGACCCACTTATTATACATCTACTATGTCTTTAAAGACCTATAGAACGATAAAAACACAAACAATTAGTAAATGTGAACAAAAATACTGATGAAAAGCAGAGCTGGATTAGGGTAATGCAAGACATGTAACATATATTATAAAAGAGCCCTAATCTTTGTTTAAAATACTCATAAATAGTAAGACACATTTTTTTTATTTGCATGATAAAGTAATTACATTTTACATTTGCTATACGAGTAGATAGTACGACAATATGTCTCACATTTCAGTAATAATATTATTGACTCGTAGGTGTCTATTTCAAATCTCAAAACTACGATTTAAAAGTTGCTAAATTTAGCATGAGCAAGATCGTTCGTTTTGCAGCTGCTATCACTTCAGTTTCAAATACTTCGAATTTGTATCACACAGATACTACACTTCCATCAACTACTGAGTGAAAATAATGGCCTCCATTTAAGGGAATGATAGTCTAAAACCATGGCTAGGATGCCCATTCTGCCCCGCTATTTACCAACAACAGAGGGGATGGATTCATGCCTTTCCTCAAGAACATTTTTGTGAAGTGTGTACACAAATTTCCAAGCAGGAGTTTGAACTCAGTTCGTTATTTCCTTTCCCTGTGATGTTAACCGTTGGGCCAACCGCTAGATTTTTTTTTCAAATTAATAAACGTTTGGTTAGTCACTCAATAGAAAACTTCACGTAACCAACGTCTTTTGGCAGCATGGAGGGGGGGGGGTAATCAACTACAAAAAAAATGGAAAAACGGGTGATCAATGAGTTACTTTTCACGCCTTTTGTTTGGCAGTGATCACTTAAAAAAATCTGAATTTGAAAAACAAACAAGCAAACCCGAAATAAATTTAGCCAACTAAACCCCCCCCCCAAAAAAACGCGTATTAGGGAGGGTTATTTTGAAAAAAGAAATGGTTTTTTTTGACATAATAATGATAAACGTTCAAATTTGCGGCCCTCTACATCTATTCCTGCGGCCTTTACGCGTAATACATACATCCCTAGCCAGCCAGACCAACTCGAAAACTGAATGATACTTATGTTGACAGTTTTGGTGACAGTTTTAGTTGACGGTTACTAATACTGGCAAGGAATATGTACTATTAGACTCCATTCTGTATCAACACATCCTCAATAGACTCAAGCCCAGAATATTCACCACAACTATTATTTTTACCTAATGGCCTTAATCCCCAACCCCCCTTGGAGTACCAAAATTCCCCCTTGGGAGTGCTTCCTCCCTCACACTGTTGGTAACCACTGGAGTAAGGTAAGTTTAGTCAACATCTACTTCTATCTTGCACCGTTCTTCCCCGACCACCGACTCATCTTTTATCGCCTCTGGTTGGCCATGTTTCGACACCCACCCACCTGCAGCCACGATAAGATATTTAGATTGATTAGATTCGACACTGATCCCCTATGTGTGCGCATGCGTGCGTGAGTGCGTGCTTATCTCCGTATCTTGCGAACCTCGTTTCCTCTGCATGTACAGCTCAATGGTTATAGCGTAGAAGGTCACATCCAACCTCTGAAGGTTGTTTGCGAATATAGCTTAATGATTATAGCGTAAGTCGAGTCAAAAATACTGAAGGTTTGCTCTCAATTCAGTACCGACAGCGGCAACTATCTTTTATTTATTACTAATTGGAGACGTTTAGTCTACTCAAATGGTATAATGGTTAGCACGTCTGACTCACAAACAGATGGATCCGGGTTCAAAGAGTGTGGAAAACTCTGCATCAGGATAAACTAAGCTGCGTGGGAGAAGGAAGGGAATGGGAATGGAACCTCACCAAATCCAGTAGAGATAATGTCGAACGTAAAAGTTGTTAATTTCCTGGATGTAACTCTAAACCTGAGAAACAAATATCAACGTTACTCTAAAAAATGACCAAAACCCTACATACATTAACACTATCTCAAATCACCCAATTTCAGAACTAAAGCAGATTTCTAATTTTATCAATAGTAAAATCGACAACAATTCCCTTAATAAAGAAATCTTTAATGAAAAAAAAAAAGAAACTTATAATAACGCATTGAAAAAAAAGGGTGTTTTTAATTATGAATTGAAATAAGATAACAGTATTAATTACACTAACACCAAAAGCAAAAAGAGAAACAGAAAAATCATTGGTTCAACCAACCTTACTGAAAATTGATAAATATCAATATTAGAGAATTATTCCTCGAACTAATCGATTCACCAACATTTCCCCATAAAAATCCACTATATAAGATCCACTAAATATTTTAAGAATCAGCTACAGCTGTACCAAAAATATAAACAGAATTATAAATTTACATGATAAAAAAAAGTAATTAGGTCAAGCAACAATAACAATAACAAAAATTGATTGAAAAAAAACTGCAATTGCAGAAATAAAAACACATGCCCCTTAGACAAAAATTACATTCACTCAGCAACAATCACTTCAACCGAATAAACACACACCACAGAATTTAAAATTCAAATCTCATAGTCCAATGGGATACAGGTACAGCAAACATAATGGATTCTTTTTAATTAGAGAGCAAAATACTGCACTGCACTCTCGAAATACTTGAAACAAGTTAAAGAAAGAAAAAAATGCATACTTTGTGAAATGGGCTATCATTAGCACCTCCAGACCACCTAACAGCTGTAAAGACAAATACTTCTTTTGCCTAGAAAATAAATTAAGAATTTTAAAATCTAAAGATAAAAAGAACAAGTGATGTCGAAATTCAAACACGAAGAGAAATCTAAACCCACCGAACTCGCACATTAGCACAATATCTAAACTAAAGATTAAAAAAGTAATCAACAATAACACCTACAACAACCCATTTAAAGTCACACCAAAAATCTAATTTGTTCAATACAAATATACTAGGTACAAATATAAATCACTATTACAAACACTATACACTCGAAGAGACAATAGACTACAAAGGAATTAACTCCAAACTTTAACTAGCTACACTAAAATTAAACTGGAATCTCCACTGATATTATAATATATACGTAGATTTATATATGAACACCAACTAACATATGTATAATCACAATCCAAAGGTTTTATAACACCACTGTAAGAGTCACAACTCGATCTGACAATCAATTAAGTGTCTAACAACTTATGTAATACGATTTCATCCTCATCTTTAAGAAACACCAATTAAGTTGATTCTTATACAGCTTTGAAACTAAGACGATATGTTTACATAATTGTAATTTATTTTTTATTAAAAGAAACAGAAAAACTAAGGCGTTACTAATATATCTCTGAAAATCTTGATTAAAACAATTAAGATTAAAATTAAATTAAACAAAATACTCACAGAATTGAAAATCTTGGACTACAGAAACGTTCGTAAACCTCACCTCCTGACCTATGCAAACAAATTTCCGACTCACCATAATGTTTGTTTGTTTCTTTCTTTTTTTTTATTTAAATACTTCTAAGATACTTCAAATAAGCTTAGTTTTCAAGATACTTTTACAACCACTACATGAATACAGAATACACCCGACGTACGAAATACAAAACCCGGCGTCATATAACATTCCCTAAAACCATTTTCGTTCCGGGTAAAAAGAAACTTTTTAAGCCGATCTCAATTCAGAGAATCTCTTCTGACGTGAAGTGATAGCATTGAAATACAGTACTGAGAAATCTTTTTAAAGTTTGTTTTTTTGTAATAGTATTTGTTAGGACAATTTCTATCTTGAAAATCTGCTCTTATTATGAACTGATAATTTATTTCTACAAATTTGAACAATAACTGTACAACTGATTTTCCACGGAGATAAGCACCTCCCGGATCTAACGATTAATTATTTCCTTGATTTATAAACAATACAAATCAGCAATACAATACGATATAATACAATATCTGAATATTCCTTTTTTCTTGTTCCTATTGCTTTTTATCGAAACTCTCGAGCCGTCACGCTATGGTTATTAGTAAGTAGCGTAGATAAAAAAAATAAATGAAGATCCAAGTAAACAAAGATGGTGGTGTATCAGGCGCTTTGAGTAAATAAAGAACCAAATCTCTCTGATTAGATTTGAGCTAAATTAATCGGTGGTCACCTGGGCCTAATTGGTGAGACAACTGTCGCAGGCGGGCTTCTTCTGGCGGGCTTCTCTGAAAAAATGGATGCGAGCTCGAGTCTCGCAGGAGGCTTTTTTTCCTTTTCGATCCGTACTGCTTCATTAACGGTGGTAAAAAGATGATCTGAGAGTTGCGATAAAAAGGAACACAATATCATGAAATAAATACTCGTCGGAAACAATCAATGATTACAATATCGAGTAACAAGCAAAATACGAACGGCTATAATGAATTACAATAATTGATTATTATTGCTGAAACAAACTTTTAAGATTTTATTTTAAATTAACGACTTATTACAATACAATTTAGGTATATTGTGTTGAGAATGCATAGCTTAATCGGGGGAATAATAGCCCCAAATAACCATAAAATCATATTTTTGTATTATTGAGAATGATCAAAAGTTTGGGACCGGTATTCATTTTTTTTTCATTCATTGAGCGATTAAAGTGTATAATATCAATCTATTAATCTTCAGGGTTACATATCATTGGAACTAATATTACTGGCAGCATAGCCGCTTCTGTGATTAAACAAACCATACTCTCAGCTAGAAAGAAAATCATTGATCTCCACGAGAATGGGATGTCAATATCAATAATTGTAAATGATGTTGAACGAACTAAAAGTGTTGTTCACAGAATAATCACCCAGAAGAAGTCTGATACACCAGAATCCCAAAAGAAAACTGGGCAGCCTCACAAAACTATAAAGAGGGAAGACCGTATGATAGTAAGAACATCCATGGCAATTCAAGACTTGGCCGAGATCTCACATGAGTTGGATGATGATTTAGCTTTGTAAGTGTCGATGGAACAAGATCACTCATATGTTTTGCAAAAATCAATTCATTTATGTGGAAACGTGCTCGCAAATAATATTGTGAACAAACATTACCATACTAAATACCGATTTTGCAATAAATGTGTCAATTTTGTTATGATTATTCAAGTTTTTTTTATTCGTTCCTCAACTTCTGATCACCATGTTAGTTGCAAAATAAAAGTTTTTTTTGTTATCATGGATACTTGTTTCTCCCCAAATTACGCCAAAACTTTTCACAAAATATAGCCATATAGTTTAACAGTAACTTTAAAAAAAATAATAATCGAGTTTATTTAGATCTCTAATAACAATGGATTAGTTATTATAATTGTAGCCGTTCCATATATTTTGCTCGTTACTATATATATGATATCCAATTCAAGACTTTGCTGAGATTTCACTTGAGTTTGGTGACTATTTAGGTTTGCAAGTATCGAGACACACTATTTTACGTCGGCTGCAAAAGTTTCCGTCATTTGTTTTTATAAAAAAAACTTTTTTCGGGTAAATTCATAGCATCATTATTCAGTCATCAAAGTTTCTTCGCATGAAAACCATTCCAAAAGCGACAACAATACAAAAAGAAAAGATGATGAACTATTTTTGCAAGAGTTTTGGTCTATCGTTTCAAAGCCATCAATATTGCTCCGTTTACACTGAATAAGCTGTAGTAAATCATTGTACTTACATAAACTATTGGCTCCACGACGCCTATGATAGAGAGATCTGGCGAATTTGGGGGAAGGTCCATGTCCAACGACAGACACTAAATGTCTAGGTCATCTCTCTTTCTTGTATTCTGTCAGCATCGGTTTCGCATGTGATCTCTGGGTATCCATGTTGTGAGTTGTGATGTCCATCGGTTATCTGCCATACTTGCATTATGGTCTGTCCATTGTTATTTGTGTTTTTTTAAAAATAGATTCTATGATGTCTCGGACTCCTGTTTTCTTCCTGATATACTGTGCTGTCTTGTGATCTCTCCATGTAAAGTCGAGCATGATTCTTTCATGTGAACGCTGCATGCTTCTCAGTTTGCAGGTCTGTCTCTTGGTTAAGTTCTATGTTTCAGCTCCATAGGTGACTATCAGGAGAATGCATTGGTTGTAGGTCACCTCCAGTATTGATGACTAATCCAACAACTAAGATTCCTGATAGAGTACGTTGCATATGAAACACATTTTACAAAATTCTCACTGAAACACCCGACAGACATTAAACTGATAGTCGGTGAGCTTGAAGCATTAAGCGCTAAAGACAAAATATTTACCTTTCATTACACTCATTTTCATTTGGACAACAGGCGATTCTGCACATCTTTAATCGCATAAAGTAGGAAAAACAACGCACACGAATATGGTTGTGCTGGTCACAAAACCACTGTATCAAAGAAATACTTGCCATTTTCAAAACTTTTTACGCGTATGCGATTAGAAAATAACACTCACTACCCAGGAATAAAAAGTCACTTTGCACGGTGTTTTTAACGATACTGTACCTTAATATCTAATTCAAGTCTCTAACTGTCCTAATACTTTCAAGATATGAGATTACATAATTAGTGGGAAATCTCTGTTGGTCCGGCAAAATAGATAATCCAGCACAGTCATGGAATCAGGGGTGCCGGAAATCGACGGTGCGCATTTAAAACACTTCATTTGAAAATCCTCTCGTGCCCTTTAAATTGAAGGTTGGTGTTCCTAAAACACCAAGCGACAAAATCAGATGGGTAAATCATCAATAATTTTCATCCTTTAAACTTAGACGCAAACATTTCAGCAAAATATGCAATATTTCCATTTTATTCAAATTAATCTTACTATAATAACACACCATGAATATTTATCTATTCATCTATGTGTTTCCTGTCACGCTTAGGGGCGCAAATAATCTGTATTATCATTAAGTTAATTGATAAATGATGACAAACTGCTCATTATATAAGTATATACTGTATATATAAACTAAGCATGAGTTTGTATCAGACCATCTATACTAGGAATTACAGTGAGGATCGAACCAACTAACGAAGGCTAGCTAAATTGTGTTGCTATACGACGTGCCTCCGGTTCCATATAATTTTTCAACATTTTTAAGAAGTTTTTTTCAGGACGTTTTGTGCGAAACCATCATTATTTGGGGATCGAACGAGGATTGAACCCGCTAACAACTGCCGGCAGGATTAGCTTTACGACATGCGTTCTGAACCATTTTTTTAAGATCTTATTTATCAAAATAGAAGTTTAATATCAGACCATCAATAGTAGGAGATCCACTGAGGATTGAACTCACTAATAACAGCCTGCATTTTTAGCTTGCTGCTCATTGCTATACGACTTGTTTCCTGTGGCATTTTTTTGTATGATCCACTCGTCAATAGCAATAAAAGAGTTTCTGGATATATTTGGATTGAAACGGGTCTTTCGTATGTCTTTTTTTTTTTTTAAATTTGTATAGCCTGAAGAGTGAACACAATGAATCAGTGGGTAGGAAGTATTTCTTTCGGTAAAAAACCCTTACCCTCGTCAAAGAGTCCAGAGTTACTATCAGCAATCCAACAAAATCACACTTCATTATTGGGGTAGATGATGATGATGATGATGATGATGATTATTATTATTATTATTATTATTATTATTATTATTATTATTATTATTATTATTATTATTATTACTTGCAATCTCACACCAGTTGCCTGTATTATTATTGCTTTTTAACAGGGGCAGATTTGGATCCTAAAAGAGCCTAAAATCGGCTCAGTAATGTAAGCCAACGATTCGTGGACCCTTGATAAGAGTGATGAGGGGGCCAATGTGGTTGTGGAGTAGGCAAACCTTTCAAAAGCCTGGGGTCCGTGGAAAAAATTGATTTTAATAAAAAGGCACCCTGATCTTGGAAAGGTTGGGAACCACTGATGTTGGCTATGACTCTGTCAACCACTGCGAGCCTATACAGCTGTAAGCCCCCGAAAACATTTCAAGGTTTAACATTTTTGAGGCCATATAAAGTGGGCATTAGAACATGTTGTAAGGTTGATATCAAGTACTTCATCCCGTTGGCTTATAATTGTTTTTTAGAACTTGTCAATTAAAAACATTAACAACAGTTGGCTGGGGAAACGGGGCATTCAACCCCTACGCCCCTGGATACGATGTTCGAAAGTTGGAATCTTATTATCAATAAACGATAATGGCACAGTACAACTGTTTTATGCAACCCCAACTTAATGTTCCGTATAAAAAGACTGCATTATTATTTACTGTTGCTCACTCCATCATGTCAACTTAGGGTCAGGTCATGGACCCCCGTCAACGGTCAAGTGCACCATCTGAGATTTACATAATACAGTGGATCGTATTTGCTTACTCTATTAATGGCGGGTGGAATGTCTATCGTGTAACAGGGTTACCACTGAGATATTTTTGAAATGTACCCTTTTGCCCTTTGTTAATATATGTCTTTGCCCCCACCTCTGGAATGCTCCCCCAACCTGAAATAGACAGCAGGCGCCCATGCCTGCACTCTTTTTTACCCCCATGTTTGCTTGCGTTTAACAAGCGAGTAGAGATGGCCAAGGACTTCTGAAATTATAAAACGTATGGCAATAATTTTTTCAGGAGTATTAATTATGGTTTAATTGCAAGAAAATAGTTTAAAGTTTGTCATAAAAAATAAAACAAGTTTTAGACTGTTTTTCATCCAATATTTCATGCAAAATTGTATCGATTACATCATGATTGATTTCTCTAAATTCTGTAATTAAAAATCTCCAAAAAATACAATAGCCACCATAGAAATGATATAGGAAGAAACTTACTTACTTTAACGATTACTATACACGATTTTGAAAAAAATATTTCTTTATACTTGAAATATTCTGAAAAATAAATTTGTTTATACCATCTGCCTGTCTCGTCAACAGAGTTTAAAGATCAAAATGCGTAGAGTGTAACGTTTCTTTAATGTAAAAGTGGAGAAATAGTATGATCATCGCCTGTGACAGATTAAGCCGACGACCAAAAATGACATAAACCAGAAGAGTTATGTTCTCTTTTCCCGTACGCGCTGTCACCACAATTAACAAGCAATAAAAGATTAAAGAAGGTTTCGCACTTCCAATCAAAAAAGACAAATTTGAATGAGTGACTATGATAATATGGAAATTGAAGTTCAACAAGCTTGGGGCGTTTTTTGTTACGGATCGTTTTTTCGTCAAAAAATACGCGTTTTGTAACTTTCATTATGTCAAGTGCATTAATACGTTAAAAAAATGGCTTGGTACATAAAACTGTTATATTGATATGCTTTTGTTTATTTTAATGCTATTCGCCAGCCCCAAAAGATCCCTAATTGCAGAATTATTGGAATGTTAAGTAAAAACCAGAGAGGTGCAAAGACAGAATGAACAAAAAATATTTATTACAGTCTGATAATTCAGACTTTTTGTATTTGATGAACTATCCAAAATTATCGAAGCTTTTTGAAGTAAACTCCAAAAATCTTTAAGCTGTATCACATTGCAAAAATATGAATCCCAAAATAGACGTCAATAATTAGATTATACAGTTGATTACTTTAGACGTAGAATGTGCAGTATTTTGTTCAATAGTTCGGGTTGGTTCCATGGAAAATGCTCACCTGATGAAAACCGACACAGAAGTTCCCCAAAGTAAAAGTCACAGTCATATGAAAAGGGAAAAAAGTCGCGCAGAAAGAGAGCCAAGACGAAAAAAAAACAAAAAAAAACACCAACAGAAAAAGGCCTGTATGGAAAATAATTTCTGTTGCGTTTAGATAAGGCCCTGCATAAATTCTGATTAATTTTTCGGAAACCAAAAGAATTAAACTAGATATCTTTAGTATAGGTCATTTGATACCCAATTAATGACGTCTTCTGCCAAACATGTCCAAAGTTTTCTATTGTTCTGTTACAATTCCAGGTCTACTGCGAAAACTCGTTTCGTGAATACCTCACGAGAAAATTGATTCTCAGCCAGCCTCACATATTCGCTCATTGCTTTACGTGTGGGATAAAATATTGAATAAATCTTATTGAAAATTCAGGAACATTATATTTTGTTAACATCTATGTTTCTTCATAAATAAAACACAGGTTTAATAGATAGCAATGTTATAAAATCACCCAGAGAGAGTAAAGAGTTTTGAAATATCTAAAATATTCTACTCACGTTGTCTTGGCCAAATGACATATTCACCGAGTAATAACGGGAGATAATTTCAAATAACAGTTTCAATATAATATAACGTATATATATATATATATATATATATATATATATATATATATATATATATATATATATATATATATATGTGTGTGCGCGTGTGTGTGTGTGTTATATTATAGTTGCGTATATATTTATACGAAACTGTGATAAAACGCATATATATATATATATATATATATATATATATATATATATATATATATATATATATATATATATATATATATATGCGTTATATTATATTGAAACTGTTATTCGAAATTATATATATATATATATATATATATATATATATATATAATGTGTACAGTAAAGAGTGAGACAGACACGGGAGTAAAGTGTTTAGAGGTAAGGTTTATTAATCCTTAGATGTAAATGGTCCAGACATGTTCCGGGATTCTTCCCATCTTCAGTGTTGTGTGCTGTGTGGGTATGTGTTTAAAGTTCCCATGTGGAACCAGAGTCCACTATCCCGAGCTATGCCTTGTGGGTAAAATATATATACATATATATAAAGAGCAACTACACACTTAACAAACAAATAGTTTTTTCGCATTATATTACGCTGATTCAGCTTAATTTCCACATCCTGAAAGAAGTTTCAAATATGATTTTAACTAATTTAATTTTTTTCGTGTGCAAGGTACCTGAATAGACACTCTAGAGAGCACCTATAAAATGCAATGTTTCCATTCATTCAAGAAACATGAAAGGTAAGCAGTTGAAGATATGGTAATCGGAAATACAAACAGAGGCTCGAAAAATTATATTTTTTTCAATCAAAATCTATAATTAAACATTAATATTCGACAGAAATTAGCCCATCTTTAGTTCTTTGCGCACCATGGATACCGAGATGAATTTGTGGTGCAAAATCTGATAGAGATTATTACGTCAATTTCTCATTATTATTTCATTTAATCAAACTTTTTGATAGAAATAATAAACGTTACAATTTGGGCGTGGTTTTTTATCCTATGAGTACGTAATCATTTCAAGGGAACGTTCGTAGAATGATCTATTTCCATTCCACTGTAACTCATTAAAATGGTTGAACACATTTGCCCAAATACTTACGTAAAAAATGGTTTCTTAATAGAGCTTCTGGTTTCGGAACTATCAATCTGAATTTATGTGGGGCCTTATCTATATGCAACAGAAGGTTATTTTTCATGAAGGTCACTTTTTGAGTGGGCTTTTTTCCGTGCGAGAGCTTTTTTAGAGGATATTTCGTGTGGGCGTTTTTCATATGAAAATTTTGTGGCCACCGCCCGGGCCATACTTGTACAACAAATAGTGCAGCTGCATAGAGCCTCAATATTTTAGGGGCCGAAAAAATAAGACTTTGAAAATATTTTGATATTTTTTTACGTGTAAAGAAGTAAAATGTCTCAATCACTCGACCCATCAATGTTAAATTTGGCCCGGTCATTAAGATAGAAATACTGAAACTAGAAAGGCCAATCAGTTTATCAGCCTACTGCAATGGTTCTCAAACTTTATTGCAACGGCACACTAAGAAATATATTTGACTTATTCGGCACACCATCTATAAAAATGATATGAATTAGACGAAAAGATTTCAGTAGTAAATAAGTAAAACCTTTGTATCAGCATACTTATATACGAACTGATAATCCCTTTTTACTAACAAGATTATGATCAAACACAACCTATTGACAAAAAACCATTATATTGATAAATCTGTAGTGGAAGCGGGACAAAGATAATTCAAGTACTAGACTTGTTTCTTGGGACATATTTGCAACATACTGTCGTGCCGCAGCACACAGTTTGAGAACCATGTGCCAATTGACTGACCGCCCAAGCAGGATTCAGCCCGGTTGCCCAATTCATCCCTGCTTTCTGATGGTTTACAAGCATAGAAAGATGAGATATGTTATACACTGAGACAAACACTTAACTGTCGCGATTTACGCACAGTATGTAACTGTCCCAACTTACGAACGGACCTAGAAACAGAACTCGTTCGTAACCTGGGGGCTCCCTGTAATATTATTATTCAACAGTTCGTTTTTCATGAGAAAATCATACAAAAAAAGGATAACGTTAAAATATCTTCGACAATAGAAGAGAACCTTTTATAATATAAACGTTATTTCAACCCCTCAAATGACATTTCTACTGATCTATGAATAGAATAGAATTTTAATCTTGTATTATATGTATACTTAGCAAAGTATTTTATTATAGAAACGTGCTGCAAACTATTTTACTATAAAAATCCATTGTAAATCTCTGAGTGGCATCGTTCGCCATTAACGAGATACTCAATCTCAATCGTCTATGCTTTCTTTTAATCAATCTAGTTGTGGCCTTCCTATAGAAATACATGATTTTGTAGACACCTAAAAAAGAGCGAAGGGGTTATTCACACCGTTTAGCACCGAAGAATCAAATAGGCTTAGCTTTATTCTTCAGAATAGCAATGCAATCAGTTATGACAATAAATCCAAAATAAAACAATAATAATTTCAATTTATCATGGAAATTTGCTATCTTTTCTATTTTAAATTGAATAAGTAATGTTAAAAATATATACACTATTTTGACACAGAAATTAACCTCGCAATTTTACCCCAAATTAACGAAATATCGCCAATTGCATTCAAAGAATCACCGATTAGACTAAATCCAATCGGCGATAAAACCGATCATAAGATTAGCTTTATTCTTTAAAATGGCAATGCAAGCAGTTACGTCAATTAATCCAAAAATAAAACAATAATAATTTCAATTTATTACGGAAGTTTGCAATCAAGTAATGTTAAAAATATATACTTTAAATTGACTCAGAAAATCACCTCGCAATTTTTACCAAAATTACAGAAATATTTGTCGATTACTGATTTTTTTACGAACATTCCAGTATAATTAGCAGAACTGACCGAAAATATCACCGAACTGAGAACCCAATTTAACACTTACCATTGATTAACACAGAAACATTTAAGAGAAATAACAACATATATGTTTAACCTATAATCATAAATCACATTTAACTGATGAGTTTATTGAATCCATCTTATTTTAACATAAACATGATTCTTGAAAAAGAATATTTCATTTGAAAATAGTTCGTAGAAATTTTTAAGAACAAGATAATGAAGATCTAACCTTGTGATATTTTGAAGTCCAGAGTGGGGTGTCCCTTTTGTGGTATGGTAATTCCAATGAAACGAATCCGACGAATTTCCCTGCGACGAATTTTGAAGCGACAAATTTTCCTTGAACCAAATAAACTCAGATGATCAAATTGTTAGCTTGGAGGGATTTACTTCAAGATTCTTAGTCACTTGATTTCATACCTTAAGATCTTTATTCATACAGTTTTGGAACACTTTTGTTAGTGGGAAAAAAACTTTTAAAAATAGAGAGGAGATTAATCCCACTTCATTAGAATTATCTGAACGCGAAGGAATTCCATGGTTGTTAAAATTATCCATTAACTCATCCCTCTGTTTTTCTTATAGATTCTTTACTACCAAAAATCCAAAAATTTTATATTGTCATTATTGCTTAGCTTTTGGAATTATGACTCGTTGTGAATCTCAGGATCTAATCGCCAGATAGTGACCAATAAATACAGCTCTTAATGTCCGAACATTTGAAATAAGAGAAAAGTTAGTTAGCCAGAATTTACAAAGAGATTCTCGTATTGTCTCGTTCACTGACAAAAGAGACAAAAAGAATACAATCTTTGCCCAACAGACAAGAAAGAAAGTGATTTTTTGATGTGCTTTCAACCTGGACGTACTTAAAACGAAAGGCGACATGCTTTCATGAATAAAGAACGAAACTTGTAGTATGTTAATTCTTTGAGATAATCTTTGTGTCATTGACGAAGAGAAAATTTATCTTCCTTTGAAGGTACCTCAGTCATTTTCAGCTTTTAAAACCATCGGCAGTTTTTGCTACGGAAGATCATACGTATAAATATCTTTTGCTTTTGAGACGACTTTGTTTTTTGGGGAATTCTTCCGGCATAGAAATTATATATACATAAGTATGTATATATATATGTATATATATGTGTGTATATATACATATATATATATATATATATATATATATATATATATATATATATATATATATATATATATATATATATATTTATATATATATATATATATATACACAAACACACACACACACACACACATATATATACATACATGTATATATATATATATATATATATATATATATATACATACATATATATATATACATATATATACATATATATATATATATATGTGTAAAGTAAGCAAGATTAAAACAATAATTAGATGAAAATACTTACATATATTTATTCATATATTATTATCACTGATGACAGCGTGACGAATACGTGTTGCTGTCATTATACGATAAATATATGCAGTGCATAATGGAATGACAAGAAGGAAAAATAAAAAAATTGATATTTCGAGAATCTGTTCATAAAATGCAAATATTTGAATAATCCGTGTGTCATAAGATTTGAATATTCTAAGAACTAAAACCTTTCATTACAATTACTTTTTTGAAAATCACACAGGTGCATTTGACCATTAGATAATTTCAAGGTCACTTTTTGAATCCAAAAGTAATGAAAATACAAAAATATACATTGATGAGATTCATTCCATTCTAATTCATCAACATGTACAAAGAAAAAGAAAAAGGAAAATTTTTCCCAAGAAAAAAAATTCTCTTCTCAAAAGAAACAAAAATTCTCCAAGGAAAAAAAAATATCATTATGAACTCTTCTGAAGCCGAAGATGTTTATGCATAAAACCTTACATAGCAAAAATCGCCAATAATTTAAAATACTGAAAATGTCCGAGGTACCTTCAACGAAAAATTGCTGGAAATTCTGGTATGGAAATGGTCAAGATTTGGATAGCCCAAAAAAGGCATAAATCATATAAAACATTTTCTCCAAGTAATTTTTATATCAAGAATATGAAAGTTTATGTTCCTCAAGTACAAATGAAGACAATTTCAAGAACTCATTAAGATGTTTGCAAAAAATGATTTATTTATTAATGAGTGATGCAACATATCTCATCCCTGACGTACAAAATGATCAGATAGAGTCATTATCAGCCGAGGTTCTATCAAAGATAACAGCTGAAATCAAGATGCTGAAGTACTAAACAATAATTGCTGATTCTACTATTGATATCTACAGAACTGAGCAATTTTCTTTATCCTTGCGATACGTAACAGTGGAACAATTTATTCAATTCAACGAATTATCAGGAGCAAGGTCTGAACATTTTCTCAACTTTCGGTGTTCGAGAACTTAAGGCTATCAATAACTATGTGTTACAGTCAGACTTACCGTGTTGGGTGAAATATCTGGTCCCCAGAAAAAGATTAGGGAAGTCACCACAAATGCATTCTTCACGCACCGCTGTACACATAATCTAAATCTAGTTCTAATTGATGCCGTAAGAACCAATATTCAAACCCAGTTGCCTCCTTAAACTCTAGAAAGTATCTATACTTTTTTGGCAGTTTACCTCATCTTTCAGTACTTAATGCTGACTCAAAAGAAATATCGTGAAAATAGATGGTCACCCAGAAAGTCAACAGAAAAGTCAGTCTTGCTCAATCTACCAGCACGAGTAGTCGCTTCGCAAAAAAAAAAATCTGGAAGGTGCAATGAAAAAACTCTCTCTGAGGCAAAGAGTATACTGGAAATCCTCTGTACTCACGAATTCTCAATTCATGTATTCTGGATTAAAATGCTTGGTAAGGTTTTCAATTTATCTGTATATTTACTGGAAAGTGGTCTAGATCTGGTCAGGGGTTCTCATTTGATTCAGCTCGTTAAAGGGAATTTGGAAAACATGCAAAATCAGTATGAATCTAAATTCAGAGAGATAGAGAATGAAGCAACGAAGAATGTAAAAAGGAAAGATTCCATCATTAAATTGTCGACGATGAAAGAATATTTTATGCTCGGAAGAAATTCATTCATGAATCCTACTCAATTAGATCCTGTCATAAATAGTGTTGCTAAAAGCTTTGAACATTTCAAAAATGATGTTCCAAGTTTAGTGTTTTAGATCCGAAGAATTTCGACGACGCAGATAATAGGAACAAATTGGAGATTTTAGCCAACACGTACTCAGAGGTCATCCAAAGTCCAACTGAAAACGTACAAGTTTCTCTCATTCAAAGACATTTACAAGGAGATAATAAGCTCTGGCAGTATGACAAAATCAAATGCAGAGAAACTGGCCATCAACAATGTACTTAAATTCAGGATCACCAATGACATGTGTTCCATATTCCTAACCTGTCGACATTGTACCTCATTTTCTAACCCTACTAATAACCGGTGCTGTGACGGAACGATCCTTAAGCCGTACCTTCGTCCTACAATGGGCTATGATAGATGTCTGAGTTAGTTCTGCTCTCCATTGAGGTAGATTATGATAAAGTGATAACTTTACAAGACTGGAGCCTAGACGAGAAAGGCTGTTAAAGTTGCTTCATAAATTTACATATTGCTTCGTTTTGTTTTCATTTTACATCTAAAACATCAAATGATCAAATGACACATTTTTTATTATCTTTTGATTTTAAATGCAATATAGATACATGAACTTAATAAAAAGAAATCATTACTGTTTTTTTTTAATGTGAGTGATTAACATTGAGATTATTGCTTGTCACAGTGCCTTTTTATGTGCTCTTTCCCTCGAAGTTTAAAACCTAGCTACACCACTTGAAGACAGTTGGATATATATATATATATATATATATATATATATATATATATATATATATATATATATATATATATATATATATATATATATATTACCGGCAGCTGTTTAGCTCCCTGGTTAAAGCAACGCTTCGCCATCAGTTGCAGATTCGATTCCTACAGCAACCTCTATTTCTTTAATTGTTTTTTCTATTCATGGTACATTCAACGTGTAATAACGGGAGATCATTTCAATAAAATATAACGCAATCTATAATTATTCTGTCGGATCATATTCCCATTTCCTAATAACATATATATGTGTGTGTGTGTATATTTGTGTGTTTATTACGTTGTTCAGAAAGTAATGTCGCAATTTTGTAGGGGAATGTAAACCTAATCAAATGTAATGGTTACCTTTAAGGTATATGTCGGTGTTTAAAACAGAATTTTAATCTTGAAAATTCATTCCCAAAACAAAAATGAAATTCAAACCTGAATATCATGTGGTTTAGAGAATGTCAGCAATAGCAACAGAAAAAAAGGGTAAAACACTCGCATAGTCCTATGGTCGTACAAATCAGTATTTATGACTGTAACTTAAAGGTACAGGTATTATTACTAATTTTGACTAGCTTTTACTTCCATCCTAACTTTCAATTGCTTTTTATCACAACTTTGAATAGAACCGTAATCCCACAGGTATGTTTGGGAAGATGGATCAATAAACTGGATGATTTTTCCTGTTTCCTTATCCATAACAATAGACACTTCCACTTGAAGGAAACAATTTAGCCGACGAAAGTATCTCCTATCCACTATTTAGAACAATGGATTATTTCACTGAAACAATAAGAAATTCTCTTCTTGTCAAAAATTATATAGTAATTCGAATATGTCAGTGAAGTCTTTTACGGAGATCAAATGCTATAATGTGTACGTGTGTGTTTATGTAATAAATGCGTTCAGGACACGTGTTATCTTTACCGCCCAAATATTAATGAAACATATCTATTGTTGTAATCCACTGAATTGGAATTGACGAGGCCAAAGACTGATGTAAATAGACTGAACGCAGGCCCACCGGAAATCTCAGGTCTTTTTTTTTTTTCTTGAGCCATGAGTGACACAGATTTTGTAAGTATATGAATGTACTCACTGCGATCTAAAGAACCGAGTGTTCGGTCACAGACCTAAATTGAATCACAATGTATTTTTGTTTTGTTTGCATGAAGACCTAGCGTGTGTTTGTGTGTCTGTATGTGAACGTTTGCATGTGTATGCGTGTATATGTGTATGTGTGCACGAGCATGCAATGCGATACACACATTCAACACACACACATATACACACACATGCACACTGCACACTCACACACACACACACAAACACACACACACACACACATATATATATATATATATATAAATATGTATACGTTTACAAGCCAGGAGGGCATTTTCCAAATTTGGGGGGACACGGGCCCTGCTGAAATTTGGACAAAACGGGTTAAATATCGGACAAATCAGTGCTATCACCCCCATGAATAGAACGAGTACATATGTGTTGTTGAGCTGATTCTAACGAATATCACTAACTAGGCACTAAAGTAGGGACATCTTACCTCTTTCGAGTTGTTGAGAAATAAATACATTTTTTTTGTTTTTGTGGTCGAAACTCAAACAGTTGCAGATTTTTAGTAAAAAATGATAATGATGATGATGATGATAATGATGATGATGATTATTATTATTATTATCATTATTATTATTATCATTATTATTATTATTATTATTATTATTATTCATTTGTTGTATCTCTCGTTCGTTCGCGCCAGTGCAGCGGAAATTGCCGATGATTGTCGAATATTGCCGAAGTTTTTTCCTGCCTCAGCCCCCACCCCCCCGACGCCCATCTGGTGCGACATGGGAACCACTTCAGCGGGTAATGTGTAGAATGTTTAAACTAGAGAAGTTATTACAGTGCCCTAGTTCAACAGAGTTATTTGTGTGAAAGTGAGAAGAGAGAGAGAGAGAGAAAGAGAGAGAAAAAAAAAGGAGAGAGAAAGAGGGTGAGAGGGTGACATCACGAGGGAGGGGAAGATATACATGCCTGTTGAAAGAGTATTTGCAAGGAGAGAAAGAAAGGAAGGAAAAGGAGAGAGGATATAGAGAAAGAAAAGAAGAGAAAAAAAAGAAAGAAAAATGTTTAGTGGCACTGAACAAAGAAGGAGCGGAAGGATAGTTATGATGCATAACAAAATAAAAGAAAGGAAGAGGAAGAATGAAAATATCGAACGAGAAAAAAAGAGAAAGAGTTAGTGAAAAAAAGGAAGAATGTGTGAAAGAAAAGGGAAAAAATGATTACAAGAATGAAGAAAAGGAAGAAAAAATGAATGAAAGAGAAAAATTTAAAGAATTGACGAATGTAGTGAGGGAAAGAAAGAAAGAGGATGAAAAGAAAGAAAGAGAGGGACGGGAAGTAGGAAAGAGGAAAGATCGGGGAAAGACTGGGAGAATAACAAAAGAGAAAGGAAGGAAAGGAGAGAGAAAGAAGAGAGAGAAGGGGAACGGAAAAGAGGAAAGAGGAGGAAGAAAAATTATTAATGAGTAGAAAGAAGGGAAAGATTACGAAATAACAAAGGATTAAAGGGAAAGTAAGGTAGAGAGGGGAAGAGGGAGAGGAAAGAGGGGGAAAGACTGACAGAATAACGGAAACAGATGAAAGAAAAGAGAAAGAGAAGGGGGAGATAAGAGAGAGAAAGAGAGGGGCTGAAGGAACAATAAATACATGAAAAGAAGAAAATTAAGTAAGACTGCGGAAAGAAATAGAGAAAGAGTGAATAAATGAAGTGAAGGAGAGAAAGGAAGAAAGAAGAAAGGAAAGACAGGAAGAGGACGAGAAATTAAAGGAAAAGAAAGGAATTAATGAAGGAAGAGGGAGTGAGAAAGATATCTTCTGGTTCTGGGTGGGGAGAGGCTGGAGATGTGGGGTCTGTATGAGAAGTGGGTGATAGATTGTAAGTGACGTACATGTGACATGGTCTGCAAAAGGTTATTTTGGACTGGAAGGGAGGGGGTAGACAGGGACAGGGGGCGGATGAGATACGGTAGGGTCGGGGAAGAGATAAAGATGGTAGAGGTGTTGAGTAAAGAGGCAGAAAGAATTTCACAAAAAAGATAGGGACGGAGACCGGGTTATATATATATATATATACATATATATATATATATACATATATATATATCAAAGAGAAAGCAGAGGAAGAAAGACAAAGAGAGAGAGAGAAAAAGAAAGAGAAAGAGAAAGAGAAGGGTTGGGAATGGAAGAAAAATAGATATGTAGAAAGATAGACCGAAAATAGGAAGAGAAAAACCAAAAAGAAGAGATGAAAACTAAAAAAGAAAAGAGGGATGATATATACGGGGTGAAAGAAAGAAAGAAAGAAAGAGAGAAAGAAAGAAAGAGAGGAAGAAATGGATGGAATAAGTGAGAGAGAAAGAAGAAAAATGTAAAAAAAAAGAGAAAAATGTGAGTGAGAATGAAGTGATTAACAAAAGCAAAGAGAGTCTGAATACGAGAGAGAAAGAGAGATAGGAAAAAAGGAAGAAGGGACAAAAGAAGAAAGAAGAGAGAAGGGGGCATAGATAAGAAAGACAGGAGAAAAAAGTGAGGAAGGAGAATGAGTGAGAAATAATGGAAAGGAAGGAAGAGACACTGAGATCGGGACTAGAGAAAGAAAGAAAGAGAGAGAAAGAAAGAAAGAGAGAAAGAAAGAAGGAAGGAAAGAAAGAAAGAAGGAAAGAAAGAGAGAAAGAAAGAAAGAAAGAAAGAAAGAAAGAAAGGAAGTAAGGAAGAAAGAAAGAAAGAGAGAAAGAAAGACTATTATAAATGAACGAATTATCTATGGTGGAGGTAAAGGAGGAGAGGGCAGTGCTCTCAGCTTGCTCAGTTGATAGCGTCACAAGCACAAGTCAAGCAGGACGTCGCCCACCCTCAGGGTTGATAGCCTGGGCTGAATGGGGTTGGAAAGCCGGCTGACTATGGCACGGCAGCAGCCCCCACCCACCGCTGGACACGCCGAGAAGGGGCCTCTTAAACCAACAGCCAATCACAGTGGAGCCTTTATGACCTCTGACGTTTGCAAATGACAAGTTACCGACTTGGGGACTTTATCTTGTGAGTTCAGATACGAACAGATGGACGAACAAGGGGGAGGCAAGAGAGAGAGAGAGACAGACAGACAGAGAAAAAGAGAGAGGGAGGGAGAGAGAGAGACAGGGAGAGAGAGAGAGATTATAAATTATACATCACTAAAAAAAAAGGAGAAAAAAAATAAAGGTTGAGGAGGAAAAAGATTGAAATAAAATATAAACTACTCACAAAAAGCAAGAGAGGGAGAGTGCATGTCTGCTATAGATAGATAGGAAAACTCTTTCTCTCTCTCTTTTTACACACACACATATATGTATATACATATTTATGTATATATATATATATATATATATACATATATATGTGTGTGTGTGAGTGTGTGTGTGTGTGTGTGAATATAAATATATATGTATGAGTAAATATATGTGTGAATATACATGTATATATATATTCATGCGTACATATATATATATATACATACATATATATATGTGTGTGTGTGAGTGTGTGTGTGTGAGTGTGTGTGTGTAAATATGAATATATATATGTATGAGTATATATACATGTGTGTGTATATATATATTTATATATATATATATAAATACGTACATATATATATATATATATATATACATATATATACATATATATATATATGTGCGTGTGTGTGTGTTTAGATATAAATATATATATGTATGAGTATATATATATATGTGTGTGTATATATATATATATATATATATATATATATATATATATATATATATATATATATATATATATATATACATATATATATATTTAAAACGAGAGGGAGATATAATTAGATGACGAGATTTAAATCTATTGTACACAGTATATATCTGTTACATATATATATGCATGTGTCTTACACTTTCACTCGTAGATATATATATCTTGGCTGTTCATGTATATCTATTTATCAATATATGTATGCATATATGTATCTATCTATCCATCTCTCTCTATATATATGTATATATGAATATATGTATACATACATATGTATATATATATGTATATATGTATATATATATGTGTGTGTGTGTGCGTATGTTTCATCAAACAGAATCAACATTTCTCAAACATATACACTCTGTGTGTGTGTGTGTGTGTGTGTGTATGTACTCTAAAAAGCTTCAGAGCCTTAAACACTAAACATTTTTGTATCACTTCAGTCACTTATCTCCCAATATCTCTCAATGCAATTTATGTAATTTTCTACAGTCTTCTTTATCTCTCTCTTACGTATACTTGATTATAAATCTGTTATATCACTTTGGATTTTCTGTCAAATAATATATCCATTTCTTAATGATATATATACAGAGAGAGAGACAGACAGACAGACAGAGACAGAGAGAGAGACAGAGGCAGAGGGAGAGATAGACAGATAGACAGGGATAGACAGAGAGAGGAGAGAAAAAAAGAGAAACGAGGGAAGAGAGAGAAAGAGGGACTGACGGACGGAAAGGGTGTTCAGTTTATTCACAAAAATATCACGAGACTATGATATTACAGGTAGAGAGAAAAAAAATGGAAAAAAAAAGAATAATTAAGAAGAAACGTTCGGATACTCTGTCCGCCCACGCAGAAAAAAAAAATACGTAGATCTCAAAGATCTCATGAGTACTTAACTGACCGCGAGCGGAAAGGGCTCGATTTTGGATTCAGATTTAAAACCAACCCTTTCTCAAATGTTTCAACCCTGGTTGACTTAACAAGTTCTAACTAGACTGACCTTAGGGAGGAGGGTTTATATCGATCGGATTTGATATATTTTTCCTTCAACTCACTCTCCATCCCCTTTCTTTCTACACCCCCTCTCTCTCTGTCCCTCTGTCTCTCAATATATATATGCATATATTTGCATATATATATATATATATATATATATATATATATATATATATATATATATATATATATATATATATATATATATATATATATATATATATATATGCGTGTGTGTGTGTACAATACATATATATATATATATTACATATATATTACATATATATTACATATATATATATATTCAATTCAAATATACGTATGTGCAAGTGCGTGTTTATGACATATATATATATATATATATATATGTATATATATATATATATGTATATATATATATATATATATATATATGCGTGTGTGTGTACAATACATATACATATATATATATATATGTATATATATATATATATATATATATATATATGCGTGTGTGTGTGTACAATACATATACATATATATATATATATATATATGTATATATATATATATATATATATATATATATATATATATATATATATATATTCAATTCAAATATATGTACGTGCAAGTCCGTATATATATATATATATATATATATATATATATATATATATATATATATATATATACATACTGTCCTTGTAATTCTCGGATATCCTATACTAAAAATTAAACATTACCTCCAAAAATCAAATATTACAAAAAGGGAATAGTCTGACAGTACCTAAAAAAGGCCATTTGTGTCTTGGTTTCAAAATCTTAAAATAATAACTTGTAACATTTTTGTTTCCAGAGATGACTGAATTTTCGTAGATTAATGAAAAGTGGCCCTTTTTAATTTATGTTTTGTTATTTATCTTGAAGTTATTGTCGTTAATTAAACCACAGTAGTATCGTAGATTTTGAAACAAACCAGACTGCTTATATATAAATATGTACATACATATATATATATACATATATATGTATATATATTTGAAAAATTTTCCCACAGAAAAGCATTATATATATATATATATATATATATATATATATATATATATATATATATATATATATATATATATATATATATATATATATACGTGTGTGTGTGTGTGTGTATGTAATTCATTCGAATGAACGTACAAACACTGCAATCTGATCCTAAATCAGAGGCTCAGGGATCAATACTTTGATCCAAGGTAGAGGGCACAGATGTTCTGTAATACCGATCCATAAAACCGGATTTGGATTTTGTAAGGTTCGATTCTATGTCAAGCCTGAAA
>OY735236.1:26707053-26759553 GCA_963457665.1 Thysanoteuthis rhombus | reverse complement strand
CTGTTCCAAATAGGGAGGGATATTTTTTTTTCAGCAAAATTGTTACGTACAGAAAAAGTGGAAGAGAAAATTGTTACATCAGAGTTGTAATGTGCTGTGTTTATGTGATTCAAGATCAATGCACTGTATGGAAATGCAATTAGGAAATGTATATATATACTCATATATATAGATCTATATACTTGTACATATAAACGTACATTTATATATGTTCGTTATTTACGTTTAAGGTCATTTTGTGACACATATATATGTACATGCACATCTATACACATACATGCACGCACACACACGCACACATAAATATAGTTTGTAATGTATTTTCAATTCGTTAGAAAAAAATTAGAAAACAGATTTTATCCATTGTCGATTTTTAATCTCAATGCTCAATAATTAACACAGTAAATAGAGCTATTGATATATAAAAATAAGAATTACAAGAATATATACCCAGTGAATGTTAACATTTCGCGCATACTGCACTCATCAACAACCTGCAAATACTTGCAGTAATTATTTCTACACACCCCATATATATATATATATATATATATATATATATATATATATATATATGATCTAAACCAAGATTAAAGAACAATTGTAATCCATATTCAAATATCTTACTTTATATTTACTTTTCATCAGTTGAGATTAAAGTGTCATGTCTTGGACTTATAAATCTTTAAGATAGATAAATATAGCGAGTATTATCAACGTTTCTTTTCCATAAAGGCTGTGTTCTCTTTTTAAAACTGGAAAAACCAGAGAGAGAAAAAAAAACCTTCCTGTTAAAAAAAAACGGAAGTGTTCCCAGAATTCGCAAGGGAGAGAAAAAAATTCAAATTTAAAATTACTCGCGTAGAACGAACATTATCATTCGGGTATGTAAATTGACGTTCAGGTATGTGAACTGTCATCCGGGTGTGTGATTTTTTTCTAATTCTTACGACGGAAGTAAGGGGGAAAAAGTTAATGGTGATTGTGAACGAATTCATTGTCTTTCCTCAGAAATCTTTGAAAATTCCTCTGCACGATTAATGATGGTATCATCTACCATCCCCGCCTTCTAAGTAGAGCTTCAGTAAGGCCCCTTCTCACTTTGGCCCCCATGCTCCCACCCTTTGTTGAATAAAATGAAGTTACGTTAAGTCACGTAAAATAGCATATCAATGGGCGTTAGCTGAATCCCCTCGGGTGAAGGGGTTGAAAGATGGAACCTTATCATAAATATAAATCATAATGGTTCTTTACATTTGTATAATGTACCCATATAAATGATGGCATTATTCTTCGCCGATAACAGGGTCGCTGGTTAGATATATTCCGAATATTCTTTCGAAAAATGGCAGCGGGCGACCATGTTTATATGGTCGTACTACGTTCAATGTATTTAATATTACGATCTATAAATTATTTATAAAATCTGTGCAAAGGCCCTGAATATCATCCCAAACACTCGCATGTACCCTCAATTAAAACATTTTGGTACACTTGGGTTTTCTCACCTTCTTCATGGTCCCCTCAGGCCTACTCAGTCTAACGGTTAATCTTCTACTAAAAGTAAATAATAACATAGATATTAAATTAGTAGTATAAATAAAGAGAACTTATTCACCTTAAGCAAGAATTTATTTCAGTTTTGAGCGCACCCCTGACACCTTTGAGTCAAAGAAACAATTATTATGTCATAGCAGAGCAAAGAATTTTAGTTAATCTCATAGCTTTGAGATCTTGGAGTATTTATATAAATAATTTTAATATCAGTGCGTCTGTGTATTACATATGTACGTATGCTTATATATATATATATATATATATATATATATATATATATATATATATATATATATATATATATATATATATATATATATATATATATATTCAACAATCTTGATTGATATGATACTCTTCCACTTGTGTGTGGGGGCTGTGCAAGCAGGTGCGTGTGTATAGATACTAGTTATTTCGGGAAATCTACCTATATATGTGAGTGTGTGTGCGTGTTATGTATACATATATATACGTATATACACGCACAGAGTTTATATATATATATATATATATATATATATATATATATATATATATATATATATATATATATATATATAATACAAATAAGGAATACAATATAATATAATACAATATATATACATGTATTATTCATATATAATCATACATGTATGTTTGTGTTTATTATATATATATATATATATATATATATACGTACACACACATGTATATTCTTATTTATTTATATATGTATTTTTCAATATACATTTTAATATATGTAAAATCTGTTGCTTCTAGTGACTACTATTCATTAAATATGAAAAGATCGAATGAAGCACAATCATGTGTTTTTTTCATGTTGATGTTTTTTTACTTATATAAATAGGTGTAAGTAAATATTTACACCCAGAACTTTTAGCGAAGACACACCCATCTTCATTTTATACGTCGATATGTCACATGGCCTATACGTGACAGGTGTGCAAGTAAAAATAAATGATGCTTATATTCTTTTTTGTACTTGAACTCTACAAACGAGTATCCCCATCTTTTTGTTTCAGTCAGTACCTCTCTGACTGAAAATCAGGAATCAATTCAGAACAAGCCTGATCGAAACTGAAGATGATTACTAATAATCTACATGTATCATAGATGAAAATATGAAAATATTTTTTGTATAAATCTACTTATATATTAGAATTAAATAAGTCCGTGTTTATCTGTATAATATATTTTCATTAATGTCCGAGACTTATCAATTTAGCTCAGTTTGATAGGAATCAACTTATCCTGAGTCCAAGTCACTGTATGAGGGAGTGTTTTTTACAGATCGGTTTACACTCCTAATTTTTATGGGAATTGTTCTGCAGATTCAGTTTAATAGTTTGACAATGTTATTCAGTCAACAATCTACTCTGGTCAGGGGACGAACTTACCCTCACTGAATTACTAGATGCAACATACTCTTGAAGTAGGCCGCAGGATACATCTTATAAAAATAACAATTATAAAGATACTAGTCCGAATTATTTTACCACATCTCGGAATTTCAGATGGATCAAATTCAAAATCCGAATCCCAAAATTAATTCTAATCAAAAGCGCAAATTTTCAGATTACACCGTAATTGAACAAGCGTAGTGATCGAAGATGGTAAAGGTCACTATCTTTTTTTCATTTTATTTATGTGTACGTCTGTTTATGTGTTTGTATGTTCCAGCACTCCAGGTCAAACCGTTTTGTCTACAGACTTGAAATTTGGTATCAGCACTCCACTAAACCTTTTCTAGCAACATTTTTTTTGGGCCTCTTTTGGCCTTTTTTAGTGCCATGTTTTGACGGGTTTATTAATAACGCCTACATCCTCCAAAATCTAGATATTTCTAGATGTTTTTCAATTTTTTAAAAGATGTTTGCCAGAGCAAAAAATGAGTGATGTCATAAGAAGAATTTATTCTGACCGTGATTTTAGATCCTTTGTAATTTCTTGCCAACTGTTTGTGAGAATGCGCATTCTTAACATTGACTGCTGACTCAAGATCACCAAAATTATTTTGAAACCAGCCCCGAAGAATATTAAGCCACGGTTTGATCTATTTATCTTCAGGGCCGAAGCCAGAGAGAGCGAGAAATGTTGGGGCCTGATGGGGTTTTTGGCTCCTTGGGGATCCCACTTCAGCATTTAGTGAGATTTGATGAAAAAAGAAAATTTTCAATGAATCGACATGCAATATCACTTAAAAGCGTTACTGACAGAATAGGACTATTACATATTTTTTAAATGTGTCCACTATATTCTTCAATTTTCGAACGTGGATGATGGTAACACTCAGATTTACTCACGTGTTTTTGTTCAGAACGCTAATCTGGAATCCTGATTCGAAACCTTAACCCTAGATAAAACACGTAGATAAACTTGGATTTTACCTAAATAATAAATGAATACCTCCTCTGGAATTGGAACAGAAAAGAGGGTTGATTGATTTACAAAATGCCACCAATATGTTAGTTAGAGTTACCATAAGAGATAGCTATACAAGAACTTGATAATTGAGTTCCCCAAAAATACCCATAAAGAAAATGTAGAATAGCTCTTTATCGCATACTTTGAACTTGAATCTTGACTGTGAAAACTACATATACGCTAAAACCTTTTCACAAAATTTGATTTCTTACCCTTCAGTTGTTTGACCACACGAACGATTTGAAAAAGCTTGGTTGAAACCCAAATTCAAATAGTTCTTTTTTCCTGCTCGTAACCCTTCTGCCTTTGGGCACAACATAGCAAACGGTCATAGAAAGTGTCGTTTGATTTTTCCATGTTGTGATCTGATGTGCATCAAATCGGTTAGCACGGGTCGGTGCCTGATTTGTAACCGGCTCTGGTTCCTTCCCAGCAGGAAACAAGATTTTTCAAATCGTCCGTGTGGTCACACAACTGAAGCGTAAAAAGTCAAAATTTGTGGAAACGTTTTAACGCATCTGTAGTTTCTACAGTTAAAAATTCCAGTTCAAAATCTCAATGCAAAAGTTACTCCAAGTTTTCATTGTGTGTATTTTTTTCGGAACACACAATATACTTCATCTTGGCAAATAAAATAAAATCTATGAGATTCTAAAGAATCCTGCCAACGTGTGTTCCCGGCATTGGCTTCGCTTATTTTTTCTCCATTACACCACGTGACGCATTTGTACGTCAGAGATAATACGCAACATACCACAGAACGTATATGTGTATTGCGTGGCAGTAAACGTGTTGATTTGCATATCTTTTGAGAAATTCTCCTATCGGCTGTGTTTCTGGAGTCATGGGTTCAATTCCTGGCTCCGAAGGAAATGATACTCGGTAGATATTGCATACCTTTAGCTTGGTTTGTTCAAGGCCATAATGGTGGAGCTCTCAACTGTTTCCGACATTACCCTGCTAACATTTGCTCCATGGAAGTAAGAATCGAACCCCTACATTTGCAGAGGTCAGCAAGTCCATCTTACTAATTATCCTATACGCCCGGGGGTTAATTTAGCTTAGCCAGACACAAGGTCACGATTGTTGGGTACCCAGTGAGACTCGACCGCAATGGCATTTACTTATAAAGTAAGCTTTTTAACCCTTTCTCTACGGCAGGTACCTTTACTCATCAAGTCTGACACAAGGCTAGAAGGGAGACACTCACTGATGACCAAAATCATCGATCTAGCACAGAGGTCGTCAAACTACGACCCGCAGCCCAAATCCAGCCTGCCAACCTATTATTCTTTAAAAATATTCTTTTTTTTCCCTCTGATATCATGTATTTAGTCACCTCTGTCTATCAACATGGTATAAAAGTGCCAAATTAATTTAATATAAGATTTGTGAGAAGGTGGACAGTGCAGTAAAGAAGACTTGCTTAAATTTGTGGGGGGATCCAGGAATTCTTTCCCCACGATATCTCCCAGAGTTCTCAATGAATCGCAATGTAATTCTTTCCCCACGATATCTCCCAGAGTTCTCAATGAATCGCAATGTAATTTTGTGGTGATGTCGTCAATATGCTAAGAAGAGATTCAGTTTTGGGAAAGATCCGTCCATGAATAACTCCCCAACATCGTTGTTATATGTTCACACCACATAATATCGTCACAAGATATCTTCAAAAGTTCTCAATGAATATCAATGACATTTTTTCTTATTCTTGAAAGATGATTTTGAATTACTTTTTTTATATCATTATCAATATAATTGAAAAGGTCTTTTTTGTGTAATGCATAACAAGACTGACAGGGCGAAACCCCGCTTCAACTATACCGACCAAATATGATTAATGTAACTTTTGTATTATATATATATATATATATATATATATATATATATATATATATATATATATACAACGAATAAAAAATGACTAAGATGTATATTTTTGTATATAAATGAATGTATTAATTAGAATGAAATAAGCCTTAGCGTATCTGTATGTCAAATATTCGTTACTTTAACTCAACCTTACATATAACTTCCAGACAATCAATTAGCCATGAATTCAAATCGAGGTGGTTTTTACCTGGTGAGGATTGTTGTTGTTGTTCTTGTTACGGTAGGAAAACAAAGTCAACTCTAGACTTAGTAGTGAGTTTGGGAAAAGTTTTAAATAAAAGCATAGTTGATGCAATCAATACAATTTACAAAAAATTAAAACTTCTCATATTAAAAAAGATAAAAAATTACTAATCATAATTTTAAAAGACAATCAGAAGATATAAATCAATTAAGATTAGAGTAATTCAACTTTCTACTGAACCAAATCGTCCAAGATCAACTGTTACATCAACCATTGAAAATACCTCCATAATAATACATTTGAAAAAAACATTTTAGAAAAGACAGATATTGGTGATCAGAACAAGGGTGTGATAAAATGATTTTGTGCCTCGTAACGCAGAATTTGCCCCACAAGTACCTACGCTAAAATTTTGTTAATGGCACAACTTGTTCTTAACTGAAATTTCGAATCAGTCAACCAATAAAGAACTAAATGGGACTTTTTGCATTCAAAGTTTCCATTGATGTCCCCTTTGAGTGATCCACTAGAATGTCTGTCCCTTTCGTTGTTTTGAACACTTGTGCCCTCCCCCATGAACCATAAGGCAGCGTTACCATGCTTTTCCACGCCCTAGCCTGAAGCAGTTTATCGATTATATCTTTTATAACTGATTATTTTTAATGATTGGTAGTCAATATTGGAAGGTTAAGTTCATTGGAAATACTTGATATACTGGGAGGGTTATTCGGCTACCTAAATATAAACTCAATTTGTGACGGTATATGAATTCTATTAGTTACACCAAACCCATAATTCTATTCATTAGAATATGATCATTAGATGTAAACACTTCTGGTGTGATTGTACTGATTTTAGTTCTGTACATCAGTGGTCTCCAACCCTTTTTTCATGATATGAACCCCAAATATAACCGAGAGACTTAGAAAGGACACTTGAACTTGATATCAGATCAGATAAACTGAAATGGGCCATACTTGGGGAGAATGACATTTTCATTGCTCTGTTTGTTTAATAAAGACGAACTTAAAGTATGAAAGAAAGTGACTTGCTGTATTTTTCAGTTGAGAGCGATTACAATGTAATGTTTGATTAGTTAAAAGAGAGCGTAATCGATAACGAAAGTTGATATAGAGAAACAAAATTATCTTTTTTGATATTTTTCTTGCAAGCATATATTTTTAACATCACTTTATCTCATTTCTTTATTGCGATAGTTGTATTCTTTAGAAAAAAATTTATCTTACGATCACCGGAAAGTAGAAATGGTTTGACATAGTTCGCAAAATTATTTTTTGTCAAAACCGAAATTCTAGTAATATTAACGTTTGCGTAATATATACAATTTTGCTTGAAACTCTGTCAAACTTCACGAACCCCATCAGAACCCCCTTTTTTTTTTCACGAACCCATGAAAAAACTCAAGTTGGTGATCACTATTGTATATCTTTCCTTTAAAAAATGGCCGATATTTCAACTCTTTGAATGAGTGGTTTTAATTCCGGCCAATCTGTACCATAATGTCGGCCACCTAAATTTGGGGTGTAACAACATTTATTCAAGCTACCCGTCGAGGGGTCATATTTAATGGGGGGATTCTGGTGTTTATGTTCGCAACGATTTGCAGTCATCACAAGCTTAGTATTACTCATCTCTTATCGCTACACAGTAATTTCCCTTTCTGAAGGTAAGTGTTGCCATAATACAAACCGTAGATTCAAAATTTGAATTCATTGACTCAAACTAGTACCCATATACTGTAATTATGCTGATATTTTTTCTCGAGAGCTTTGACCCGAATTCATAAAATCACTTTCTGGGGAATATACAAGGGGCCAATATTACCTCTACTGAATTATACCGATATTAGGGTTACTCTATAGTTTTTTAAAAGACATTTTTTGAATTAGGGTAAAAGTTCTCAAGAAAAATATCATCGTAAATACGGCATATGGTTAGTATTTTGAGACAATAAATTCAATTTTCTGAGGTTACACTTTGCGATACTGTAACCCTTACCTTTAAAGACGGGATTGTTACTGTCTAACGATTTTAGTTCAATGAATTTATGCAAGCGATCACTGTTAATTGTTGTGAAAACAGGGTTCTGGTGATTCCTGTTAAACAAACCCATCGATTGGCATCTTAAATAAATTAACCCTGTTTAAATTTTTCAAGTCCTCAAACTCCCACATCTTTAGGTGGTTGACATTAGGATACGTTTCTATTTAATCCAGGGGCTCTTGGCCTGGGGTAGTTTTACACCTTGGGATATGGGGGAACACATTCTGGGGGTATGAGAAGCAAATTCTGAGGTTATACGATGCGAAGGGAAAGATGAAAAACTCTTATTACGAAATATTTTACATACTGTTAATAATGGAAATAATTCTAGTTGGTGTGAGAAATGAGTTCGTGGGTATTGTTTTGATTTAATGTATTTTTTTCATTTGTTTAAGTTTATTGTGTGTGTGTGTGTGTGTGTGTGTGTGTTTCACAACGATGATGATGACGACGATGATGGTGCATATTTCGATGGTCAGGTGAAGAGGATATGGGGACATAATGGACGGTGCCCTAGGGGTCTGAAACCGGAAAAGGGTTGAGACCTCCCTCTCTATGCTGTGTGATTATAGTGGAAGTTATGTATCGGCTGTCTTATCAGGACAAAAGCGAGCGTGCCTTTGGCAGTGGGAGCAAGATGACTGTGTGTCCTTTGCCGCTGTGGCTGGTATCAGAAGTGTGAAAAAATCATTCTCATTGATTCTTTATCTTTAACATTACCGTTAAAAGAATTGGATTAGATTCAAAGACTTACCATAAATAAAGAAAGTCTAATTCAATTATGACTAGTATTGAGAAAAGTCAAACATTTCAAGAGTTGGTTCGGACGATTGAATTCCTTTTTGTTGTTTATATTGTCAACACGGCGTTTTGGACGATCCAATCTCCAGCCCTCTTCAGGTGCAACACCCGAATGTGATGATGAAGAAGGCTGTAGAATTGATCGGCCGAAATGTTGTGTATAACAACCTAAGCAACAAAAAGGAGTTCAATCGTCAGAAAAACATCATTGAATGTTAATGAACCGAAAACTCTTATAGAATTCAGTCTAAAATAGTTTCTTCGTTCTCTGTAGACAATATTTGATACGATTTAAAATAAATAATTACAAGCTCAGCTGCTTCAAGATCAAACACCACTCCACTAAAATATGTTATAAATATGCGTATGACAGTGAGCCTTTACATTATAGAGATGCATTATCAACAAAGAAATGTTAACTAAAGATGTAATCGAACAAGATTGGCTGCCACAAAGTCAAAGTCCATTCCAGCTTCTATTCCGACTGTAGATGACTGCTCCAACACTTTTATTGTATATATAACGTCATCAGATCGGTTTTGAAATGTTGCTAGACGGCAGTTCATTAGGGATGAATAAATGAAAATAATTAGATTTTTTCCAATTTATCTGATCATATAACATATCAAAAATCATAGAAAAAAGCTTTTGTGTATATGTATTCATTTATAAGAAAGAGATAAGCGTGTGTATGACAAATTTTAATGGCAGTTTGCTACTTGTCGATTTAGTTCAATCAGTTAGTAATGTTTTCAAATCACATTGAGGAAGTTCTGAATTTTACATGGTGATTTACATCCCCTCATTTCGTTGAGAGTTGTTCTTGTTTCGCAGGGAAACAAAGTCAACTCTCGGCTTTGTACTGGAGTTTGGCAGAAAATATAGTCATCTTAGTTTTACTTAAAATCTATATTAGACGGTAAGTCGAAAGAAAATTTGGTGGCCTCCTGAGAAGGTTTCTCCAAGACAAGAACCCATTGCAGATAATAAGAACAGAACTACAAGTAGATGACAGCCAATGAGAATTGAACTCACTACAATGTAGTATGGGGGCTACGACACGATCTCGCTAACCCTTGCTCTACGGCAGACGACAACGCAGCAACGGTCGTTATAAATACTCCTTTTTGGTATTCAAACGATTGGTCTTTTTTTTTTTTTCAATGTCTTTTTTTCTTCATTATTGTTGGACATAGACCTTCCCAAAATAAGTGTAAGATATGGAGGTGGGGAGTTATGGGCCTCATCCTGCATCACTGGTCCGTGACGTGTTACACAAGGTCATAAGTGCAAAGTGAACTCAGCCGGAGTTTGAACCCGGCTCGCCGCTCCTGTTCACCTATTGCACCTCCAGTTACTTACGGATTAGTTCGTGCTAAAAGAGATTTGGGTTTCCTTTCTGGAGTGGTGATGCTCCTTACTAAACCGATTTTCGCAATCAACATCGGGCAAAGTCAGAATTCCAATCCGACAATGCGTTTTGTGCGATTGAATTATGGAGCTCAATGTACGAAAGCTTCACACCCTCGCTCACTTAATGCTAAAAATGGCGGACAAATAAAAATAATTCAACAAGCAATAACTATATAATTCATGTATTCATTTCTGTTTTTCTTTCATAAATTCTCATATTTCTTTCAACTAGTGCATCGTATTAACATCGAATGAGTGAGGCAAGTTGAGAATTTACGATCGGGACCACCTTCCCTACGTTGTGCCAATTCTGGATTGGATAGGCCACACTTCCTGGATGTTTAAAAAAGGAATTTCGAAACTGTTCCATCCCTATCCCCTTTCTACTTCTCTGGCACTCTTTTACCTACTTGGTTTATTCTCTCCCCCCCCCCCGCCCCGGCCCTGCATTTTTGTACTTATTCCCCCCCCCCGCTCCCAAATGCCTGCAACGCAACGATGGCGATGACAGACAATGACGAATAAGGAGAAGCCGATTCTTTTCGCATCGGAGATGACTCGCATCTTTTGTCTGTCATAAGTCTTGTCTTCTCCCCCCCCATACACGCTTCTATCTCTTTCTTTCTTTCTTTCATTCCATTTTCTTTTTTTCTTTCTTTCTTTTCATTTCCTTTTTCTTTTTTTTTCTCTCTTTTTTCCTTTCTTTCTTTCCGTTTCCCTTTTCTTTCTTTCCTTCTTTCTTTCCATTTCCTTTTTTCTCTCTTTAATTCTTTCTTTTCATTTCCTTTTTTTCTTTTTTCTCTCTTTCTTTCTTTCCATTTCCTTTTTTCTTTCTTCAATTCTTTCTTTCTATATTTCCATTTCCTTTTTCTTTCTTTCTCTTTTTCTTTCTTTCCATTTCTTCTTTTCTTTCTTTAATTCTTTCTTTCTTTTTATTTCCTTTTTCTTTCTTTCTCTCTTCTTTTCTTTCTTTCAATTTCCTTTTTTCTTTCTCTTTCTTCCTTTCTTCCCTTCTTTCTTTCCGTTTCCTTTTTCTCTTTAATTCTTTCTTTCTTTTCATTTCCTTTTTTTCTCTTTTCTCTCTCTTTCTTCTTTTCTTTCTTTCCGTTTCCATTTTCTTTCTTTCTTTCTTTCTTTCTTTCTTTCTTTCCATTTCTTTCTTTCCATTTCTTTAATTCTGTTTTTCTTTCTCTTCTGAACATTCATTCATTTGTTCATTCATTTTCTCCTCTTTCACTTACACCCTTCCTTTCTGTCTTCCTTCCCTCTATACGTTATTCCTTCATTTTCTTCTCTCTCATTCTTTCTTCCTTTCATTCTCTCTCTTACCTTTATAACTTCTATCACAATCGACCTGCCAAATGGCTGAAGTTATTGCATATTTGCCAACGATGTTGGTGGTCTATGTTCGAATTCAGTTAAATGCTTACGTTTCAAATAATGCTTTTGAAAATAGGCACATCTTCCCCGCTTAGGAGACAAGCGCAACACAATCTTCCTACTTCGCTTATTCCAGACAAAGCTATTTTTATTGTGGTATTTCGAATAATCATTTTCAAAATAAGCAGGCCGTCCCCACTCGAAAGACTGTAGCAACACAATCTTCCTATTTTGCTCGCACGAGACAAAGCTATGTTTACTGTGGTTTTTAGAATAATCATTTTCAAATAAGTAGCCCGCCATGCGCAATGAACAATGGTGCAACACAATCTTCCTACTTCCCTTGTGCTAGACGAAGATATTTTTTTAAGTATTCGAATAATGAATTTCAAAATAGACAGGCTATTCCCGTTGGGAAGAATGGTGCAACGAAATCCTTCTAATACCTTCGTACCAGACGAGGCAATATTCATTGTAGTATTTCAAATAAGGATTTTCAAAAAAAGACAGACGCCCAGCTTGGAACACTGGCGCCACACAATCTTTCTATTTATTTATTTTTTTTACCACACAAAGCTATTCTTATTGCAGTGCTTCCAATAATGGTTTCCAAAATATGTAGGCTGCTCCCTTTGGAAACACTAGCGCAACACAATCTTTCTACTTCCCTTGTACCAGACGAGGCTATTTAATTGCAGTATTTCCGATAATGATTTTTAAAAAAAAGGCATGCCCACCCACTTGGTAGACTGGCGCAACACAATCTTCCTACTTTCTGTACGAGACGAAGCTACTTCTATTGTAGTATTTTCATCAAGGATATTCAAAATAAGCAGGGTTCCCTCGATTGAAACACTGGTGCAACACAATCTTCCTATTTCCGTTGTACCCGACTCCAAGCTCAGCTTGTATAACTTGCATTATTCTCTCTCTCTCAAACCTCGCGGCTCATTAACACTCATTTATAAATACAACCCTGTCTATCAGTCTGTTTGCCTCTCTCTCTCTCACTCTTTCTGTCCTTCACCCCTACTCCCCAATTTCTCCTATTCCAACCTCCCCCATCACAACCTCCCCATCCTCCCCTACATCGTTCTTATCTCATTCCCTGGTGCACACATCCCTTCGTTGTTTACCACACTAACAAGGAGAAGCAACGATCGAGGCTGCGAATGGCGCTCTCCACTTTCCTTATTCCTTGGCGCGCCATTTTTTTTTTTGTTTCTTTTTTTAGCGGGAAAAGAAGACGAGGAGGAAGAAAATTCATTCCTTCTTTCCTGTCGCACCCCCAGTCCCCCTGCCACACCCGCTTCTACCCCCCCCCCATTGACACGAACTACCTTCAACCATCCGGCTGTAAAGGCTACCTTTCTCCTTCCCTTTTCATCAAGTTTTTTTTTTCGATTCGCACTCTCCTCCGTATGGAATGCCGATCGCCCGTCAGTCTCCTAACAGCTTCCTTCTTTCCACCCATCCCTGCCCTCCCCCGACACCCTGCGTCCACCCCCACCTCGACCCACACCCTCCACCTACCCGACTCCATCCTCCATTTTGATTTTTTCTTCTTCTTCATCTTCTTCTTCTTCTCCACTGTCACTCAATCCTAAGCCCTTCTACTTCTTTGCACACAAAATTCACTTTTCTGCCCAGAGATTTGTCTTCGTCGCTATGTCAGGTCTGTTATTGTGTGTGTTCTTTGCTTTGCTTGTGTGTTGGTGCTTACGTGTACACAGCCTGCGTTTCTGTGCCTGTATCTGTGTGCGTGCGTGCGTGCGTGTGTGTGTACGTGTGTACGTGCGGGGGCGGATGTTACGCGGGGTGTCGGTGGTGGAATGGAGGTGGGGTCGGGTGTAGCAGGGGTGGTGGGGGCGAGGAAGTTAGACGTGGGTTGACCGTAAGTTTCTTTGTCTGAAAGAGTTTCTCTCCTTCTCTCTCTCTCTCTCTCTCTGCGTGTGCGTACACGAACGGCGGGAGGGTGGGGGGAAACGTGTTCTTGCGTTCGGAGTCCGTGTCTGTGTGTCTGTCTGTCTGTCAATGAGAGACAGGAAAAGTGAAAGAGAGAGACACAGAGAGTGAGTGTGTGTGTATGGGGGGGAAAGGGATTGTGTGCCGGTAGGGGAGGGAACGTGCACGCACTTAAAGAGTGTGAATTAGTTTTTACACATTTGTACAAATTTGTTCCTTGCTACACACGTGATTATTATTTATTATATGATTATCTATCATCATCAGCATAATTATTATTATTATTATTATTATTATTATTATTATTATTATTATTATTATTATTATTATTATTATTATTATTATTATTATTATTATCGTCATTATTATAATGATTATTATTATTTTCAATTATTAATAATGAACCTTTTTCGTGATTTTACGTACTTTTTTTACATCTCTCTGAGCGCAGTTGAGCTAAGAATGGCACAAGGCTGAAAAAATGTGGGCACCTGCATAGAAATCATAATCTGTGAGACAAGCTCGCTAACTATGGTGTGTTCCAAGCTTAGCTTAGGCTGGCACATGGCCACACGTGCTGGGCACCCAGTCATGATCATTATTTTTTCGAATTTCAAATACCGTTAAATTTATCGTTTGCCATTGGTGCGTTAAAAGTAAAAAGAAATGCTGACAAAAATATGAATATTTTACCGTCCAAGATTGAGTACCACCCCTAGAATTTTTTATAAGCAACAGAGTTTCAAAGCAGTAGAGATTGGTCATTATGAACTCTCTTTCTCTCTCTCTCTCTCTCAGTATACATATATATACACACACACACACACATACATATATATATATATATATATATATATATATATAGAGAGAGAGAGAGAGAGAGAGAGTGTTCATAATGACCGATTTCTACAATCTCCCTCTCTCTCTGTATATATATATGTGTGTGTGTGTATGTGTGTGTGTGTGTGTGTGTGTGAGAGAGAGACAGAGAGAGAGAGAGGAGAGAGAATGGGGAAGAGAGAATAGGAAATGAATTTCAGTATTTACTACGCATTGTTTAGTCCGGCACAAGCCGTTAGAAATGAGAGAAGCTGTACTAATCGTTCCTCCTATTTTGCGATGTCGTCAGCTTGACTTAGTCTGTCTCAAGGCTATATGTGTGGGTCCTCCAGTGAGGATCGAATTCACTACACATCAGTAATCGTCGGCAAGACTAGATACAAGTCGATGAGGCACCCAGCTGCAATTACCGTATTCTCTTAGCTTAGTCCATAAGGCCGAACGAAGAAGAGGATGTAGGAAGATTTTGTCCTGGCAATCCCTCAAGTGTGAATAGCCTATTGGCCTCGGAGATCAGCATCCAAAATCCCAATTTTTCCTGGGTTCGAACACTGATCCTCTTCATCAGAACCATCAAACACAGTCCTATATGTACAGTTATGTGTCTGTACCGATAAGGAAAATTATGGTGTATTAATATGACCAGACTTTTTCAAAGTAAAAAAATTGACAACTGAATAAGTATTAATAATTTGCCTATTTAAAAATCGTCAAACAAGTTTCCAATTTTCTTCTCTCTCTCTGTTTTGTTTTTCTTTCTCTCCAGCTTATCCTTTTCTCTTCTTGCAAAGTTCGGGTGGCTTAATTGTTATCAACTGGGGAAGCAGAACAGGCAAACCAATAATATTTGTCTGATTTTTCTGATAAGGAAATGTCATTATTATGAAGTATTGTATTTAAACTATTGTTCTCATCTTGGTTGTTACAGATGTTATCAGTGTAGGGTACAGCGAACGAAAACGCTAAACTGATAAACCAATAAAAAATTAACGGAAGCAAGGATAACCGCTAATCGCTAAATTTTATTATATGAATTTATCTTTGGTTTGGTTTTGGTTTTTGCTCTAAAACCCTTAGAAACAGACATAGAGAGTTGAAATTTGAATATGTACTAGCTTAAACATTGAGCTTTAAGTAAACAGAAGGTTGAATGTAAACTGAGGTTTGATTTCATTTGTCCATTCAATTATTTATATGCACCTTGATCATTATGCTTTACATTTTTTGAAAGATCTACGTTTAAGCTACGATCTATTGAAATTTTAATCCTCTGTTGAGGGTTTTAGTGCAATAAAAACGAACCGAAGCTGAATTCATATAATAAGAGTTAGTGGTTATTTTTGCTTCCGCTAAATTATCAACATTTAATCAGTTGAGCGTTTTGGTTAGCTGTGTTCACAACAATTTAAGCCCTGGAGATATAGACGTTCCCCAGGATTCGCCACAATTCTCTATCATGGGCGTCGCAGAGTCAGCATTTTCTGATATTGTCAAGTTCATCTCTCCATCTTGTATTCTGTCGGACTCGGTTTCGCATGTGATCTCTGGGGATCCATGTTGTGAGTCGTGATATCCATCAGTTGTCTGCTATTCTTGCAACATGGCCAGCGAATTGCCATTTGAGTTTTTTAATAGATTCTACGTCTTGGAACCCCGTTTTCTTCCTGATATACAGCGCTGTCTTGTGATCCTTCCATGTGAGGTTAAGCACGATTCTCTCATTTACGCATTGCATGCTTCTCAGTTTGCAAATGGCAAATGTTAGTAGATGATCAGTCTATTCATTCTGTCGGATTACTTCACATTCACACACACACACACACACATGCTTATATGTATATATATATATATATATATATATATATATATATATATATATATAAACTAGAAGTTCCATAGAATATAACTTGATATTTAGAAATATACTTATAGAATTAGGATAATAGAATTAAATTTAAAAATTTTTGTTTCAAAATCCATCAAGAGTCACCTAAAAACCTATGGTGTGTCTGTGCTGACACCACTGTTATAGACACAACGTTTCGGTTGCATTCTCCTCTATATTTGTTCGTTGATTTCTTTACGGCTTCTTACACTCAGTTGCCAAAATGGCGACCCTGCCCTGCATATTAATTTTGGGAAAAAAATTCCACCCCCGGCTCTTATTAGCCCCCTACTCCGTTAATTGATTTTTTAGAATCCATCTCTACACTCTCATCCCTAATAGTTGTGACAACTGCAGATTGGTCGAAATTTTCCCATCAAAAGTCAGCTATTATAAACAATGCAGGGTAGGCAGGAGGCTTGGTCGAACTAAATCATTATTTATAAATACAATTTGTTTAATCAAGTTTAATTATAATTTCAATAATTTCAATATTTCACACAAAAAAGACTTTAACGTTTTATATTTCTTTGAAATAAAATTCTCTTCTTCCTGTCAATACCGTACGTTTTTGAATCTCATGCACCTATCCCCCTACTAAAAATCATTCGCTAACGACTTTACTTCAGATCCTAGTAAATTGTGTTGGTGGCCATAGCTTCCATCTCATCTCTCGTTTATTAAATTGTGACAGATTTCCCAAACCCGACTCTTGGCGATTGAGCATCTAATATTTTCTACTTTTAATTAGGTAATAAATCAATTGTAGCGTCATCTTCTGCAGTTCGTATGCACTTGTTCTTAGCCTTAGCTTCTCTGTGTAGTGAGTTTGGTTCTCACTGGGTGACCCACAATAGGAGCGTTGTGGCAAACTAAGCAAAACATATTAGATATCAGTTGGGTGCAGAAAACCCCAGATAACACAAAACGCAATTAAGTAGTTTTAAAATAAATTATGAATCGCCACCAGCCATATATGCTGTGTTGAGGGAAGGGGGTAAATCTAAAGGTGGGAAAAGGGGTGATCAATGAATGTTACTTCTCTCACCTTTTGTTGGGCTTTGATCACTAAGAAAGTTCTGAATATACAAAAAAAAAGCGGGCACAAACCAGTGACCAATTTAGCATTGGCTTACATTGCATATTGAACCCCCTGAACACACCCATTTTGGGGGGAAATTTCTGAACAACGAAACATTTTACCGACTCTTTGAAAAGAGTGTGTGTTGAAAATTTCAAGTTTTTCGATTACTGGTATGAATTGGACGAAGGCCGAATAGATAGATATAAATATCAAAACACAAATAACCTAATCCAAGAAACAGTGATTGAACTATTTTGGATAGCGGTGACTAATTATTTTACCTCTTTATTTACCGAAACCTACTACACAGTGTTACAATAAATACGTTACTTACTTTTGATTTTCATCGAAATATCCATAAATTGAGACCATCTCACTATAATTCACCAAATGCCTGTGCGTCTCTCTATCAGCGCATAACTCAAGGACAACTAGAGCTATCGCCACCAAATCTTTTGTGGTTACAAAAAGCACTCCAGAGCATAATTTTAGCAAATCATTTTTCTGATATTTCCAAACTATTTAGGTTTTTACAGAGGGTTCGATTTACAATGTAAGTATAATGCAAAATTGTACCCTTACTTTGTGTCCGTCAGGTTGACAAAACCCAATCTTTATATTTTTGTTCAACCGTATAAAGTAAATATGTAGTTGAAAATCCAACCGTACAACAGGTTTTTGGCTTTTTTTTTTTCATTGTAATTCTTAGCCGTTTTTGGTCTTATAGAATATCTACCATTTGCTAAATGTTCTTCCTGGTGGATCTGACAAAAACAAGAACCAAAAGTTCAATGAGGGGTCCACTGTAAAATTTGAACACCTTTATTGCAAGATCAAATGACTCCGATTAGAAAATAATTTTCAGTAAGTTTCCAGTAAATCAAACTTGAAACGGCCGAGAAAATCGATTTTAAAACTTGAAAGTTCAATCACCATTATTGACAGAATGTGACCCTGAGTGAAAATTTTTTTTAATGAGAAGAATCTTATCAAATATCTGATCCATATTTCAAGTAAATCTGAGTTGAAACAGCTGAGAAATAGATTTTGATCGATTTTAAAACATGAAGTTGAAACGCCATTTTGCCAGATCACGTGATACTTAGTGGAAGATTTTTCTAGTTATGAAGCGTCTTAACAAGGGACACATTTCTATCTAGTTTCAAGTAAATCAGCTTGAGAAACAGTGGAGAAACAATAAGGGGCTAGAGCCTCTTATAGAGAGGCGAAGGCACCTCAAAAAACGTAAGAAGCTACAACGTAGAAAAAAAATTGCATTTCATAAAATTCTAAATGGAAAAAACATAGAAACGTAGAGAGGTATAAAAAAAAAACAAACAAAAAAACAGCGCTGGCAGACATTTGTAGGGTGCCTCTTCGTGAATACAATTATTTCATGCAGAGGAAGCAGGTTGTTCAACTCGCAGATTATGTTATCCGTCGGCTATTGTCATCAAAATCAGTCGGTCACTAACAGTTTTAAAGTATCAAAACTTCACATTGATATATTAATTTCATAATTTGTATAATGTGATGTTGTTTATAACAACGTATTGAATGGCTAAATAAATTTAGAACGATGACTGTAAATGGTATTTATATTTTTTGCCTAATGTTACCAGCTGCTATTGCTTTACAAAAGTCCCTGTTCCAATGTGATCTCAATAAGAGGCCAATAAGGGACAAGAGGAAAGTTCTATAAATAGAATAAAGATTAATTTCAAGGAAAACTCGTTTTTAGTGCTGTGATCTCCTCAACACTGGCTGTGCGGTTTTTTCTATAAATCATGAAGAAATTGCTTTGATAACTCGCCATGTTCACATATCAGCAGCTTATGTTGTCCTTTGGTGGTTGCCAAGGCCGCAAGAGGTGGATGTCTTCTTAAAAGAGTCATTGTACCTATTCTTAGATGCCCACTCTCTTTTGCTGACCAGTGGTCAGTTCACTGAACAGAAAAACCTTTGGCAGAAACGATAGTATCTCATCTCCGACAAATGATCTCCTGTTGGTGCAACCTCCATTATTCGAATACAAATTACGTTCGTGGAAAATGTGCACACAAATACATTTTTAAATACACATAATTAAAAAATCACCGACAAACTCTGTCTGCTTAACTTCTTAAGCAATAGTTCTTGTTGCGTATAACATACTTTTTTTTAACAGGTTCGAAATATTCTTAAAATGTTTCGAAGTAGAGATCTTCCGACCACTGTTGGTCATTATCAAGAAAAAGTAATCAATGTTATCCAGAGTGTAATTAATATATTTTTTACGTTTCAAGAGTTGTTATTTTTAGCTTGAGTAATCATAACCAAATACGTTTAAATACTTTTTCCAAATGTGTAATTGAAGTCAATACAACGAGCTGATGAGTTCTCCGGCGCTCGTGATCGCTACATGCATTTGAGAATATTCATGTTGATGTCGAAAGATATCAAACCGTATAAGGATCTTATATGAAAATTGTTGAGTTTGTTTGTCGGTAAATGACCTTATTCAAATTTCTTCACTGTTTGTTTGTCCCTGACGCATCTAATTGGTTAATTTACTTTCCCATCATGGCGTAACAATTACGTCATGGAGACTCTTGAGACTTTACGTCTGATCACAATTTAGAACATATTGGATTATGATACTCAAATTATTAAAAAAGAAATTACCCAATAAAATAGCTTGAGGCTCCTCATACATAATTATCCTCATCGGTTTCGACTGGTATATTCTAGTCTTATTAATAATGGACAGTCTTGCTCTTATCAGAACAGCTTCTATTAATTAAATTCTTTTCTTTGAGATCGTATTACATTAAATTCTCGTATTGTCCACTAAGAGCTGAGGAATATTAGATTTGTGGAGATAGAAAGAAACGGGTTTCTTTTATAAGGTAGGATGCAAAAATAATTACAAGCGAATGACGTTCTTTAATTTCTTGTCTAGTGATTTCGTAAAATGTGTGAGAATTCCGGCGAGACTTGATGGGGTAACTTGATAAATGAACACATTCATCAATCTATTAAAATTTCTCCAACTGATGCAAAGTATCATATATTTAGGGATGTGTAAAAGTTTCAAGTGAAAAACCGTTTTCAACTGAGTATTCAGTCTCTAGTTTAAACAAAAGAGCATTGTGCACTTTAGTACATGCGTAATATATATATATATATATATATATATATATATATATATATATATATATATATATATATATATATATATATTACGTGTATATATATGGCCAAAAAGGGCTATGGTTAAAAAGCAGTTGTAATAAAACAAAATTACAAATTCAAATGAAACAAAATTACAAGCAACAAAAACTTAATATTGTATGACAAACTGTCACAAGACAACTCGTGGTTTATGTGACACACGGTTGTGGATACTTTACGACTATATTTAAAAATTGACTCAAATAATTGTTCTTTATCAACATTACAATATAAAACGTTTGTATGACTATACATATATATATATATATATATATATATATATAGAGAGAGAGAGAGAGAGAGAGAGAGAGAGAGAGAGAGAGAGAGGGAGAGGAGGGAGTGGTGTCCCTTTCAACAAGGTCAATCCGTTCTACCAAACATCTCGTTAAATGAAAATTCGTTAAGTGAATAATTAAACCAATAGGAGCCCAGTAATTCAGTTATATCGGACCATTAAAACCTTAATAACCTTGTAAATAGTTCATGATGTAATAATTGCTTTCTAAATAATGTATAAATACAAATAAATATGCAAATAATGTAATAAATACATAAATAATCTTATCATAAACCCTCAAATGCCTGTTCGTCAGTCAGTCTGAGAATAAGCACCTAGATTCTAGATATAAATGTGGATAATTATAAATTAAATCTAGATGATTCTGGATAATTTCATGAAATCCAATAGTTTTTTCCTCGCTAGTTGTAAATATTTCGCTAAAAGTTTTTTTTTCGCAATTTGGACCTTATCTGATTTGGTGAAATTTCGTTATAAGATTCCCTCGCAATGAGCGGCACCACCGTCTACATGTACAATTAATACATGCTGTTAAAAAAGCAGCGGTGCCGCCAAGCAAATACAGCCTCCCTAAAACCTTGGAGTCAGTCATAGATTCGGGGCTGAAACATCATTACCATAAACCTAAGGCGCCCCAGCAATACCACATAATGTTACCAGGCTTTATTGGCCTTCGCATAACAGTGTTGGAATGCCAAATACAGGACGATGTTGCTTCTCTCCGATCTTGGAGCGTCTTGATATATTCCCCCATTTCTGTTGTTAACGACCCAAGTTCAGTCAGGTATGTCAAGGTGCATTTAGCAACAAAATCCGACTCATATAGGAATTATATTGTCCTGTCATATCACATATATTGTTTTCGAGATCTTCATACTTTTACAGCTTACGTTGATGTGCCAATAGGACATTTTCTTCAAAAAAGTGAGAGTCAATAATGCCCTTACGCTGGCTACAACCTCAGTCGTCCCTGCTTGAGTGTCATATATCACATTACTTCTTGATTGATCCGTTTGCAGTGCATGAATTGGACTTAAAAGCTACAAGCGCCCGAGGTAACGTCACTCACTCTACCCTACGCTATTTGTGCTCATTGAAGGAGAGAAAAAAGGATTCATGCCTTTCCCAAGAGTATCTGTGCAGAGTGACCACAAACTGCTCAAGCTGAGTCCATTCTCCGCGCTGTTATCCAATCAGCTTACTCACATCTCCTTTTTCAAAAGAAACCGTTAATTCAACAACGTGAACTTTTTATTTTTCAAAGGAGCCGCGGCCCACACTTTGGGATACACTGAACCAGATGACCAAGCCAGGGCGGTAGATGTTTAACGTGATCCCAGTGGGAAACAGAATGAAAAAGCAAATGGAAAAATCGGTACAGACAAAACTTAAGGTACAACATTTACCTATTATTTTATCCTACCTCTTTGGGTATCTCCTACTATGCACAATATATATATATACATAATACAAACAGCATGTGTAATTTAAGACAATTCACATATGAGACTCTCTTGAAAATATCATCTGGCTGATTCCAAAAATGTCCTTATAATCTTCATGCTCAATCTAAACTTCCTCAACGTATTCAAATTATCTTAAAATCTCTGTATATTATTGCTATTTTAATTATGACTAAGACCACTTATTTCAAAGGTACATTACTCTATCAAAAAGAAAAATCTTATTGTTTAGTAACTTCTAGGAAGAATGAAAAAAACAGATATAGATAGAGACTCTTTATCTCGTGGTGGAGTTACTTCGAGAAAGGTCTGAAATATATTTCACAGGTAGACAGATTGTTAAATCTGATCAAATTCACCTTTGCAGGTTGTAAAAAAGCCAGTGTTGTATTTCAACATGGCTCTTTTAAAAACAAACTTTTCGGCCATTTCTTGTCGCTCGCGGCCAGGCCTGTCAGAGCGTTTGCGGTTAGGTGGGGTCGTGCTATTGAGCGTAGTGTAGATATCTCTCTCCTCCTTAGGGAGACTAACGGGATAGACACGGGGTTATTTTTCACGCTATCTCCAGCTGCTTACGGCATCTAGTATTTGCACCTATGCAAGTACTAACCAGGGTCAACGTCGGTTAACTTCAATAATCCTACGAGAACCTGTGTTTCCAACCTGCGATTTGGTCGTAACGAAGGACATTTATTCAGTTCGCTTGACAAGAACATACACGATTTTTTCCAAGAGCAGACGCGTTTACACATGAATATGCGTGTGGACATAAACGAGAGAGAGAGAGAAAGAGATAGAGAGAGGGGGAGAGGGGGAGAGAGAGAGGGGGGAGAGTAATCCTGACCTCATGAATGGATGTTTCTAAAAGAAATGAACCTCTAATTAAAACATCAAATCAACTAAGACTGTAACCAAAAGCTATGCTTCTTCAGTTTTCAACCAGGCTACGTATTTATTACACGTATAGACCGCACCAAAGGAGCTAGAAGGTTGAAATTTCCAACATTTATCCTTTATTCTGAAAAAAAAACTTCACAGCGTTTTCTTTTTTCAAAACATTATAAAAATTTTACCCCAACCAAATAGGTTTTAAGAGGGGGTTCAATTTTCAATGTAAGTCTATGCCCAATTGATCCCTTAGTTTGTGTCCAGCATTCACGTTTGTTTTTGAAAACTCAGACCTTTTCAGTGAACAAAAAGCGAGAGGATTAATTAATTAATCGATTAATCACAGCATAAACAGCATGCTGCCAAAAAACATTGGTCATGTGAGAGTTTTTATTGTGTCTCCTATTAGAGAGTTGCTTCTAGCAAAACATTCCAGTTAGTTACATTCTTCATTTCAGCCCTCTAGCTCCATTGATGCAGCCTGTGCACGCGATACATTCATAGCCAGCCAGCCAACCAGCTGCACGAACTTAAAAACTGAAGAGACATGTTTTTGTGAAAGTTTTGGTTGACTGTTTCTGACAGTAAACATGTTTCTTCAGTTTTTACGTTGGTCTGGCCGGCTGACCAAGTATGTATGTATTGAGAAATATCCATGTGTATGCACAGAAACTTGGCAAATGTACATTGTTGATAATCACTATATATGATGGTCCATGTACCGGGCATTGCTGTGTCAAGTCGTTTGGATCTACGGTTGTCGATATAAGGGTGGGGCTTGATTTGCAAAAAAAATCAACCCTGAAATGAACACATATTTTTTTACCCATTTAAGTGACGTTCATACGCGATCTGCGTCTCCAATCATTCCGAAGATAGAGAGAAGGGAAAAAAAGAAGTAAGTGAGAGAGAGAGAAAGGGACAGGAGAGAAATGAGAGAGATATTTATCTTGTTACGATAGAGTGAAAGGAAGAAACAGAGGGAATTTCTTTTTTTTTTTTCACGATAGAGAAAGAAGAGGTGAAAGAGAGGATGTTCGTAATAAAATGTTCATTTTTTTTCGAGAAAGGGAGAGATAGAGATAGGATATTTATCTTTTTACGGTATAGAGGGGGGAGGGATAAAGAGAGAACGTATCTTTATGATAGAGGAAGGGGTAGAGGGAATCAATATTTACCCCTCTTCATTTTTGACCCTCACAAAATTACTTTTAACTTCACCCCGAATTTTTTTCACATCCATAACCCAAAATCTTTTCTCCCATCTCACAGAAATTTTTTTAAAAGAATGAAGAAAGATTGATTACTTTTCGACATCAATATATAAATACTTGGTGGAATTTTAGTTTCAAATTTAAACTAAAATTTCAACAAAACTTTTGAATGCATGAACATTATATATATATATATATATATATATATATATATATATATATATATATATATATATATATATATATATATATATAAATATAAAGAGAGAAACATGTTTTTGAGAAAGTTTTAGTTTGCAGTTTCTAACAGTAAACACGTTGCCTCAGTTTTTACGTTGGTCTGGCTGGCTGGCTAAGTATGTATGTATTAGAGAAATATTCATATATATATATATATATATATATATATATATATATATATATATATATATATATATATATATATATACATATATATACATATATACACTGTTTTTAGGTTGTGCTCTCTCCGTGGAGATAATACTCAATATTTTTTAAATTTTCAAATAGAGCATAAATAGATAGATATTTTCAATTTTAATGCTAATAATTAGTTTCACGCAGTTGTGACCATGCGTGTCCTGTTTTGAAAGGAAACGGCATCAATCAGTGTTCAAGTCTTCCTTTCCCCTTCCCCGTCAAGAACAACACCACTGCTTAATTGTCCGTTGATTGCAACGGTGTGAAACTAATCAGTACCAAGAAAGTATCAACGTCTGTCCATCACTGGCCCCACTCTCTCCCTCTCTCTCTCTCTCTCTTTCTCTCTCTCTGTACACTTGGCATTCTATATATGTGTATTATTATTATCATTATTATTATTATTGTTGTTGTTGTTGTTGTTGCTGTTATTATTATTATTATTATTATCATTATTATTATTATTATTATTATTATTATTATTATTATTATTATTCATGTGTTTGCATTATCACGCCAGATTTCTGGCGGCTATGGCCAGAGATTAGGTGGTAACAAATCTCTAATCATCATCGCCATTCTCAGTGTTACTGTAGACCCCAGCACCGCTGCCGTCGTCTGACAGGATAGACTCAATCATTTTGAGGATCTTAATTCCTTGATCATGATAATTATTGCATCCACCTGCATCTTCCCATTAGATGTCCGGTGGTTGTCATCACGGCCGGATTAAGTTATAGCAGGGCCAGTTGCATATGATTTAGAGGGGCCTTAAATTAGGAAAGCACTCATAAATATTAAAACACACACATATGTTTTAATATTTATGAGTGTTATTTTATCATTTGCTACGCAGACAGATAATACAATAAACGATCTGATAGCCTACTAATCGTATTACTTTGTTCTCGTTTTGATCTTTGTACAGAGCCATGACTTCAGTTTCAAATACCTCAGTATATATCACATAGATACCATGCCCCATTTCGTTGAACTGATATTTCTAATTAAAGTTTTTAACGGGCAAAAATCGTTAACATTTAACTGTTATTTGCTCAAAAAGGTGAAAGTAGAATGTACTTATAAAGTAAGTGCAGAGCCACTTGAAGTTGACTGCGCGGGGCCCTTGAAAATATGGGGTCCATAACATGCTTTTTAGCTACATAATCTATCTGGCATCGGTTGTCACTAGAAATTGAATGACAGCCAATAAATTCAAATCTCCAATATCTTTAATAATCTCATCGCAGACCCAATAATTGTTGAAACCAAGCAGTCTCAAGTCTTTCTCAATTTTCGAATCAATCAAATATCTATGCAAGTGTTTTTGGCACGGTTCGAAGTGGGCTAAATATTATGGTAACGACCCTAACGATTTTGACTTGTTTACTTTGAAGATGATTCAAATCTTCGTATAACCATATTTACATTGATTAAAGGTTTTTGGAGGTTACTTCAAGCTTCATGAAAAAAAATTTGGAAAATTTTGATCTTGCAAAAACGCCTCAGATATAAAATGTCTGAATTATCAAGATGTAATTTCTGTCAATTTTTTTTTAAGATTTGGGATTTTTGGTCCTCATTAACCAAGACCGAACATAAATTTACTGAATAGTAAAAATACTAAAACGTAATAAATATTTTTGCTCATTCTGACGTTTCCTTAAAATTTAATTATTTCAGCAATAAAGAATCTTTTCAGTTCATAGAAGTGCAATCTTTTTCAGTAAAAGCATTTTGATGAACCAGTTTATGCGCTGATTTAATCATTTTGAAGAAATTATTCGAATATATCTAAAATAATCAAAAAATTATCTAGGGCTTTGAATAAAGGATTGCTAATCGAATGAAAAAGAAACATAGAATAAAAGAACAACAGGTATTGTAACCTGAATTTTCATAGAAAAAACACGGAATATTTTTTTATTACTGCGGTGATTTTTGATTACCAAGTTTTCACGAGAGAAAGTGGCGTCCCGAATATCGCTCAGCAAGTGCCTCTCACCGGGGAATGTTTTGCATGTTCGGATGTTTTGTATACGGACTTTTCGTCGACAACATTTTTGTTGAAAGTTCTTTTCTAATCAATGACGTTTCGTCGATGGACATTTTGTCAACAGACATTTTCCGAATGGTCTTTTAGTCAAAAATCTTCTTGTCTAATTTTTAAAAATTCTAAATTATAGAATAGACGTTGTTCCAAACTGATCTTTTGTCGATTTCTAGTTGAAACCATATTTCACTGACAGGACTTTTGCTAAATTACAATCATTTTTATTTGGGATTTTGCGAGTGAATCTGTATATCTATTGTGTCGAAATAATCATAGTTCATATCGCCAAAAAATAATTAGTCTAATTTAATCATTTGTTGTTTTGAAGTTAATTTCATGTTATTTTTCTATTTTATGAATCAGTTCATTCACTGTTCTAAGATATTTACATTACACATTGCTTATAAATCAAACCCAACTGATGCAGGTTTGATTTTAAAAAAAGAGTTAAATTTCAATTCTATTTATGATTCAAATAATATTTAACTAGAAGAATATACAAGACAGTGCTTTGTATCGATTGGACTTTTCGCCGTACTGTTTCAATGTCAAGATCTTTTCAATTTAAATTGAGTTTTATTCAGAATCTTAGAGACAATTCATTTAAAAAAATCATTAGTACAGAGCAATGCCGGACAAAATTCTAATTTTCCAGTCCCCATCATCCATATATTTTTTTTTGTGATATATTTTAGTAATATGAGTTGAACATAGCTTTCCTTATATTAAGGACCTCCGGCGACCGTATTTTCTTTTCATTTTAAAGCTCATTGCAATAATTTTCATATTTTCTTTGAAGTTCTAATTTTGATTGCAACGAAATATCATAAAATCATATGTACTTACAAAAGGTTTTAAACTTTTCTTAGAAATACTGATTTACATTTCTGTTAATAAATTATTTCGTTTACGCCACGATCAATGTGTCTCAACAGAAAAAAGATAATCTGTTCATGAAAATCTACAAAAATTAAATAGCCCTAATATAAATTCGATCGGAGGAAAATTAATAACGTTTGTGATTAAACAATTGGATTTTGAAAAGATATTACTTGATTGATAGTCGGCTAAAAATCCGTTCGACAAAACGTCTATTGACGAATACTCCGTCGATGAGACGCCGTCGGCAGAACATCCTTTTGACAAAAAGGTTATCAATAAAACGTCCGTTCGATAAAACAGCCGTCGACTATCAGACGACGAAACGTCCGTTGACTATCTGTTGACGAAACACCCGTCGGCTGACCTAACCAAACTAACCTAATCAAGATAACCTATCCTACAATGACGTGAAATTGTCTCTAACTTGGTCATGCTGACCTAAATGGCAATGATTTCTATTAAATTCTGAATGAAGTCAACCAGATGGAACGTATTCAGATGTCTATCAGTGTTAAAATAGCCTATGGTACATACATTCTTTGATTATCAAAATTTTCAAAATAATTCCTCAAAAATAATCACACATTTGAGATCAAGAGTAAAACTATTTAAGCTTCGTAAGTCTTTATTTGCAAATCATCAAACCAAAGAGATCTATAATAAGATTTTTTGAAGAAAGAATCTGCTCAAAGCAAAGGGATCAATTTAGCATAAATTTACATAGCAAACTGAGCCCCCCCCCCGACTAAAACCCTATATAGGGATGCAATTAAAAAGAAAAGGAAAACGTTTTTGTTGACATTAGTAAATGTTTAAATTTTCAGCCCTCGAGCTCCATTGATACGGCCTGTACGTGCGATACATACATAGCCAGCCACCCAATCAGCTGCACCAACTTGAAAATTGAAGAGACCTTTGTTTTAGGGACAGTTTTGGTTGACGGTTTTTAACAGTCACCATGTTTCTCCAGTTTTTAAGTTGGTCTGACTGAGTATGTCTGATTTTGTACACTACCAATGATATTTTCGATACAAATGAAAATTACTTGACAATCACTTGTAGACGGAAAAGAAACGCCGAGAAGGGACAGAATATTCCCATGGAAAGAAAAAGCAAACATTCTTTTTACCAGCAGAAAAAGTGTTTTAACCTGACTGACATATTGAAAGCTAGTGCTGCCAGTTCATCTTCTGCGAAGGAACACCACGAGAGAGAACATGAAACTCAAGGCACAGTAACAAAAAGGCTCTCAAATACTTGACAATTCCACAAGGATCTAAAGATGATAACTCATGAGGTCGTATGAGAGGAGAATCAGTATGACAAGGCAGGCACTGAACCAAGAGTTTTTGCAAAGAGTATTAATGTACAACAGGAAAAAGATGCTGAATGTTTAGCCGAATCAAGATTAAATGAAAGGGCTTTTTTTCTTTTGCATCAACGATAACCACAAGATGATAGCTCTCTCACATTTTCATCAAAAAGTATATTTAGGAGAAGAATGTTTCTTTCCGTTATTAGTTATCATACAATGGATCGAATAATTTGCTCAATCGTACAGTTTACCTGCCTGTAGTGGAGAACATGAAAGCGATTCGTGTATGGAAGGTATGAAAAACTGAAGTCATCTACACGTATAATAGACATGGAAACAGCGAGCGTTACAATTTTCGTGCAGAAGCACACGTTCTTATTTCCAACCGCAAAAACACTGGATAGCTATTTTTTTTACAAATCAGAAACTTATGAATAGAGAAGAAATAGGAAATAATGGACTGGTAATAGAAATAATTGTTGGAATTTTTCAACTGATTGGTAAATGAGAGCGAGCTACAGAGGCAGTTGAATCAGCCTATTTACTTGATGATTCATTGACAGATAGGGACGTACATAATGATTTTTAGAGAGTGCAGGCCGGTAATTTTCAACGAAGTTGGTGTGCTCTCTGAATAGGGAAAGTGTAATAGGATATATATATATATATCTTCATAGTGAACCCCTAAAATTAGTCCTTGAATAAAAAAAACAAAATAGAATGATAGACATTTGCTGGACACCCAGGTTTAGAAAGTCTTAATCTGATCACAAGTACATTTGCAGATAATACAAATCTTTCTAGCCACATTTACTCTGACATAGTTTAATATGATTCTCATTGGAAAGGTAGAGACTGAGTGAGTCTAACCCTATTCCGGCTCCAATTATCTTTGATAAATTGTAACATAAAAGTCAAAAAGCTAAGATTCTGGCGATATGTCCCTTACATAGACCCTTTTCAATAAATTCAAGCAAACACTGCAATCAGTCCCGTTTTTGATTGTGGTCTGTTCCAACTTACCCCGTGTGTGCATCTTCCTTCTATTTCGCATTATGTACGGACGCATACATACTTTCATACATATATACATACATACGATCTAACATATTTTCTACTTGCACGTATGAACAGATATAATCACATATGAGCCAACATACTCTTTCATAAACTCTTACATCTTTTACCAACATAAAAAAAAACAATCTGTACAAACATATTGTTTCTTCCCTGTTATCGAGAATTTAGCAATATTGATATAGAGTGCGTATATCTAATAAGTACATCTTGTTGCGTTGTGTTCGTATCTACATTTTTATTGAGCACGCAATATGAATTTTTTCATCTCTTTAATTCAAAAGCAGCATTGTTTTATTTACTGCTATGCATTTCGCATTATTACAATGTTTTTTTTAATCAATAACTCAGAGAGAGAGACAAAGAAACATTGAAGCTTCTTTCCCAGATGTTTAAACTATTTCCCGGTCTATATCTCCTCACTTGGCTTACTATATTAGCAGCAGCAAGCGAACACGTCTAACATATATGAACATAGCAATTTTACTATTATTATTATTACTATTATTGAATCGTATCGTTTCTATTCAAACTATGAATTGAATTTAGAATTAAAAATCTAATGTTAACGTAGCGCAGTTAAATTTTAAGGTATTCAATGTTATCAGATTAAATTAGAGCCAATTATTTTCATCCACTATGTTACAGAAAAGTCAGTTTCGCCAAATACTGTTTGTCTTTTATTGCCCAAACTGTCTTTTAAATGGCTGAAAACTTTTATATATTTTAGATGTTACATACACAGATATTATTATGAATAGCGTTATATTATATTGAAACTTATTCGAAATAATCTCCCATCATTACCTGGTTAATGTATCACTCACCAAGACAACGTAAATAGAAACAAAACAATTTTTAAAAAGCCGCCGGTAATTCGAAGGCATTTCTTAATACATAACTGATGCGTTGAGAGAAGTGAATAGACCAAGAATAAACGAGATGAGAATTTGGTGTGAGAACAGGTATTTCGGCCATTGCATTACCGGCAGCTGTTTAGCTCAACGGTTAGAGTATCGCTACATTGAAGCGGCTACCCTATCAGCGGCAGGTTCGATTCTTGCAGTTGTCCCTTTTTTTTTGGTAGTTTATTCCATTTACGTTGTCTAAGATGAGTGATACATTAACTGTGAAATAACGGGAGATCATATCAAATAAGTTGCTGTATAATATAACGCATTTCGTAATCATTCTGTCGGATCACACACATCCATTTCTTAATACATATATAAATACATACTTATTCAAAGCCAATTCATTAAAAAAAAATAACTATAAACTAAGACTTCATGACAAACTACTAAATAAAAAGTGAGCATTCAATTTCATTTAACTTATCATATTTAATCGACTGACGTAGATTTAGCCGAAAAATGGCTAATTTGACCACTCTGGAAGGAATTTGTCGACAGAAAGAGCATTGTCTATTTATCAATTACGTTGATTGATCATTTTATCAAATCAATTATTTTTCTGTGTCTACATGTATTTTATGACAAATGAATAATATATTTTGCTTGTTTCCTAATTCATTCACCGATGAAGAAGGTATCGAGCCAAGAAACTGCAGCTAATAAAAGCGAAAGTATAATGAAAGTTTTTCTTGTCATAAAAATAAAATGCCGAATGAATATTAGTAAAATTCGAAGGGAATTTAAGGTTTATTCAATCAAAATAGAATCAATTTAAATAGAAGTAAAAGTCTAAAAATACCCCAAGGATTTCTATCTGTTTTGTTTTTAATTAAAATTTTAAAAAATAATAATTTTGTGTTGATAAAAAATCGAAGGTAAGTTAGTTTAGCGGTTTGATCAAAGTGGATCGTAGTTAATTTTCTCGGGTGTTTATTTTACTTAACAAACTAAGATTGAAATATGAGAATAAATTGCAATAAAAACCATCGTTTAATCTCTTTAAACTTCAAGTTTTATTTGCAGTACATGTTTAATGAAATTGAATTAATAGTTTCAAGGCTTTTTAAAGTTTTACCTTCGAATGATGAGGAATCAATCAACATTTTTTATAACGCCGAATCGTCAGTCGCCTAATGGTCTTACGCCAAATTAGATGACGCCTAAATGCTGACGCCTAAGCGCTCACACCAAAACGCCCTAACTAAATCCGCTTCGCAAAATGATCCCATTCCGATAAAAAATAACAGTGCTAAAATCAAATGCTTTCTCGAATAAAGTGGACACGCTTAGACTATCCAGTGTTATCTCAAAACATAAAAATCTGATCTTTATTTAGCTTACTATTTGAAGACTGTTCATCAGTATTGTCTATATCTTAATGTAAGTTATCTCACATGAAACGTGTTTGATTTGTCTCATTTTAATTTGCTTTTTAAGAGTTTGCTATTAAAATAAGTTCATTTCAGTGATCGAATCGTAAGCCAATGGGATGAGGAACTTAATATTGACCTTAGAATATATTCCAGTGATTGGTTTAGTTCAACATTTTCTTGGAAGATTACAGCACCCAGAACTCTCTGCTGTATGGATTCACTGTGCTCACCAGAATCAATGCCTTCAATAATGCACCGGTTTTAGGTTTTTCGGGCTCCCAATCCACCCCTGAATGCAACAATAAGAATAAACTACATCTAAAAAATTGAGTTTTTGGTTACTTCTGGACTCCATCTTCTGGAGATTATTTTCTTTCGCGTCCCCTTACATAGGTCGACCATAGGGCGTTCTTAAACAACACTTAGTGAACTGCTTCTGATCATTTCCTTGCTGTAGTACTTTAATGTAGACCCTGAGACATATATGCTTGTGAAGTCAAACTTTTTTCCATGTTTCTTTTTCCAATTATCCTTGGATTCGTTTAAACAATTCTGATCAATTTTCATTCTGCTGATTCGAGTAATTTTAAGTTTCTTCCACACTTCGACAAAATACTTACAGTCTTAAAAGGCTTGAACCATTAGGAACCCTTCACCGAAACTATCACCAGAACTGTCAACATAGGTTACTCCAGTTTTTCAAGCTGGTCTGGTTGGCTAGCATACACTCATCACCAATGGAGCTAAAGGGCTGAAAATGTAAACATTTACGCCTCATTATGTCTAGAAACACTTTTTCTCTGGTTTTTTATCTCTCAGCTGAATAGGTTTTAAATCAACAATGTAAGTTTATGCTTAATTGGTTCGTATTTTATGTCCGACCGAGTTCACACTTTTTAAAAAATTCATATTCGAACTCAAGTGATCCAACAAAGGTTGATTGATTAATTCATTTCTTCCAATTTTCCAATTGATCACCTCCAACATGACGATGCTGCCAAAAATGTTGATCACATTACAGTTTCTATTGAAGGAATAACCTGACCTGTTTAACCAGAGGCTGCAGAGAAGATCTGGGAACTTGCAGTTATTTGGAAATACAGGTACACGGATTTTCCGGTACCCTTGATTTCAGAATTGATCCAGATTATCCATCTTCAAGGTCAAAATAGGTGAGGCAATAATAAATTTAATGATACACCTAAAATCCACTAATTATGCATATTTCATATCTTCAAAGCATTAATAAAAAAAGCTTACATTTTGCAAATATTAGATAAATAGTTATATGCAATACACTAACTAAAATGATATAGTTTATTAATATATATGAAATACATACAGGTCTATCAATTAAACAAATACAAATATTATATACAATTGATGGTACAATAGCAGGTGTTTTCGCTACACTTCTTATTTTTCATGTATCGATATAGACTTATGTTTGCCCTTTACACCATCACTAACACTTGCACTCTGTTTGGGTTCAATGCTTAAAAAAAAAAACATTTCTTTTTGAGCAGAAATTCTTAGTTCCGAAGTCAAGGTGGTCCAATGGCCAAGAGGTTAGAGTCTCAGAAAATAAAATTCAAACTCTGACAAAGAAATTTTTTCCCTCTTAGTTTTATATGCTGTCTAACTATTTGTTCTTCAACCCCCACTGGAGTTTGTCAGTTTTGGTAAGATATTTTTTCAGCTTTTAGAGGGGTTTCAATTTACAATGAAAGTATAATTCTAAAACGGACCCTCACTTTCCATTTGTCATTCGAAAACTGCGAATGTGATTTCTTTTTCCCTTAGTACTGATCCAATAATTGCTGTGTGTAACTATATTATAAAGTGTTAAAGTAAGTGTTTATACTCCAAGATGTCAAGAACTACGCATCACAGTCAGAAACAGAGGCATATTCGAAATCAGCAGGTCTTACATTACCTACAGCACACAAGTCTAGGTCTGATTTTTCAAAAACAAGTTCGTTATTTTCTATGGGGTCTGCATTCAGTTTTTTTTTTTTTTTTTCTCATCAAGGATTTTCTCAAAAGCTGTTAGAGTAAGATAACAAAAATAAAACCATATGTACAGAGGCTTTTATTCATTTGAGCCTACCCACATCTGGGGGTTCGATGCTTTTTCTTTTAAACTTTCTGGAAATCTGTCAGGTTTGAGAAAGGGGGTAATGAAAGGTTTTATAAGCCTGATGTTGCATACTGGCCTGCCATCCGAAGAGGGGTCACAGAAAAAAAAACAAAGGCATATCGAGAACCAACACGATTTACCTACAATACATTTCAAGGTAAAAATTTTACGAATATTGAACCCAAGACACACGACACCAATTTTAAAAACACTATATCTATTTTTCCCTTCAATTAATATGTAATTTTGTACTGTTTGAAGATCAACAATGGATGGGATTTATTAAAAACAATACAATGTCTTCTTTTTTATGTCGATCTCTTCAAACGTCCAGAAATATTTCAACTCTTTAATGAAAAGAAGTTGGTATGAAAATTGAAATGTTGCGTTATTTTCAGTCTGTTGTGCATTCTTTCTTTCTTTCTTTCTTTCTTTCTTTCTTTCTACAATCAACAGTCAATATCCTTTGTTAACGTCCAAAACCCTTGCGATTCATCAGAGTGCACAGAACAACCTTATCAACCAACAAAAGCATTTTACCCAAAACTAAGATTAGAATGAAAGAAATATCGTGTCAGTCTAGCTGGTTTGAAACATTTCAATGGCTTCCATTATGACAAAAAGATTGATTCGTAGTTTTGCTTCATTTCTATGGCTCAAGAAAGGGTGGGAAATTTTCGTTATGATAAGAATGAAGAGGTTTTTGCAACTGGAAAAGGGCAGCAAAATGTTTCATCGACCTTTGTCACAAAACCACTCTTAGCTTCCATTCTGACGTCGTTTCTAAATCTGGTGATCAGGGGAAATAGGGGAAACGAAAACTCAGAAAGAAAGGTGAGAGGAAAGAAAATACTTAATTAAAGTTATGGAATGCGTGCTGTTTCTTCGTAGACAAGGGTTGGCGTTCTAAGGAGATACATCCCTGGAAGATGACAAATTTACCCAGGTAATGACATTACGTGCAAAGGAGGATTCAAAACGCCGGGAAAGTTCATCAAGCTGTCGAAAAGGCAAGGAAAATACACTCATCCGGAATCGTTGACAATCATGGCAAAACAAATTAAAAAATAACCAGTATTTGTAGATAAGAGAAAGCAATTCCTTTTTACTTATATATGATAAATGCGCTGACATCGCAAACAAGGAGAAGCTTTCCTTATATAATCACACAGTCATCCAGTCCCTTTGAGTCCGAAGAAAACTTTTTTGGTCTTGAAGAACTGACTGATATAAAGAATGACTTAATAGTTTCTGCAACACAAAGTAAGCTAATTCGAATGAAGTTGTCTTTATGCAACTGCAGGGGTCAAATTTATGATGGTGCAAATAACATGTTAGGAAAAGATCAGGTCTTGCTTCCCAGATTTAGATTATCTAGCCAAGAGCCTTGGTTTAGCATTGTCAGGGGTATTCCTTGGGTCTATCAGTTACAGACATCACATTCGAATGTAACATCTATTGGGAACTGTCAGTGAAATATGTTTAGTTCTCTTCAAAACGAGAAAAATGTTTAGTTCCACCGAAGAGAACATCGAAGGAGATGTTGAGACCGAGGAATATGAACACAACAAAGCGTGCGCGCTTTAAGGGTTTTGTGTAATACTATGAGACCGTTCATGTTTCGTGTTTTCAGTGAATACTTGATGATAATCAACTTTTGGATTCATGGGAGATGTTTCTTTGTGAGACAGCTGATGTTAGAGCGAGAATCGTGGGGTACAATTTACAAATGCGAAACTTATAACTTTCTTGGTCCTCCTCTCGGACAGAGGTTATCAATATTAAAAGACGTCCTGTCCAAAACTTTGCAAGGTGGTGGCTATTAGTGGACAACGGTTTGCTAACATTTGAAGGGATGAAAAGTGATGCTTCCTTCAAATTTTTCTTCGAAACTGCGGTTGCAAAATTAAAACAACACCCATTGATAGAAGATCCCTTTATGCCAAGAAAGCGAAATGTGATGGCAGTGAAGGCGCCTTTGATTGCCACTCTGGGTGCCTTGAAGACCACTACAAAATATTTCACTTTGAAGCTATAGTAGTTCATTCGATTGAAGTAATATTTGACCAACCAAGTTTGAAAACCTTTGCAAAGTTGGAAACTCGCCTTCTCAATACAATCCATACCGAGCAGCATGACGAACTGAATTACCAACAAGAGATCTATGGAAGCGATATCAATATTAATGTTTTGGAAACAGAATTTGAAATCTTGAAAACAATATTTCTAAGACGTCAAGACAGTTCATTTCAATGACTTCTGTTGAAAGAGCTACAAAAAGGTCCTCATCCCAAACCCCAATCTGATATGTAAACCACTACTCGACAATCCTAAGACGACTGCATCACCGAAGCTATCATTTCCACTTCTACGTAGGATCAAGACATGGTTCCGATCGAGTATGTCAAGGAAGAGGTTCAGTTTTCTGTTTATATTGAGCAGCTATGGAGAATTAAAGGACGATCTTGACCTTGTAAAAGGAATGATTTCGTTGCACTTCACAAGGACAGGTTCCCCAGGATTTGTAGATTTAATAAATTCAAATCTGATAACTGAATCTATATTGTAGTTTTACTTTCGTCTTCTTGAGGTATTATATACGTTGAAAAAATGCTGTCAGAAATCGAGGAGTATGTTGACCATGATGCAATTCATACCGATTTCTGATATCAATGAATGTCAAAACAGCTAAATTCACCATCATTGTGAGTGATTGGATAACCGTAGCGTCAAAATTTGGAGAAAATTCCATTGAAGAATAAATCTGGTCGGAATAAATTCTCTTTATGACATCACTGGCGTTTTCCACGGGGAATTATCTGAGAGAGAGTAGTCGGATATGGGCATGATTTATTGAAAGACCAAGCATTTCTTTGCCTGGTATTTGAAAGTGGTGCATTATATATATATATATATATATATATATATACTTTGCACATTTTTGCAGAAAAATAATTTTTATTTTAGAGATTTCATAAATTTGATACAGTCCCAAAACATCCTACGACGTTATGTTATGCAACTTAGTTGCTTTCGATCGCTGTTGATGTAGAATTTTAGGGTATTCAGTGTTATGTATAGAATTTAATTTTATTACTAATATCTAAATTTTGATCTAAATGGGGCACATTTAATGTTATACATATATATATATATATATATATATATATATATATATATATATATATATATATATGTATATATATATGCAAATATGTGTGTGTGTGCATGTGTGTGAGAGAGAGAGGTTACTAAACCTCCTGACTCGTTTTAGTGCTATATATATATATATATATATATATATATATATATATATATATATATATATATATAATGTGTACTTTAGAGAGTGAGACAGACTTGGGAGTGAAGTTTTTGGTGGTAAGGTTTATTAATCCTTATATGTCAATAGTCCATACATGTTTCGGGATTTCTCCCATCATCAGTGGTGCGTGTTGTGTGAGTGTGAATTAAAATGTACCATGTGGAACCAGAGTCCACTGCCTGCGGCTATATATATATATATATATATATATATATATATATTATGCATAAAGAGAAAAGCAGACTGACAGATATTGTTACATAAGCTCCTCACCTCGAAACCACACATATATACATATGTTTGTGTATGTTTCTATGTATGTATGTATGTATGTATGTATGTATGTATGTATGTATGTGTATGTGTTTAAGTAAGTAGGTTTCATAACATATCTTTCTCCTTCTCGCATACATACGCGACAGAAAGATTGATATATATATATATATTATATATATATATATATATATATATATATATATATATATATATATATATATATATATATATATATGAGAGTGACAGTGGTACAGGCATGTTGCAAAACCTCTTTACTCTTCAGAGTAGGAAAATAATTTTCTGTATCGACCGACTTTTGGCAAGATTCTCGTATGACCGAACACACCTCCATCTTCCATGAAGCAGGATCCGAGCACTCCTATATAACGGAAACGGCTTCTATTACATACATGTTTGCATATGAGTCCTTGATAAGGCGTCTGTGCCATTGTTGTTATAATCAGAGAACGTTGCTTTCATTTTGACGATCTGACTTCCTCGACGTCCGCCTAGCGATGATGACATGCTTGGTTTTCAGGTGACATCCAACGGAACTTTTCAAATATCGTCTTATTATCCTCATTTATTGACGCTTCAAAATATACTTGAAAAATAAGGATAATAAGACATTGGAAAACCAGAGCTATCAAAGAGGACGAAAAGTTTTACTTCTTTTATACGTGAGTGTGTTAACGTGTTTGAGTGTTTGTGGGTCTGTTTATATGTTTGTGTGTTTCAAAGCTCCTGACCTTACTGTTTTGTCTACAGACCTGGAAATCGGCATCAGTACTCAGCTAGACCTCCTCTAAAAGAGTTGATTTTTATACGAGGGGAAAAAATTTTTTTAAAAATCTGTTAGGAGCTTTATTTTGATAGAATTACTGATAATATCAGTCTAGGCGTTTCTAGATGATGTCTACAATATCTTAGATTTTTTTTCTGAGGAAACCGGCAGTGATGTCATAAATGGATTTTATTTTGATCATACTTATTTTTTGATGGAATTTTCTCTATCAGACTTCAACTTTTCACGTGAAGTTTGTTGAATTATTGAATATTATGGGGAGTCAAATTCTATTATTAAACTCATACTTTTATTGATATATTAGAACAAGAACCATAAGTTCAATGATGCGTATCCCATCCGTAGTGGAAGTAATGGAAGGAGGAGGAAGGTAAGCAAGTATTCTTTCTTTGAGTTAGTTAATTATCATACTTGTAAAACATTGCAACACGGAAATATTCTGAGAGTATTTCCTCACTAAAAATCGTAAATGGCTTTTTTAAATACGAAAATACCGAGCTCGTACATTTCATAATTACCTCATGGGATAAATGGCGTCACGCTTTTAATGACATCATATCTCTTCCTTCCTTCCGATATTATTGTTGCTTAACTTAGGTGGAACCGATTGACAGCCTGACCGACCGAAAAGAGTCTAATAGAGATGCATGAACATATCTGAGAATGGATCGCTAATCTATTAGCATTTATATAAAATAGAATGCACATATACCTAGTGACACTCCGATGATATTGTTCAAATAACTAAAATTCCGACTCCGTGTGAACAATAACTGAAAAGAACTTGCTCTCTCTTATCTCCAGTAACAGTTTTTTTTTTCTAGCTTTCACTGACCTTATTTAGTACTTCAATTATACTATTACTAGTTTACTAACAACACGGCTGAGTATTTAACGGCACTGACTATGAATTTGTCTAACAGAGTTCTAAACCTCGTCTGAGATAAACTGTATTCACTTTGCAATGATGCCTTTCGGAAAGGCACGAATCCAAATCTCCCCCAACTTCGGGTGCTTTTCGCCTCTGTCTAATTCATGCATGGCAAACGGGTCGGGTAAATAGTTATTTGATAAGTGAGAGACTAAGCAGGAACCACCTGAGCCGTAGAATGAAATACGTCCCGTGACTTCCGCTCTTCAGAATTACCGAAATAGATATAGGATTTCTAAATTGGCATCACTGAAGAGAAGTAATCGAATACTCCGAATCCATAGTTTTATGCGACAGAAGGAAAATTATTCTACAGGACAATTATGGCCGGCTGGTCCAAACGCAACAAGGTCCAGACCCTTCCAAACACCCCCCCCTCGGAAAAGGCACTGCTCCGGTTTAGTAAAATCATTGAGTAAATGAAAAAAATTGAAAAAACACTAAAATTATGTTTCCATCCTGAGGGTCACCAGGCCCAAGATTCTGTGTTCAGGGTCACAGCCTAAAAGTTACACGGAACACTGGATTATATACCGCTACAAAAGTTTTTACAGTTATAAGGCATCTGCCCATATAAAAACACACGGCTATATAGGTGGGTAATTTGAGTCCAAGTTGCTGCAGTGGCGAAATGGTGGAGGGCATAGAAAATGGGATTGGCGAGCCAGGTTCAAACTTCAGCTAAGGCAGTTTGTGTTCACTTTGCACTGATGCATTTAGGAAAGGCATGAACTATTCTCCTTCTTACTTGGCTACGGGTAAATAGTAAAGAAGGTCGGTCTCGATAGGAGACTGAAAACTAGCCTGACGAGGGATTGGTTCCATTGAGCTTTCTCGCCATTGACACAACCATGATGAAATCATCAGTGGTGCCTCGACGACCCTGCTCTAGATAACGGGACAAAGCAGGGGATGGGTACTTGAGTCTGGCTATTTGCGTGCGATTGCGATTGTATATATGTATGATGAGGAGGTGTCAGGTGTCAGAAGGTGTGTCAGAATGGTTGTACGGGGTGAAGAAGACTAGGAGCATCCGCTGTGGGAATATGGATGAGGAGCAGGAAGTTGGGAGGGTTTAATATTAGCATCTTGCCAGAACGAGACTGACCGTCAAGAAAAGGAGTCGTATGTATACGTCACCTGAAGCCAACAGGATCCCGCTGGTTCTACAACCCAAAACGCTCTGTTTGACCAGATGCCATGAACGAGAACAATGCGGTTGTATCTTGAAGAAAGTTTTCTTGCGATGAAAACGAAGATCCTTGGTATGCTGCAAAATATAGATATTTAGATTTTCAATTAGGTGGTCATTTCCGAATTTTCAAAAAGGAAGACACTCTCGAGCTGGGTTCTTAACAATAGAGTGTCCTGGCTCCCGGGGATTCACAGAAATATCCCTTGGGGTCGGTGAGCTTGTTAAGTGACAGACCTTTCAAGGCAATTCATACGTTTTTTGTCTGAGCCTAAAAAGGAGGACTAATTAATCTCCAGCTCGAGGGGGCGCCGAACATAGGACAGACTGTTCGAAAGTCGGACTGTCTGGTGTAAAGCCACCCAAATATTCAATGAAATATAAACTGAAGTGTACCCAGTGATATGCTCAAGCTAATTGTCAAATCTCCAAAAATGTTACCAGGAGCATCCGGAGACGTAGACACACAGACGAGATAAGAGAGAAGAATCTGTTGCCCACTTGGCTGGTTGGTCAGGCGGGCCATTTGAGGGGCTATGATGATTCGGTTTGCAGAATAATTATCAACATAAGAACAAAAGATTATAATTCTCTATCGTTTCGTTGTAGACGTTTTTACGACGGGAAAGATGTTAAATGATTTTTGAGAATATATATACACAAGTTAAAAAACATTTTGATGTTACCTAGTGGTGTGCACATGCAAATTTTCAAGGTTGTAGCCCTCGAAATGTGACCAGGCACGCCCGGAGACACACACAATCAGTAGCCCACTTGGCTAGTCGGTTGAGGGGGCCATTTGTAGAGCTACCGTGATTCGATATATTTGCAATCTCTATTCTAGAATACAAAGAGTTATTGAGACTCTGGAATTGTAAAATACTCGTGAATAATAAAGCATCAACAAATGTATGTTAATTGCTGATAATTACTGATGTATATGATAAAATGTATGAAAATTACTGTTATATATGATGAGAGAATTGACGTTAGAGAATATATATATAAATATATGTATGTATATATATATATATATATGTATGTATATATATATATATATATATATATATATATATATATATATATATATATACACAGTATATGTGGTACAAATCAGACTAGCAGTATAACATAATATAATTATATATCAATAATATAAAGCCACTTCTGAAATGTATTGGATTTATTTCATAGAGTGCTCGATACATACAACATTTTACTCATGGAGTTGGGTTGTTTTAGAGTAGAGCTGGAAATAAATTGTAGGTTGTGGATTCGCTACACAAAATATTTATATTATATATATATATATATATATATATATATATATATATATATATATATATATATAGAAGTAGATCAAGAAAATAGAATCCGAAATCCAAAACTTGTAAAGAATTTCTCAAGCAAGTACCGTACTTTTTCGCGTATAACAGGGTTGTTGCATTATACTACGTATGGGGAAAATAGGTATAAAATTGTACCTTTTTGTATGACATGGGTACTTAATTTGGCAATACAGTTTGGCAGTCTCACGTGTTTTTCTGCTTCGATGGTTCAAATTTGTGTGTATATATATATTTATATTTCTCTGTCATCAAATGGGTTCAAGTTTAGTAAGGTATAACATTTCTTTCGTCGTATATTCCAGTATTGCACGACCGACCCTTGTATTTTCACTCAGATTTGAGTACAGTTTTTTTCGTGTTATACGCGAAGAATTACGATGAAAACGAATAAGTCACATTATATTTTGCTCCCCATTTTCCTGCACCAAATAAAAATTGCACCTTGCAACTTTTTAAGAAACTTTTTTGCTTCTGGGTAATAATGGTTATTCTTTGATTGATTATATCTTAAAATCAATTATTAAGTGAATTATTGTCTTCAGACTTTGCTTTTTGCGACCAGGACAGTGATAATATGATATCTACTCATTTGGAATTGGATGACGGGAGAACTTGCATATCTTGATCACGTGAAGAGATAAAAACACTTATACATGAACATTACTGTCCTAGTCACAAAAGCAAAGTTTGAAGGGAATAATAGCCATTTTCTATACTTTTCACATATAAGCAAATATAAAATAACTCTTACAACCCAGGAACAATTACAAAGGAATATCAGTGTCCTGGTCACAAAAGCAAAGTTTGAAGGGAACATTTTCTATCCATTTCTTTGTAAGCAATCAGAAAATAACACTTACAACCCAGGAACGATTACACATGAATATCACTGTCCTGGTCACAAAAGCGAAGTTTGAAGGGAACATTTTCAATCCATTTCTTTGTAAGCAATCAGAAAATAACACTCACAACCCAGGAACGATTACACATGAATATCACTGTCCTGGTCACAAAAGTTAAGTTTGAAGGGAATAATAAGCTATTGGGGAAAAAAATCGTGTTACATGGTACTATTAGTCTATTCAGCATTTTTGTTTGTAAACCCAGTTATTTTTAATGTAAATGCATATCAAGTTGGCTCTTAATTTAATCCACTGCTAATTAAAATGAGTCTGGCATATGGCCTCTTTTTATGGGGCATTGAGGGTTGACTATAACAAACATCAGTAAATCGGACGACGAGTTAATGATTTAGGGCACTGATAATTTTAAAAACGAGATAGGTCCGTAGATTTAAGGTCTCTGATCTTGACAATGACCAAAAGTGTTTTAGCAAACACGTTTGGTCAATACCTAGACATTATAACTTGATAGCACAGGAACAAAACCCTGAAAATCCTTTATGATCTTTGCTCATACCTCCTCCTATTTTTTTCGAATACATGGAAAAATATCTTCGGAATTTGTAACACGTATCGTTTACGCTCACGCGGTAGGAAATTACGTGACATTATTAGCATGGAAAAAAATTGAATTTTCAATATTGTTTCATTTAAAATCCTTATTTTGCCAAAGACGAACACGATTTTCCATATTGTACAATTCATAATACATATATGTGTGTGGATATATATATATATATATATACATATATATATATATATATATATATATATATATATATATATATATATATATATATATATATATATATATATATATATATATATATTAAGAAATGGATATATGATCCAACAGAATGATTATAAATTGCGTTATATGATATGGAAACTTATTTGAAATTATCTCCCGTCATTACACGGTTACAGCATCAATCCCCCAAGACAACGTAAATAAAATAACGGATACTAAGTTAGTATGTATATAGTGTATATATTTATTCCAATCTTCACGTATATAAATACATATAAAAGAGTTTAGAAGTTTATGAAGTGCACGTAAATTCGAAGTGGCCTCAACTCACCATATTTCCAGATTGACATAATATTCCTTTCTTTAGATTCCGTGAATTTCGTAACACTATGGCAAGAGTGGGTTTTATAAGTATCTAAGATTGACGGTCGATCATAACTTGGAATCGGATTTTACAAGAAAATAAAATTCACTAAGAAGTTGTAACAGAAAGTCGGCAAACAGTGCAAATGTTATTGTTTCAATACATGAGTCGGAGAGTTCACCTCACCATGATCTGAATCGGCTGTTAATCTAAAATTATGCATACCTTAGTCGTCAGAAATATGACAATGGGATTTACTAAGTGTTAAGATGATGTAACCGGAAAAGACGAAATAAATAAATAACGCATTGTGTTAAAACAATCAAGATTTATCATCTCTGGGAATTATCAAGAATACGAGTAACAATGATCAATGGAAGAAGGCACTTTGGATTTGGGTTATGGTTAAAATTGCAATATCAAGATTGCTGACACCAAAGGACAATAAAGATTATACTCTTGGAATGGGAAGCTTGGTTCTTTGAAGAATTTTTAATCAATTAAAGAATTTGTTTATGAAAGTATTTTTCTTAGGAAATTTGGTTTCCCCCGAAAGGAGACGAAATGACCAAATCAGTCGTTAGTCAACGATCGATATACTATATAATGTAATTGGTATAGTTCCACCCACCCAGTGATAGTGAAAGAAAACTGACCAATGAAATCAAAATAAAGCAAAAGGAAGGCGGGTCAAGATTGTTGTCCAGCCGATTTTGGCAATGAGTAAAATGTGACCCAGAGATTATCAGCCCAAAACCCCTACCGGACATCATGCCTAGCCCCTCAGTGGGAAGTCTCCATAAATATAGTTGAAATTTGACACAAAATGAACAGAATACGACAGACTTTCTCGCTGAGATTACTGCCTGATAACGATTTGGCTTCCCCCTTCCAACGTTGACCCCCGTGACCCTCATAGGGACGAAGTGCTGGCCTATATTGCATCAGTTGAAATTGACTTGAGACTCCTTTAACCAAGCCCAGAGTCACGAAAAGAAAACTGCTAATTGTTATGACTAAAGGCTTGACACAGCTACTCCCTGTTGACACTGATTCTTGCTTTCCTGCACATCTGAAAGCACTTCCGTCCCCGGATGAATAGCCCCGTTCAGAGAACTGACCGACCGCCAATCTTCGTTTAGTGACCAAACGTCATATTTAGAGTTAATTGGATGTATGTAACCCTAGATCAGTGGTTTTGAAACTTTGAAAACTCAAGGGTTCTCTCTATAAAGGAAATATTCAGGCGGACCCATATTGTTAACATTTAGTTTTTAGACCGTAACTATGAACTACAATGATAGACCATTCTTGATCTTTAAAAATCGTATCTATTTCAAATGTATAATATTCATTTGAATTCTAATATTTGGTACAGGTCTGTGTACAATAATTGTGCTTTTCAATAGCGGTACGATGGATGATGTCGTTCTTCTGTCACGATTTGCAATATGAGGTTCAGAGTAAGGTAACAGTGCTATGGATCCCCAAGGATTATTTGTCGGGCTCTTGGTAAAACCATTACACAAGAGCATCAAATAAAACGTTTTAATTAGATTTAAAATTCATTGTTTAACATCACATCAGTATTTCTCTTCAATCCCTGAAGTTACCATATTGAAGAAACGTAACCATCAAAGATGACAAAGGGTTCTATTTTTTTTTTTATATATATATATGAGTATTTTTTGTGTTTTATTGTTTGTGTTTGTTTGTTTTTTGTTTGTTCCAGCGCTCCTGGTCATACTGTTTTGTCTACAGACTTGAAGATTGTCTCCTTCAGAATTTTTTTTTTTCAATTTATTCATGGAAAAACTGTCTTTTCTGACTTTTTGTGAGTCTTATTCTGACGGGTTTATTAATAACATTTAGATTCTCTTGAATCTGGATGTTCCTAAATGTCGTTTTCTATTTTAGATGTTTTCAAATGGAAATCGCCAGTGATGTCATAGATAGAATTCATTCTGTTCTTCGATTGAAATTTATTTACATGATTTTAAATTTTGACGCAATGGTTTTTCAATTATTGACTGTGACGATGAGTCTTAAATCCAATTTGTGACCAGATCAACTCACCTCGGAGACGTTTCAAGCAACTTCACCAACAAACCTTTCGCAGAATGGATAAGTTACTTCTCTTTCTTACCGTCGGGCATTAATCACAAAAAGTTTGAATTTAAAAAAAAAAAAACTTGTATGTACAAACTAGGGACCAATTTAGCACAAAGTTACATTGCAAAATGAACCTCCTAAAAACCGTGGGATTGAGGTGAAAACAAAAAAAAAGTAGACGTAATAAGGAAAATTTCAAATTTCAACCCTCCGGCCCCATTGTTTTCATACATACCTACATACATGCATTGATAACCAGACCGACTTGAAAACTGAAGAAACCCGTTTTGACAGTTTGGGATAAAACTTGGGATCAAATGATGGTAGTAATGAAAAGTCAATCGACCCATTGAGTTGTAATGAACAGAAAGAATGATAATTAGAAAAAATGAAAAAGTGGTGATCAATGAATACTCGCACCATTTGTTGGGCAGTGATTACTAAGAAGGTTAGAATTTTGAAAAACGAGCTGGCACAAAGTGGGGATCAATTTAACATGAACTTGGATTGCAAATTGAACCCCCAACTAAAACCTTATTTAGGGAGGTGATTTTAAAAAAACAAAATTTTTTTTGTTAACACAATGAGTTAATACTCAAATTTTCAGCCATGTAGCCCCTTTGGTTAGACTTGCACGCCTGATCTTTCTTATATAGCCATCCAGCTACCCAGACCAACTTATTATCTGGAGTAACCCATTTTGACAGTTTCTAATATATATATATATATATATATATATATATATATATATATATATATATATATATATATATATATATATATATATATATATAACACGAGCACCCAGTGATGACTGATATCACTAATAAATGTTTTTGATAATTATTGTACTACGGCATGTACCCATTGGAAAATTATATGTATTGGTATCAGAATTTATGAGAGAGGGCAGCAGGAGATTCATCGTATCATGGATGTTAAACAATGACTAACTGGCGAAGTTTTAACTGTTTTTTTCCTACAAAATATAAATACATACATTGTTTTATTTTGATGAAAAGTTCATTTGATAAAAACAAGGATATGAAACAACATCTTTTACAATCAGCACTTGATCAAATAAAACATTTTTTTCAGAAAAAATAAATAAATACGAATTTTAATCTCTTTTTACAATAAATAAATAGGTAGTTTTAATTTGATCAAATGTTAATGTAATCAAATTGAAATCAAACTTTTTTCACCAAAAATAATTAAATTTAACCAATAAAGCAATTTCACTGATTAGGTGATTGTTTTGCAGCAAATTGATATAGAGGCAACGCACACCCACTTCCTTCATCTCTCCTATACCCGATCTCCTGTACATACGAACATCCCAAACCTTATCTTTGCATAATATACCATCATTATCATCATCATTTTTGTGCCTGAAAGCGCTCATAACTATTCCATGTAAATTAATGGAAATTGATTTTTCTCATTACGCCATTTAGGCTTACGAAAAGATTTTGTATAGATGCTCCACTTCGAATATCTGGAAAAAAAAGGTATGTATGTATATGGTATGTATAAAGCATAGTGTGCCACACATATGTATGAAGCACCCACTGAAGATTGAACTTGAACTCACTATTGTAATATATATCTTACCCACAAGGCATAGCTCCTGATAGTGGACTCTGATTCCACATGGGAACTTTGAACACATACTCACACAGCACACACCACTGAAGATGGGAAGAATCCCGAAACATGTCTGGACAATTTACATCTAAGGATTAATAAACCTTACCTCTAAACACTTTACTTCCGTGTCTGTCTCACTCTTTACAATACACATTATGTATGTATGTATGTATGTATGTATGTATGTATGTATGTATATATGTATGTATGTCTATCTATCTATCTATCTATCTATCTATATATATATATATATATATATATATATATATATATATATATATATATATACGTGTGTGTGTTAATTTATTAGGCGAATTGTATTGATTCAAAGATCTTTATTCCAATGGTGTCCAATACTTTCAATAGAGACATTAGATGTAAAATGGCCGTTTATTCAAATTAAGTCAGTGAGAGTTTTCTGTCTCATAGTCTATCATGCTATAAAAACCACCAAAACACAGTCGAAACTCGACCGAACTTATCATACATACTCCAAAGACCCGGGGGTGGTTTCAAAGTAAAATGTTTTGAGGAAAGATATTGAAAAGTGGTACCATATTTTTCTGTCATCAATTATTTGATTATTATCATTATATATATATATATATATATATATATATATATATATATATATATATATATATATATATATATATATATATATATATATCAGTGGCGTATGGTAGTTATTGTTACATCTAATAATATTTGCTACTGTTCTGAAACTATCACTTAGAGGTGTAGTTGAAACGGAATATTTGGAAACACCCCCCAACGCCCAACGAGGGGGCAGGGGCAAAAGCTTTTTATATAGTAATTCATTTACTGTATTCTTACAGACGAATCTCACGAATTGTTAAAGGGGATTCTACAAGGAGCAACCCCTGGGCCCCAACCCCCGGACCCCCAGCCAAATCAATAAAAAAAAGTAAGCAGAAACTTCAAACTACTTATATTTTCAGTGCAAATTACAAATTGCCTTTTTATATGAATTGCGATGCATAAATTTGACTGAATTAGTATCATTTCATGATTTACAAAATGAGAAATTAATTTTATTGTATGAATAAATTTCAAAATAAAAGCACATAATATAGTTTATTAAATAACTTGAATGGGAGAGCGGAAAAATCGGCTGCTTTATATATTCCGTCTCCACAGATAATTTTACTTATCTAATCCATTGGTCCATCAACACATATTCTTTTTTCTCTCAGCCTTAAAGTCTGCGATGCATTTTAATAAAAAAAATTATAACAGCTGGGAAGAAGAGATATTCAATTATTTTAAAAACAACTGTGTGATTTGTTCTAGAAATTATTACGTCTTATCATTGCTTACAACTTTTCAAAGACGAAATTCTTCGGTTCTATACATCAGACATAATTAATTTTCATAGCAGATTTTTCTCCAATTATTATTCCGATGAATGGCATAGGATTATTACAATAAAATCAGCATGTTTGATAATTTCAGGTATTTTTATCGAGGTTTAATATCCACAAAGGTGATCACTCAATAGAAGCGACACGAATAACGAGTCACGTCTGTTGTTATACTTATTAATCCCTCATCAAAAATACGTTTCAAAAATCAAACGACGTGTAACATAAAATAACACCCATGTACAATACATTATGAGATACCATGTATAGAATTTTTTTAAAAAAGTACATGATTTTGGCACAGTTGTAAAATGATAAAATAAATCTGTAAATAACATTCACGTGGTTATGTTTGGGGAGCAATGTTAATATGACAATTTCGTTATTAGATCTCCGAAAGGGTTACATGGTAAACAACTGATGATCACAAGAAAAAATCATTCAGTTCCATAAAATCTTATTATGCGTAAAACATAAAAAGCACTGAAAAAATACATAAATTACATTAAAATTTAATCGGAAGTAATCAACTGAAATGACATACATTTTTGAAAAAAGGTATTTTTCATATATCTAGTGTTTAAACCTGTAAAGCGTTCTACTCTCTCCCCCACTCTCTCTCTCTCTCTCTACACATATAAGTAAATTCAAGACAAGACAGGTGTGAATGAATTAATCATTTTTTATTCTTTCATTTTATGTAGGTTCGTTTACTGTCTAGTTCCCACTAATCTTATATTCATCAACGCATATATATATATATATATATATATATATGTATGTTTATATATATATATATATATATATATGAATATAAATATATATATATGCATATATATATATATATATATATATATATATATATATATATATATATATATATAACGCTGTCAGATCATACATAAATTTCCTAATACACGACACGTGTCGGTAGTCATATAAATCGCTCTTAATACGATCGGTCTTATTTCAACGTGTTGTTTCATAGCTATTTTACTATTTGAATTAAGGATCTTGGTGCATGTAATTTAGTTTGATTTGTCTTAACAAAGGCCTGTTTCGGGAGTATATATATATATATATATATATATATATATATATATATATATATATATATATATATATATATATACCTAAGTATAATTCAGTAATTCAGTATTCGATGTGTGGTTGCCCGAAGAAGCCATCACCAAAGGGCAGCAATATAAACGTATTTGAGTTGCAAATCAATCATTTCACTATATATATATATATATATATATATATATATACATATATATATATATTGTGTGTGTGAACATATTTTGTGAAACAGGCATAATTTTATATTTCATTTACTATTTAAGGATGTGTGTTTTGGTCCGTGAAAATTATGTTTGCTTTGTTTTTATCGCAGGTCTGTCCGGAAAGTATCCAGCCATTCAACATTTATGAAAAAAATATTTACTCTCAATGACAGTGGTATCTTAGTCTACTTCAAAGTATTCCAATCCCTCTCAGACCTCACATACTTATCACAGTGTTTCTCACACTTTTCAAAACCGTCTGCAAAATCGTCTTCAGGGATCTCCATCCGATGGCTCGTTGCGTCCGCCTCAATTGCGTCAACGATCTGGAATCAAGAAAGTAAGAGTCTACAGGAAGTTTGATCTGGATTGTAGGGGGTTGGGGCTAACAAAATTGAGAGATGCGATGTTTTGGCCCCCAATCTGCAAGAAGTATGAAGAATGGACAGGTTTATGAATGCGACGCGCAGGCAGTACCCAAACTAACTCTTTCTGTCGACTGTAAAACCCGAAGGGGATATATCTGTTCTTGCATGCTAAGTAAGGTCTACTCTGATTGGTTACCAACTTATAGCAAGGCTGCGAAAACGGATCTCGAGATATACAAAATGGTTTGTTCTTTTTTCTGAACTGTCATCGTAATTACGGATGCTTTTTTTGTATCTGTGACTGGAACTTGATGAATAGTTCTTTGTTTATGGCTTTTACACCAATTTAGATATGTTCTAGGCCTGGTTTAGTATGGCACAGGGCCACGCTTGATGGCTTGAACCCATGGACAACGGTTCTTTGTTTATTAAGTATATATATAAAAATATATTTTTTCGAAACTCTGATCTCTGTTTGACGACGGTTTGTGACAGTACATTTTTCTCGGCTGAAGGCCTTCCAAGTTCGTACTTATTTGAATTCATTTCAAAGAGCCAATCTCCAGAGAATATAGCTCGACTTAGTCTTGCACAAAACCATAATCAAAACGCACCATATAAAGGACGAACTTTTTCTTTAAGGTTTAACTGAATAAATAATGCATTTTTTTCTTATCGCATTTACTAATTGTATACGACACAATGCCACATCTTCAGGTCACCATTAAAGAACTCATAGCATTGTATTAAAGGTCTTCTAGCTCGTCAACCATTACCTAACAGATTCTTCCAGGGGTAGAGTATTGTGACCACTAGAAAAAATTCAGTATTGAAAATGTTTTCTCCCCCTGGTCGGATACTGAATGATGCTGCCAAAGTTACACTCACAACAGATTTCTCCAGAGCGTTTAAATAGTTATCTATGTAATGACACGCTTATTCATTGACAGGTATTTAGGGTTGGTTGGGGACCGGAGATTTTTCATTTTAATAGATTAGGGTGTATGATTTTGCGTGCTTGGCAAATATGTAGTTTGATGTAT
>OY735236.1:26689553-26694553 GCA_963457665.1 Thysanoteuthis rhombus | reverse complement strand
GATCTTTTCTTTTAAAAACAAATATTTTCTTAACAGCAGAAGAAATTTACCCACGCAATCTTACATAGGAAACATCGCCAATGATTTTAAATTCTGAATATGTCACATGTCCCTTCAACGGAAGATTTTCAGTACTAACCTATGAGAGAATTTTTTAAAAAATATGTTTTTATTTCTAATTTCAAGAAAGAAGTTTTTCCCTCGTGATAATACCTCACGCCCACCTTGAGGCATGCTAGTATATACAAATATATACATATATACATATATATATTGTCAAAAATTAACCGAGGATGATTAAAATAATACTTATCAAAATCTCTAGTTTCCACGGTAACCTTCGAAATAATCTCTTGTCTGCCCTTTGCGCACTAACTAACAAAGATTACTTGCCAAAACAAGAAAACGAAACAATGTTGGTTGCAAATTTCAAGTCTTGCCCAGGGCGCATAAAACCTAGTGTCTATTTTAAGTATTGCCCTGGTGCCTGAAACTTTTGCACCGGCTGTGGTAGAAAGAAAAAAATAGCCGTTATTTTAAGGGTTCAAAATTATTAAAAAAAAAAAAACAGCCTTGAAAAGTTATAAGCAGATAAACTATACACGTACGTATGTATATATAGTTATTGAAATATATATATATATATATATATATATATATATATATATATATATATATATATATATATATATATATATATATATCGGAATATTTTCCTAAAAAAAGAATGTGCTAATATATATATATATATATATATATATATATATATATATATATATAGAGAGAGAGAGAGAGAGAGAGAGAGAGAGAGTGGGGGAGAGACACGTTTGTTTTTGAATATATTGAGATATTTTTTTTAAGAAGGTATGTCAATATCTTTCGGGTGATAACGCTCAGTACTTTTTAAATACATTTGTGACATATACACACATACAAACATACACACACACACACACACACACAAATATGTATATATATACACACACACACACACACATATATATATATATATATATATATATATATATATATATATATATATATATATATATATATAAGAAAAATGTAAAAAAAAAAAAGAAAACGAAGCCAAATTTCTTAGTTACGGTTTTTTGGTATACCGTTTTTTTTAATAAGCCTTAAACCTTGTTTCTTGCAAGTCTTCAGAAAGCTGATGTAATTCTGTTTCTGGATCACATCAGAATCACATCAGCCTCCTGAAGAAAAGTACGGAACAAGGGTAAGGCTTATTTAAAAACACTAAACCTAAAAAACACATCAAAGAAATTTGACTTTCCTTTTTTACACTTTTCCTAGATTCATTGTACCCTTATTGCAGAATTCACCGATCTATTCTCCTATTTTCCAACACACATATATATATATTTTCATGTCTGAATTACACCAAAAAAGAATTTTCGTCAATTTGCCTGGAAATCAGATTAATATATGTTTTTATGCAAAATGCAAAAAATAATATATTTCATCATCTCAGACTACCAAAATGCAACGAATTTTAGAGACGCTAGGAAACTAGAAACCCCTAGCTGCGTTTGACAGCTTTGTACACCTAATATTTGAAAATATTTCCCAATTTTATTTCATTTCAGACAATTATTACCAGATATCTGTTAATGCTATTTATTTATGTTTCTCAGCGTGTTTTATGTTTGATATAGAGTTTGATATCATGGTACTATGTGTGAATTTTTTGTTGTTGAAATCATCAATTTACCATGTATCCGTTTCAGGGATTTACAGACATTATATATATATATATATATATATATATATATATATATATATATATATATATATATATATATATATATATATATATATATTGTTAATATATTAGTATATTGTAAAAAGAGAGAAATAGAAAATAAATTCTATCCATTGTAGATGTCTAATGTTTAACACAGTGGATAAAACAAATGTTATGTAAAAATTAAAAATCACTATGCTAAATACACGCTGAAGGTTGCTGGTGACGACGTTAGACACGAAATGTTAACATTGATCGGGAATATATCCTTGTAATTTTTTCATATATATAAATGAAATTTACACACACACACACACACGCACACACACACACACACACATATATATATATATATATATATATATATATATATATATATATATATGTATATAAGCACACACTTCATACATAACACTCTCGTATAGATATCTGTGCAGAGTTGGATATATATACGTGAGTGCATAGATAGATTGATAGATATGAACAAAGTAAGATAGGTTCAAAGAGACATACATATATATACATAAACACACCCACACACACATACATACATACATATATATATATATAATTGTTGTGTTATCCACTGACAGCTGTTCTGTTGTTTTACTACTCTTCAGTGTGGATACAGACAATCCATTATCCCATCCAGTACCACGAGGCAGGATCGAAACCTTATATATATATATATATATATATATATATATATATATATATATATATATGTGTGTGTGTGTGTGTGTGTGTGTGTGTGTGTGTGTGAGTGAGAGAGAGGGTGTGTAGAAAGAGAATTTAACTTTTATTTTAAAGATTCATACAATTTCATACAATTGCAAATCATCCTACGATGTTATGTTACGGAAGTCAGTTACTTTCCGATTACTGAGTTCATAACGCCTTGATAATAACCGGTAGAAATGTTTTTTGTGACTAGCACGGTTCATGACTGGATATATTTTGTTGCCAATGTTTACTTTGTACTTAGTGTATGTGTTTAATAGATCACAAGTTTCAAACGAGGTAGCTCCTGAAGGGGCAACACTAAAATTTTCAGTCCAATAGATCCTATTTGCCAAGTAGGATTAATGAGCCCCGAATTCTGTAATCCTATTGACAACGGCCTCACCCTGTCGTCACCTATTCGGCCCACCCCACTCGATGTGAATATTTACAAGGTTCACAGTATGGCTGGGCGACTGTACGGGTGCAAAGGGTTACATTTGCACCCCGCTGGAAAAGTACAACAACTCTTTGAATCTGTTTATTGACAATATTTTTTTTAAAAGTAATATAAGTAATATATTGAAAAGACTTCTCTGAAAAATAAACATTCAAGAATTTGTGAATTATTTTCATCACTATTATAAACGAAGAACAAAATCATTGTGCAGACAAAATTAGAATTCTAAAATTACTTCCCAATTCGGATTTTTCTTTTAATAACTTTCGATTCTTTTGGGCTATTGAGGGAAGAAAAATTCTGACCCTCAGTTAATGCATTGAGTGTGGTCCCACAACCCATAAAAAATGTTGACCTGGTCACCTTGATGAATAGCGCCAACGGGAATACTTATAGGAAATACGTATGAAATAGTCTTGAATTTTTCTCAATTCGTTGATAATGTATTTTCATTACGAATGGATGGATAGTTCTTTTTAATCATTTCTATTGTTGATTTTTTTATTGCGATGCCCGGGTCGTTCTACACACCACTTGTACATTCTTTAAAATTACCAACGTTGATCGGAAATGGAGATAAACTACGATCAGATTGTGCGTGCGTGTGTGTGTGTTTATAAATGCCAGTTCAGATCACACACACACATATATATGTGTATATATAGGGAGTGACAGGGTGAGAGAGGGCACATAGCAATAAAACAAGAGAGAGACACAGACGAACGTATATGTAAGTGCATTCAACTCCTGTCGCGAAAAACAGCTGTGGTGCCTCAAACAAAGCCCACTCAGGGGTCTGACACGGTTTCGAGGCCAGAGCATTAACCTAGCGCGCCCCAGCAATACCTCGCAATACCACCTAGCTTTGCTGGTTCTCCTCACAGCGTGGGAGTACCAGACACATGTAAATGCAGACCCTGATCTAGGACCTATCTTTGATAATAATCGGAGTTTGATTATGTATGTCGAGGCAAGATGAAAACGAAACTTCAGCATCTGACTCTACGTAAAATGATTCATGTATACATACATACATACATACATACATACATACATATATATATATATATATATATATACATATATATATATATATATATATATATATATATATATATATATATATATATATAATCTTATGCGAATACTCGTTACGTATATATACATATTGAGATAGTCGAATGAATAAACAGAGATGTATAGCCAAACATGTGAAATACACACACACCCAAGAATATATACATTTATATATATATATATATATATATATATATATATATATATATATATATATATATATATATATATATATATATATATATATATATATATATATATATATACTATTCCTTTTTTAGATTTTGCAACTCGTCCTCGAGGGTGGGACATACGGTACTAAATTTGGGTTAGTAGTTCACAAGGCCACCAGTTTGGAGCATCCAGTTCAGCAAATATTTACTAATATTACCTCTGTCTGGCACAAGGCCATGATTGGGTGACATCCAGTGAGGGTTGTACTCACTTCTACAAAACTAGCTTTTAAACCATTATTCCTTTTATCAAAGTATGGGAATCAGGATTGTTTTATCACATACGAATTCTGGGCAATAGCCCAGGAGCCCTACAATTTAGGGGGACCCCGAAAATCAATTTGAATAGAAAAAATCAAGTTTCTTCTTATTAATTAGCAGCCATATAAAACATTCTCTTCGTGAATGTTTACATTCATCAAACTCTTTGTTGAATTCATGTATTAAATCAAAGGTCGACACTAGGGCCCACGGGCCATATCCAGTTCATTGCTTTGCCCGGGGACCTCAAGTATATTTGAAACAGCCCTGATTGGGAAAGCAACTACCACTTTTTACGAAATTTAAGACGTGGAATTATTAAATAAGTTGGTTAATTTCCAAGTCTTTTTAAATATTTTAGGATTTCCAAAGTGCAAATTAGAGAACATTTTTTCTTTTGAGTTCATTAAAGTAAATGAAATTGAGAGTAAAAGAATGTAGACTTTTAGTCTTGACTTCGATAAAAACAGAAAAAGAAGCC
>OY735236.1:26639553-26682053 GCA_963457665.1 Thysanoteuthis rhombus | reverse complement strand
ATAGATAGATAGATATAAACAGACTAAGAGAGATATGAAAGAAGTAAAATAGATAGATTGATAAATAGATAGATAGATATGAGTCGACTGAGATAGATAGATAGATACATAGATAGATAGATAGATAGATAGATATGAATGGACTGAGATAGATAGATAGATAGATAGATAGATAGATAGATAGATAGATAGATAGATATGAATGGACTGAGATAGATAGATAGATAGATAGATAGATAGATAGATAGATAGATAGATATAAACAGACTAAGAGAGATATGAAAGAAGTAAAATAGATAGATTGATAAATAGATAGATAGATATGAGTCGACTGAGATAGATAGATAGATACATAGATAGATAGATAGATAGATATGAATGGACTGAGATTGATAGATAGATAGATAGATAGATAGATAGATAGATAGATATGAATGGACTGAGATAGATAGATAGATAGATAGATAGATAGATAGATAGATAGATATGAATGGACTGAGATAGATAGATAGATAGATAGATATGAATGGACTGAGATAGATAGATAGATAGATAGATAGATAGATAGATAGATAGATAGATAGATAGATAGATATGAACAGAGTAAGAGAGATATGAAAGGAGTAAAATAGATAGATTGATAAATAGATAGATAGATAGATATGAGTCGACTGAGATAGATAGATAGATAGATAGATATGAATGGACTGAGATAGATAGATAGATAGATAGATAGATAGATAGATTGATAGATAGATAGATATGAATGGACTGAGATAGATAGATAGATCGATAGATAGATAGATAGATAGATAGATAGATAGATAGATAGATAGATATGAACAGACTAAGAGAGATATGAAAAGTAAAATAGATAGATTGATAGATAGATAGATAGATAGATAGATAGATATGAGTCGACTGTGATAGCTAACAAGCTATATTGATAGATATGCTTTCTCGTCTTGAAATGTCTAAATAATGTATTAATTAGTCCGACCAGGTGGACAAATGCAATATTTGTTTGACTTTGTAATGTAGAGTAATCCACATATTTTGCGTGATGGGTGCTCAACCAGCTTCTGCTGCAGACAATAGGGCGTTCTCCTGACGTGACCCCCCTTTTGTGAAGTGAAGATGTGCTGCTTGATCGACGGGTCCCAATGGACCAGGCTTCCATACTGATCGGTTTTCATCCACAAATGACTCGAAACCCTTACGAAAATTTCATGAAACATGACCAGTTAGTTTCTTTTCTGAAATCCACGTTGCTTTCTTCGATTACAAAATTCTAGGAAAAGAAAACAGATCAGTTTTGATTAATGAATAACAGAATCTGGTTAGTCACTCAATAGAAATCATAACGTGACCTATGTCTTTTGATAGTATGTCGTGTTGGTAGTAATCACTAATAAAAAGTTTCAATTTACAAATAAACAAGCCGACATAAAGTGAGGGGTCGATTTAGCATAAGTCTACATTGTAAATTAAACCCCCCAATAAAATATAAAATTTAAAAAAACCTATTCAGGAGTGAATTTTCAAAATCCTAAAAGACGTTTAACCTGGACATGATAAGGCGTAAATGTTTGAATGTTCAGTCCTCTAGCTCCATTGTGCAGCCTGTATACATGACACGTACATAGCAAGCCAGACAGTCAACTGGACAGCCAGACCACCTTGAAAACTGGAAAAAACTTGCAGTTGGCTGTATATATGAGGAACTGTTACCAAAACAGTTCCTCATATATACAGCCAACTGGTTTCCATCGTCTGATGCAAATGATGACAAAAGGCCAAATTAAAAGAGAGAGGTGAAAATACGAAGGGCGGGAAGCAAGAGGGAGAAGAAAACTGGTTCGACATAGGCTGCCTATTCTATCTGTTTCTATTTATACAGTAAATATGTAATTACTGTTTCGAGAAAAGAAATGCAGGGGTACACTAATCCCTATTGTTTCTTTCTCAAAAAACAAGTTGTTTTCACGTAAATTGAATATCTATCTATCTATCTATCTATCTATCTATATATATATATATATATATATATATATATATATATATATAGTACTTGTCATTAGTATTTGAACGGACAGTCACATTGTTAGTAATCGCTTGGTCTTCAGTGCTAAAAACTGGAACATTATGCAAGGGGAACAAATTTTTGCAGTCAACAAGACATGCATTTAGTCATATTTTGTGGTTCTGTGTGCTAAATTCCTGGAAAATGTTTGGTTAATAAGATAAAATTAAAATGCCAGTTTGTTCGAATACTTATGACAAATGCTATCTATGTATTTGGGTATAAAGCAGTTACTCAGGCTTCCAACTTACCATCTGACTGTTCAACTCATCTCTTTCTCCAATCGTCAGCCTTTGTTTTATATTAGCCCGTGAACTACTTGTATTTTTACGTATTTCTACGCATTATTCACATTGTTCCCGTGTCGACAGTATGATATATATGAATAATGGATATTAGTATCCGACAGAATGATAGAAAATGAGAATTAGGAAACTAAGTTTTTGCGCAGACTGAATTACAGTAGTGAACAATAATAAAGAAATAAGTCTTATGTGAATTTAGAACCCACACCTTTTATGGAAGAGCATTTGAGCCAAATCAAGCCAAGACTGCTTTTATCAATTGAGCTATCAAGACTCTCGAGTCAAAAAATAAATCCCTGTAGCAACTCATCTCTCTCTTCGGTCGTTAGCCTTTGTAGGGCGCTATTCAGACTTCTGATGATCACAACAAGAAAAAAATCACGCGTAGTACCACAAATTCTATGTGAAACATGGAAGCAATTGAGAAAAAAATTGATAAAAACAATAACAGATATTGGGATATAATTCACCGGATATAATTAATTGAGATTACATAAAGTTTTGGAAAAAAATTTGTCTTAATATTTATTGCTTAAAGGTGCAAAGCTTCATATATATATATAAATATATATATATATATAAATATATATATATATATATATATATATATATATATATATATATATATATATATATATATATATATTTACTGTTGTAAGAACTACCAATCTTCCTGTGTAGACAGCAATTCAATTCCTTGTTTCTGCACTCATTCATCGATCCAATCAAGTGTACGCCCCGCAAGTGAATCACCCAAACTTTATTTCCTTTCTTTTGTTCAAGCGTTTATCAATTCATCTACAAGTTCGCTATGCAAGTAAATTGTCCAGATCTTTGAGAAAAAGAATTCTACGAAGAAAAGAAAATGATTTTTAAAAAAGGAAAAAAAAATCCATGGCTGTTAGCGAAAGGCGCTCAAAAGATCAATATGTTTTACTCAGAAATTATAAGTGAATTTATCTTGAGAGAATTTTGTTGCTTACCATGGCAAGGTTTCGGTAAATCAAAAACAATACTGTTGTTTCAACCCCGGCAGTACGGCTCAAATACCATCTCCTACCGAATTATGACGGTTTTATAATTCGGTTGTTAGCTTAGAACAATATCAGAAACCTCAGTGCCTTCGGTACTTGGAAGGTACCCAGATAAGAGTAAGAATACTTTCACCGTACGTATCTGCATACCCCGAGATATATTTACTATAAATCTTTACTGCTGAAAGAACTAAAGATCTTACTATGAAAAACTGAAATTCACTTGCTTGTTTCTGCATTCATTCACCCAATCACGTTTTCGTGTCTACAGTGAACCTTCACATTAACGGACTTACTGAAGGAGAAGGTATCCGTTAATGCTGATATTCTGGTATAACCGAATTATGTAATTAAGAAGAACAAAATATCTACCATCTTAAATAAAACAAACACTAATATATACACGATACGGTACATAGATATAATTGAAATTGCAAGAGAAATTAAAATAATAATGAATAAAGGAGATAAGACTAATTTTATCTGCTGCGTATTTTGGTTGCTCGTCTTACGTATGTCTGTTTCCTACCAGCAAATTCGTTGCAAGATCGCGGCACTGACTCACCTGTTTGAAACTTCTTTATCAGATCTAATTTCTGAGAAACTGACAACACCACACGTTTCGTGGGGGTGCCAGTACCGCCTCTTTGTCAAGAAGCTATGGTAAGTGATGAGGTGAGAAAGTACAACAAATCCATGATTCATGAGGAGGGTGAAGAGACGAATCTCTGCTTCCATCGTTGGTAGAGTGAGAGTCAGTTGGCACAAATTGACAAGACCGGTATTTTTTATATTCCTGTGGCGGACGAAATATTCGCAAAAGGCAGATTTTGTCCTGAATTACCAAAATCCACTGTTAAGAAGTCTGTTAAAGAAAGGCTTTACAATATATATATATATATATATATATATATATATATATATATATATATATATATATATAAGTGTGTGTGTGTGTGTGTGAAATATATACCACAAGTTGTATACACTATTCCGAAAAATATCTATTCCAAAAGTGTTCAATACTTAGAGTAGAGACAATATATCTATTGATATCCATCTTATGGACTGAATAAAGCTAAACGAATGTATACCATTGTCATAGTCAACATTTATGTATTTAATCGATATATATATATATATATATATATATATGTTGGTGATTTGACAACATGGAAAGTGAAAGAAATTGAACAAGTTTTACATCTCAAATATTTTATTACCGCAAGGACAGGCTTGATGCGTTTCGCTAGTTCTGCCAGGATTTTCAGAGGTAGGAAGCGTGCAGAAAATTGTTGTGCAACAGATGTGCAGCTGTTTACATGTCTGATTCAAGGAATAAAATGAGGATGATGGCGTATAGAGCGGATTTTCTCGGTGTTCCGTAGGAAAGGAGAGAAGAGGAGGTTACAAGGATGTGAGTGAGAAGAGTAAATTTCTCCCCCTTCCTCTTTTCTTTGCAAATGTCAAACATAAACAATCGCTGAAAATTTCAATCCACTTGAGTGTCCAGTCCTCTTTGACGGATCGCGAGGAATAAACGTTTTTTTTTCTGAACAGTCTTTCAAGTGTTCAATTGAAAAACGGAGCAACGCATCAATTTGAAATTTCGGGTGAAATTGATCGAAACGGCAACCTAAGCTTTTAGTATGCTAACTGAAGTTTACGGGAAGAATGAATGTCACGTGCGCACGTGTTTCCGAGTGGCACGAGTGATTTCGTAAAGGCCGAGAGGTTATCTAAGATGATGAAAGCTGTGGAGGCCCCCTGCAAGTCTAACAGCGGTAAGAACGTTAAAAGAATAGAACAAATCATTCGTAACGATCGACGACTTAGTACCAAAATAATTAAGCCTAGCTGCTGTAGGGTCAAACTCCACTCCAACTTCTATTTCGATGGAAGATGATTACGGCAAATTTTGTTTTGTATTCATTAAAATTTTTTTTTTAAATCGTGAATATATATTTATTTCTTAGAATGAAGTAAGTCCGTGCGTATCTGTATAGTAATTTTTTTAATATGTAAGATTTGTCAATTCAGCTCAGTCAGTGAGACAGCCTCCTGGCAATCAGTTGGTGGAGAGTTTTATTCACGGTGGAGGAGATGTCAATCTTACATTCCCGATTACACACACGATTTCAACGTGGATTGTTCTCCTTGTTCTTGAAACGGCAGATGGATAAAATCACCCCACCATCTCAGTCAATAATTGAATTACCGCAGCGTCAAAATTTGAAGTCATATGAAAAAAAATTTCACAGAAGAATAAATATGGTCAGAATGAATTCTATTTATGATATCACAGGTGTTTTCCACTGGAAAACATCTAAAATACACTGTGAAATATCTACATTCTGGAAAACATCGATGTTCTTAATAAAGCTAGAATAAGAATCAAAAAAGCATTTTTTCAAAAAAAATGAAATTTTTTAGAAGGTATTAAGTGGATGCAAATTTTCAAGTCTGTAGACAAAATGGTATGGCCAGGAGCGGTGGAACACTCAAACAAACACACAAACAAATACAAAAAAAAAAAGATAGAAACGTTCGCCATCTTTGGTGGCTACGGTTGTTCAACTCAGGTTTTTGAGTTTGATAAAATTCTCTTGATCGATAAAGAGTCGGTTCTTGGAGTGAATGAGCATCCAAAACGCTTGGAGCCAATCTTCAAAGTGAGGAGTGCCAGTCTGCCTTGAAAATGAGCATTCGAAATCCTAGCTTTTTTTTTTTAACGGAGGCTCGAACACCAGCCTCTCGTGATGGTGGAAAATATGCAACTCTCTAATCATTTCAATTCAAATTTCATTTCAGCAAAAATAACATGAGTTAGCTACAAAAGATTGTTTTGAAATACTGATGAGGAAAAAAATAGGAAAAGCCAAATAACATTTTTATAAGATGCTTAGGACACTTACAGGGACCGAAATGGTCTTTGAGATCAGCACCCTCTATCGTTTATTTATAGAAATGTAAAAGTTGATAAGCTTGAAAATAAATTAATTACAGTAACTGTTCTCAAATGATTAAAGCGATAAGTTTGAGGTAATTTCACAAAGTCACACGATATGAATTGGAAATAAGAATAACAGAGAAAGAAATAAGATACAAAATTGGTATAAAAAGAAAGAGAAAAAGGAGTACTAATGAATGGTAAAGGGATGAGGGAGAAGGGGACGGGAAATTAAGTGGAAGAGGGCAGGGGTTATGGATTGACACGCAGTTTTTTTTCTACCATGGCAATAGTAGAAAAAAATAGCTGTAAAGAATGGAAAACAGCGTGAGTGAAAGGTTTAGATCTTTATTCATATTTTTGTGGAAGCTATCTTTCTTAGTGGCTTCTAAAATGGCTTTTAGGCTTATCATTAAAAATCTCAAATGGAGGTGGGCTGGCCTTGTTGCAAGAATGGCGGACAACCAACGGATATCACGACTCACGACATGGATCCCCCGAGATCACATGCGCAACTGAGGCTGGCAGAATATTAGATGGAGAGACGAGCTAGACAAGTTCATGAAGTACTGGCCCTGCGACGCCCATGATAGAGTAGTGTGGCAAATCCTGGGGAAGGTCTTTGTCCAACGACGGACGTTAAAAGACTGATAATGATGAATATTGAATGGGATTTCATTAGCGTAGGGCGTAATGAATCTCTTTTCACAATTCGTTCTTACAGAAGAGATAACAAATTCATCGTTTGCTGTTGTCGTGTGTTGTATTTACGTCGTTTTGAAGTTTTAACAAATGTAGCTCAGAGAAAATCAACTTTATTACCTTTGTGAATACCATTCCTCAAAGCAGCACCTTTGAAAGCTTGATATAGCAATTTTTCAAAGATTTGATAAGATTTAGCATCATAATAATCAAAGTTCATAATTTTGAGGGCTTTGTTAAGATTCCGGCGAATGTACTTCGTGGCAGAGGGAATGGCACCTCTCCAATTAATGAAGGTATAGTTTACACGAGGAGTATTGAACACGAAATGCAGTTTTCTCAGAACTTGGGGTAAAAGTGTCTTAGATTAAAAAGAATACCAATATCTTGGGATATTTTGAGATTCACTCGGTGGATTTGTTTTCACAAATTGAGGTTTTTATCAAGTAAGACCCTAAACCACCATTATTAAACCTTTTCTTGACAACCGGGTCTGGAGGGCAGAAATATTTTCAATTACAAACATTAGTAAAAAAGTTAATCCCTTGTTACAGTGATTTCTAAAGTGTGCAACGCGGCGCCCATGGGAGCTGCAGTCAGCTCCCAGGGACGATGTGGTTAGCATCCAGGGTCTCTCGAGTTTGCCTCAAGATATTCGAAAAACAAATGATACAACTCAGTTATAATAATGAAAAAAAGTTTTTTTCAAATTCAATGTTTTTGAAGTAATAGTCCCCGTACAAATGTAAAAATATTGATTCATATCGATGTTAATAAGCATTTTGAAAATAGACACAAAATTCCAAAACGAAAACGCTAACCTGAAAAAAAGTTGGCCCCTTACATCTACGGAGAACAATGAATCTCTATGAAACCCTCAAAAGAAGAAGAAATCAATCGGACAATCACTCTAGGATGGCAAGCTTTCGGTAGAATAAGCTTAACCTTTACGAACAAGAACATAAGTTTGTAAAAGAAGGGCCTATAAGCAGTGCATTCTCCCGGTTGTCACTTATGGAGCTGAAACATGGAACCTAACCAAGAGACTGATCCTCAAACTGAGAAGCATGCAAATTTCAAAGGAGAGAATCATGTTCAAAATCACATACAGAGATCACAAAACAGCGCAGTATATTAATGAAAAAAAAACCCAGAGGTATCATAGAATCCATTTGAGAAATCAAAAGGCAATGGGCTGGTCATGGTGCAAGAATGTCAGGCAACCGATGGACATCACGACTTACAGCATGGATTTCCTCAGATCATATGCAGAACTGTATAAGATAGCGTGACGAACTTGACAAGTTCAGAAGGTTTGGACTCCTTGACGCCCATGATAGAGATTCCTGAAGATGGTCTATGTCAAACGACGCAAGCTAAAAGGCCGCCGCTGCTGCTGAAGATACAACAATAACCAAAAAGGAGGCACATGGACGTATATGTAATTATTCAGTATCAGCTGACTTGGGGTGCTGTGGAAAAATCCTTATACACTAAGGGTGCCATGATTTTGAAAAGTTTGGGAACCCCTACTTTATTTTACATTTGTTGATTACTATTTACTTTCATCATTATCTTTTTAGTCGATTTTTATCACAACTTATCTCGGACTGTCAACATACGACAGTGAGTGAACGGCGTGAATTGGAAATTAAGAATAAGCTCTCGGTATAACTCGGAATTGTGTCCCTCTTGTTACAATAGAAGACAGTTTGAACGCACCGGCCACTTAGCCTTCTAGGTTACAAGAACCTGAATGGGTGCAGAAGCTCAAATCAAACCTTCAAACCAGGGGTTCTTGACCTCTTTATGGTTCCAGACCCCATCCCGGAGCACTACCCAACATGTTTCCATACATCTGAACATTGAAATCATCATCATCATCATCATCATCATCATCATTTTCAAAAGGACGCAATAAAATAAAACAATAAACAGGTCCGGTCACCCAATAGTCATGTGACCGGCGTTTTTTGGCAGCATACTGCGTTGGGGATGATCAATTAAAAATTTAAAAAAAAATTCACTAAAGCCCTATTCAGCTGGGGAAGGGTCAGAAAACAATAAGGAATTCCTTTTGTAGACATAACAAAGGGTAAACGTGGAAGATTTCAGCCTTCTAGCTCCTTTGGTACAGTCTGTATGCATGATACATACATAGCTAACAAGCCGGACCAACTTGAAAACTAAAGAAACCTACTTTGACAGTTTTAGTGACAGTATTGTTTGATAGTTTCTAATACAACAAGACAAGCAAACTTATTTCTCTCGCTTGTTTTGCTTTTTACTTAATGGGGTTTTTGGTTTTGTTTTCCTGCAGTCAAAATATGGAACCTTGGCTCAGGTTTTGATAATGCTAATCGCAACAGAAACATCAAGTTGGTTCCCTCATTTTGATTTCAAGTTCAATAACGCCGAAAACCACACTTTATATGAATAAGTTGTTGTGAAAAGAATTATAACTTTGATTGCCTTTATCGCCTAACAAAGATGAGGTGAAATTTGCTCGTGCCAAAACCATTTGATATCCAAGTAAGACTTATTGAAATCAGCTTTCTCTTTTGGGTCTTCTTCTGTTTCAATCAAATTATTCTTTATTGTATTGTTATAACTCATCATGGATATGACACGTTTTATCATTATTAATACGGATATCGTGAAGAGTAAGAAAGTTTTCAAGGTTTTTGCTCTCTAAACGGTGACTCCAAACTGCTCATTTTCTTGTAAATTCCACATTTCCCTGGGTTTGAAGTATGCCAACACCCTTTCGCTGCATTGACATGTCCAGAACATGGAAAATATTGGCCACACACCACAGACAATAAAATCTTCGTCTTCAAAATAGTTTACAGTGATGCGTATGATATTCGGGAATTTCATCTCGAAGTTTAACCACATGTGCGAACGCCCGACCAGGATTTGACCTACGTACCTCTGTATGGTGTAATAAATCAATGTTCTGCACCAATCTCATCGCAGAATTTATGAAACAGCCGATGATTCATTCTCGACCACGACCAAAGCTGTATGCACAGCTATTTCGATCAATTTTTCAAGTTTCTTTGGGAATGTTTTAGACGCCAAAGCTCAACGTTGTCGAACACAGAGTGTGGTCAGAACACGCAGAGTTCTCTCCATGACTAGAATAAAGAATCCAGACTTTTTTTGCTAAGCATGACAGGAGCTCTTTCTGTGCAAATGGGCTAAATAGTGTCACATTCTAACTCGTGGCGATTGAAAGGAAAACATTGGATCAACTGATGCACATATTTTGCTTTGGTTCTAGTTTCAAGTCGATCACAGACTAAAAACTCTTCCTTGATCTTCTTTTCGTGAACATATCGAATGAAAACAATCAGTTGACTGGTTTGATACGTAAATTGATTCATCAAGCTGCATGCTGATTTTGCTGGACTCGCTGAACTTTCTGCTCTATGTCATGAAATTTCTTTAATTCTCACGATATCAAATATCAACAAATTATATGTGTACTTCATTACAATAATAATTTTTCAATTTCACTCCTATCACGTCACATACCTTCAGGATTTGCTCCCCATACCTGAGGAGGTTACCCCAGGTTAAGAACCTCTGTTTTAACCCCACATCATTCGATCAGTCCAGTGGCATGTTCCTGTACTGGTAGTATCAATATAGCAATTATTTTTATAATAGTTTTATCAGATGGAGTATCGTAACCCAATATTATAAATATTTGACTCCTATTTACATTCATCTTAATTTTTAGATGCACAATGTGTATATTGCACCAATCGTCTCTGACTGACTGACTGACAAATCGACATATCGAACACCTCACACCATACCTACAGAGCATTCCTTCCTACTCTTTCTATGAAAGAAATGCTATTATCTGATGTCGTTTAAGTAACAATGTGAAATTCTGAATTTTAAGTGGCTTAGGGCTAGTTTTATTGATAGATTGTGATGACTGATTACCTGTCAACTGCTTTTGTGAAAATTTGAAGAAAAGAAACATTAGCTTTGATATTTATGTGGGTTTTTTTAGATGTGAAATTAAAAATAGAATTGGCGACTCTGTCCTTGTTAGATCTTCACGCAAGAACAAAACTATCAGATGTATAGTCAGACTTGTTTTATCTGTTATTAACACTTAACTCAGGCCGTCACTCTACGACAGTGAGTAAACAGTGCAAATCGGAAATTCATGACATCTAGGGCATGTCTGTTCAAAGGGTGCTTATTTGGAAATGGTAGGATTTTATAGTTTGTGGAGCAACTTACCATAATAATTCTGACGTAAAATGATTTTCTGTCCGTTGTACGAAACTATGACTCCGAAATATTTCGGTTAATTCTCTTCAGTATTTTCAATTCAGATATCTTATATCTAAATTTAGGCCTATAAATAAAAGTGTGAGAAAATATACTTATCTATTATCACATCTGCGTATTATCTTATCTGTTATAAATATTATTTCTCGTACATTCTTTTCCGGTGAGAATAAAACTGTAAAAAAGCAGTTGAATAAGAAGAAAATAGGAGAATCTAATTCCACGAATTAGCTTTGATAAAATAAGAAAAACAAAAGCTTCTGTTCATGATGTCTTTAATAGCAACGATCAAAACAGTTTTTTAAATTCCATCAAGTCATCAAACTATAATTTTATTTAATCACATTTTACAAAAATGTTCAAGAGAAAAAACTGATTCTCTCTCTCTCTCTCTCTCTCTCTCTCTCTCTCTCTCTCTCTCTCTCTCTCTCTCTCTCTCTCTTTCATGAGCGCTGGTAATCTGAGGTAATCTCGTTCTACAGAAATATTTGACAGTTAATCTTTTTCCCTCTCTCTCTCAAACATTTTAAATCTATATAAACACATACTTGCGAACGCTGGTGACGTCGTTGACGTATTCGAACAAAAAAAATATCCATACGATTTTTTTTAATGTTAATTCAGGAACCGCTGACCCATCGACTAAAAACTTGATATTGCAAAGTCCGGTGAATGGACCAACACATCTCTCGAATATCAATATCACACAATGCCTAGTTGTTGAGTTATCTCGGTAAATGGACACATACACACACACACACACACACACACACACACGTGTATGTGGGGATTTCTCAAATTGTTGTTGATGAAAGTTCTGCATTGTCTTATTAATGACTATCATATCTCTGATGTCGACACCGTTCGTTCAAAGGAAGCGATCACTAAAAGAATATATATGGTAATCTAATCAAGACCCTTATCAAATTATTTGCCCTTCTCACTTCCAAGAATTAAGGCCAGAATCTGAAACATCAACACCAGACATTCTAATCAATGATAGTCTTCTTGGTCTTTACTTTGCCTCTTTTTTTGAAGACGTGCGTTACATCTTAATTGTATCTTGGAGTTGGTAATCTTTCAATCGGTATACATGATATTTTGATACTCAGAGTTTTATTTTGCATTCAAGTTGTCATAATATATACCTGTGATTACCAACCCTTTAAATCTCACGGCACAGTAGACCAGGCACTTAAATGTTCCAGGCACGCCATCAATATCTATGGATAGTTTTGATCATTTAAAAAAATGAATGATAATAATGTGTTCATAAGTTGAACAAAAAGATTATTTATTTTTCTTGCCAAAATAGTATTGCTGATCTTGGTTTTCAAAGATTTCGAAAGTTTAGTGAATATTTGTTATTACAATACATATAAACAAGATGTCATTGAGAGAGTTGTCATTCGTTAAAAAACAATATGAAATTTTCAGGTGTACATTGTATTCAAATATAAACACGAGTAAAACAATAAAAAGCCTTTGTTACATAGAAATATCTGAAGGGGAACTTGTGCTTGGTGTTGTGTTTGTGATGTTCCCTGTTAGAGGTACACCATCAAGTCCTCCTCTTGTGTTTGAAGACTCGACTTCTTCTTGCTTTTCATTTTGTCCATAGCAGAGGAGCCAGCCTCACATAAATAAGATGTTGTGAAAGGTATAAGTGCTTCAATTGTCTTCTTTGTAATGATGGGATACTCCTCTCGAGAGAACAACCAGAATGAAGTCATATCTCTTGATAGATGCTTTGGTTTCAGCATTCAGTCGTTTCTGATTTCCGTCAGCTCATCGTCTTCGACAAAAAGTTAATTCCACTGACACTCAAACACTTACCACAAACAGATCTCTCACTTAGTCCAAAGAATACACATCAAAGGATGGGAAATGCTTTTCAATGATTTCACTCAATGACGACAAAGTTTGCAGAATTCAACTGACAAGATCGTTGTTCAGTCTGTAACCTTTTTTCTCTGCTTGAACTTTTCTCGGTTCTCTTTTTTTAAATTCTAGCTCACGCCGATGTTACTTTTTCTTTAAAACCCCAAACTTCGTTAGTACAAATCAGAATATTTTCATTCTTTCCCTGCATACTCCGTGCCAGGCAAGTTTTCAAACGAAAATATATTAGGCTTTTTATAGTGTACATAAATGTTTATATGTAATATATCTTATCGTCTCTACAAAAATTATTACGATAGAATTAAAATTTTGTCAGTTCCGTGCGTTTTTACGCAAGCGTTGTCTTGTTGTTAGAAAGTTCGTGGTATGTGCTAGTGGCTGCATAATTATAAAAAAAAAATATCCTACATTCATTCAGTTCTTTTAATTCATGAAATTATGCATTTCATACGAGCAACTCTAGGTGTTATTGTAGTTTAAGTTAAAGATATTTATCATAACTATTTTGATTATGATACAACAACAACAGCAATAATAATAATAATAATAATAATAATAATAATAATAATAATAATAATAATAATAATAATAATAGTAATAATAATAATAATAATTTTTGTATAACAATGATAATAATGATAATTTTTGTATAATGATAATAACAATAATTTCATTATTATTATTGTTATTATTGTTGTTATCATTATTATCATTGTTATTATCATTATCATTATTATCATTATTATTATTATTATTATTATTATTATTATTATTAACATCATTATTATAAAAAGAATGAATAAATATAAGGCTAAGCAGTTGGGTGATAATTTTCATATTCTCAAACATCTTGTCAGTGGCAATTGAGTTCGGCAGTTCTACATGACGGAATTCAATAGAGATTAAAACCACCATTTGGGCCTTGTACAACACATTCATTTCTTGCATCAATGAAGAAAAAGAAGCTCAATGCACTCCATTAAAAGTTCTTGTGAGGTCAAAACTTATTCAAATGTTATTTTGGGGCTCATACTTGGAACACAGTCCAATGGCTCTTGTTTAATGAAGGATCGATTCTCCTCAAAACTCCCGAAAGCACATTGATTGGAAATCTCCGATCTATACAGTGGAACGTCGATTATCTGAATATGGTGGACAAGGAGTATTCTGTTCGGATAAGTGATCCGACCATAAAAAGGGAAGCCATACTGTACACAAGTAGGTAAAAAAAGCATTTTTAAATGGTTTGATTTCATTCAATCAAAAAAATGGTATCAAACACAGGATACTGCTTAGAAATTCAAGATGTTTTATTTTACAAATAAAGTCACGTTCTGTGTCGTTTAAATAACGAAAATATGGAGGTAGAAATCCAAGGGAACATTATGCAATAACAAAAATTACATTTACGTCCATGCGCCGGAAGCTCACCGAGTTAAAGCCAAGTCGACGCTAAGTTCATATAAATAAACTATTCAAAGGTGTCAAAACTATTTCAACGCTGTTTTAAAGTGGCCGACTGAGATCAAGCTGACTGTCCGCTTTCTCTATGCAGACATAGAAACAGCAATAAACTCCATCACTTGTGACAGACACGTATTCGGTACAAATTGCCAGAGGTAATGAAGACACCACTTCAGATTTATTCACGCTTCAAAATTATAAAGCGTGTCCTTCTTTTTATATGTTGAAATTGTTTCTATACTGTTTGAAGTGACCCGCTGAGATCAAACCGGTCGCCGCTTTCTCTTCACAGAGATGGAAGCAGTCATTTACATCGCTTATAATAGATTTGTTCGCGGGACCAAGTCGTAAATTTAAATATTCATAGAACCTTGAGATTTTTGCTAGGATAATACTATATTCGGATGTTCGGATAACGCCCGTTCGACTTTAATGTAAATCTTCTTTTCTTTGTTCTTCCATACGTATGTTACGCTTTATCTTTCAATGTTTAATCTTTACATTGTTTGACAGGATACTATTATACTTAAAGCATTATCTTATACTTAAGTCATATTTATATTTAGCACACATAATAGGATACAACTCAGGGCATTATTTTACACCTTATCTTTCAATGTCTAATCAGTAAATCGGTAGACAAGATGCGTTATTAATAATACTAATATTCTGAGCATTTTATTATGGGCGATAATCTATCATATTGTTATTAATAGTTTTCCCGTTCTGTCAAAAATGACAGCATTTATAATATATAAGGATACACATTGCATTTTATAGTCGTAGGTTATAGAGATTTGCAATGCAGTGAGTTTGGAGGATAGCCTTCTATGGACATTGCATTTTATATGTGTGGTTGATAGAGATTTGTATTGGATATGGGTTTTGAGAATTGCTTTCTATACACATTGCATTTCACGTAAGTGGATAATAGATATTTGCATTGCAGCAAGCTTGGAGAATAGCTTTCTATACACATTGCATTTTATAGACGTAGGTTATAGAGATTTGCATCGCAGTGAGTTTGGAGAATAGCCTTTAATACACATTGCATTCAATGGACGTGTATAATAGAGATTTGCATCGCACTGAGCATGGAAAATAGCCTTCTAGGCACATAGCATTTTAAATACGTAGAAAATGTAGATTTGCGTTGCTGTGAGCTTGTAGAATAACCTTCTATATGCATTGCATTTCATAGTAGTGGATGATAGAGATTTGCATTGCTTGGAGAATGGCTTTCTATACACATTGCATTTTATCGATACAGACAAAATAGATTTGCATCGCAATGGGCATAGAGAATAGCTTTTTGTTGACCACAAACATTACATTAATTGTTTTTGTTTTTGCTCATTTTTCTCTTTTTCTATTATTCTTTGAATTCAGTACCTAACATGAATGAAATTTTATTTTACGTCGTTAGTCGCACCCCTTAGCATGACAGAGGACACCTGAACATTGTTGATATTATATGTGTGGATTATTCCTTACTTCATTAATTCCTGCATACGTACATTTCGCTTTATCCTCCCATTTTTAATCTTTAAATCGGTAGACAGGATACTATAATAGTATTCAAAGCATTGTTTTATATTCAAACTAAAAGGCACTCAGAGAGCGCATACATTTACGAAAGTTGTCGATAGTTTAGTTCAATATTCAGGAAATAGTGAACATGAACAAGAAAATCCTGTGAACACATGGTTTTTGGTATTTAAAAATCTTGAAAGGTGATTGAAAAATAACTTGAATATTGTTGCTATTTTTGACGACTTGGGTGAACTAGTTCATAATATGATTCCATGCGATATCTTGAGTTAACGATCGACTTTCTGACATATGAGCTCGAATAAACGTCTTCCATCTATAACGCTACGACTACGATTGAAATCCATACACTTTCCTTAGCTTGAGGTCAACAGCAGCTATCGTAGTTGATGATTTAAATTATCTAATGAATAATGAATAAATAAGGATTTAAGTTGAAATAAAAGCCAGTTTCACTTCACCCAGACCAATGAATTATAGTTATAACTACGACGGCTGCTAATTTCAAGTTTTTTTGTTTTTTTTAAGTGCATAGGTTTTAATCGTGGCTGTGGTGTACGAACGGTGGTCCAAGAGTTGCCGACGTAACTATTTCAACAACCAAGTAATTCCTGATATGGAAGGCTATGTTGCTCTAGTCTTCCAAATGGAGAGGGTATGTCTACCTAAGAAATCAGTATTCGAAACCCTGACTGTTGCCCAGGCTCGAACCACTAGCACCAGTGGAAAAGATACAATTGGCTCAACTTATCCTCTTGCTCATATTAATATATCTGACAACAGTTTTATTCATTAATCCCTTATTAGATCATCCAAAGTATTTAACCCCTTAATGGATTATCCTGAGTATTTAAACCCTTGATGGATTATTCCGGGTATAGATTTTTAACATCTCTATAAGTCACTTTGTTTGTTCCCAGTTAAGTGATGTCGTTTTTTTTTCTTTTCTTTTTTAATCAATTCTCGTGATAGAAAACAAATATCTGTGGTTTCCCTTTTAGCGGTAAGTTCTTTAATGTCATCAAAAAACAATCATATATTTTTCACTTAATCAATTATCGCGATAGATATAAAATTACGTCATTGGCGTTCACAAGCATAGGATTATAGATTAAAATTGTTTTTGCTTTTTTTTTCACTACATAGACGAAACAGTTCTAAACAAGACATTTTGCAACGTGCTTAATTTAGTTCAAAAACGGCGTTTACCAGCAAGTCCGAAATATCACCAATTAAAAAGTAGTAAGTTCGCCGAAAACAGAAACATATATATATATATAGATATATATATATATATATATATATATATATATATATATATATATATATATATATATATATAATTATAACCGCGCTACTAAGAATGCCATTAAAGATATAATTTATATGATATATAATTTCCATTCAAGCGGACCTTTATCCGCGATCTCTTTCGATGGCTCACCTTATCCACGCTTTTAGTGAGCCCCTATTCACATTTTCCTCTACAGTGGTTCCACATCCACGGTTTGCATTTCAGTGGTCCCCCTATCCGCTGATTGCCTTTCAGAGGTTGTACTTATCTGCATTCTCCCTTTCAGTGTTCCTTTTTATCAATGGTTTCTCTTTCAATGGTCTCTCCTATCCATGGTTTCTCTTTCAGTGTATCAAATCACCATAGCACCAAAATGGCCCGCTCGACCAACCAGTCAAGTGGACTACATATTCTTCTGTCTTTGCTCGCCTGGATGTGCGTTTGTCTCCGGGTGCTCCTATTCTTGGGGCTACAACCTACACTTAGCAACATCTTAAACAAAATTCTTCAAAAAGGTGCTCTTTGGGGTGTCTATGGTAATTCTGGGCCAACAATGCCCAAATCTTATGCTGGTATTTTTTAAAAATAATTTTAGATAAAAAAATCCATCTTTTAACATAATTTTAAACCATCTTCTGGATAATTAGTTCTGCTAGACGTGTAGGCAATGGAGATTCACTTACGCAAGGTACGGATATCCTGTCACATTTTTTAGGAAGGGCGAGTCTATCTTAAACCTCACAGCACAGAGTGGCAACAACCAGGGTTACAATTTCAGCTATTTCTGACTTAGAAGTCGAGTTTTTATGGTTGTTATAAAGCGGAAATTTTCTTCCCCCTTGCTAGTAGGGATTTCAGCTATATAAGAAATACACATTGTATACATACATGTTTTTATATAACAGTATTTTAGCTTTCTAAATTAAACCTATCAAGATATGAATACTTGCCCTCCAGATATCTTTATTGGATATAGAGGTATATATATTTTTGTTTTAAATCCAGAACATGTCTCAAGAAAAAATAGATCAAAGCAAAAAAACATTTTCATAATTTCTATATTCCGTACACTTAAAATTATGAAACAAAAGAGATATGCTCCAAGATGAAACGTTATGTGGAAAGGTTGAGCCGCTGTGGGATTAAGTGCAATGGCAAGAGAGAAACAATGGCAACGATTTACTTACGAGTGTATAAATGATTTGAACCTTCGACACTTTGAGTTCCAGTCGTTAGCTGTATCCTTTCTGGGAAACTCACACTACAAGTTCGCATTAGTCCAGTTTTGTTTTGTTTTGTTTTTTTCGAAACAGGAGTTGGCTGACCCTTGGGGCCCGACAAATAATGCTTGAGGGTCCACCACAGAGTTCCCTCTGAGCCTGACATTGTGAATCTTGTGGCAGAAAAAACATTATCAACGAAGTACAGTAATCAAAAAACGTAATTATTGTACACAAAACTGTACCATATATTAGAATTCGGATACACGTAAATTATATAAATATGATTTTGAAATGTTAAAAACTGCTTTTTTCTTGTTTAGTCTAGAAACTAAATGCTAAAAAATGGAATACGCTAGAATATTTCTTTTATAGAAGAGTTCCTTGAGTTTTTCAAAGTTTCAGAACGACTTTAATTTGACCATGCCAATTGAGCCAATGACGACTAAGAGGTGATCGACATAGCCGTCGATAGAATAGAACGCTTATTCATTGTAGCGCTCTCTTTTCTCTATCAATGAAGTTAAAAAGAGGTATTCGGTCGCTTCTGTTCGTCTTATCGTCTGTCTGTCTACACGATATCTCCGAGAGTGCTAAATGAATTTCAACGAAATTCTCGGGAAGGGCAGACAACGGTGTTAGAAAGAGATGGTAGTATTTTCTGATTGAGAGATATTTTCCTGTTTTTTTTTTTTCTTCTTTAGCTACATTTAAGTGTACGCTTATGACTGTCAACACGAATCATCCAAAAGATCTCAATGAATTTCTATGAAATTAAATGGAAAGTCAGGCAATAGGTTACAGGAAAACTGGATGAATAGAACAGGTACATGCACAATTATCTCCCCCATGCCATAGTTATATGCCCAAATCATAGTGTATCAATACTATATCTACAAAATTTATCCATGAATTTCCACAATATGTGGAAGGCTGGAGAGTAGGCGATGTAAAAACTTGAACTTTGGAGCGATTAGCAATTATCTACCATACGTTGCTGTTATAAGTCAAAACCATAAGATATTGGCTTTAGTTTTCTTGTCAGCAATATATCTCCCTAAATTACGAATGGAATTCCATCAAATTTTTAGGAGCGGTGAACATTTGACTGGGGAAGGACTAATTGAATTTTAGAATGGATCCATGTACAATTATCTCCCCTGTGTCATTAGTATATATCCCAAACAAAATATCGTCAAAATTCCTCGTAATTTTGTGAAATGGTGTGCAATGTGACAAGCAAGAAGTGGTGAAATTTGGGGATGGATCCAGGAATCCTCTTTGATTGAGAGACATTATCTGAATTTTTTTTCCAAATACATTCAAGTATACGCTCATGACTATCAACACGATATCAGCAACATCTTTTGGCGGCACACCGTGTTGGAGATGATCAGTCAAAAAATTGGAGAAGGGGTGATCAATTAATTAGTTACTTATCTCGCCTTTTGTTGGATCACTAAAGGGTCCACATTTCCAGAAAACAAGCGTAAATGCAGTCGGACACAAACTGAGAAACAAATTTAGCATAAAATTGCATTGTATATTGGAAAGAATTCCCAGATCCGCCCCCAAATTAACTAATGTGTCACACTTCGACAAAATGTAATTGAAATTCACAGGGAACCTTTCGAGATATTGTGTGGACTAACAGAGAATCACGAGTGAATACATATTAGTATACAATAAAATATCTCCCAATCAAAGAAAGATTTCTGGATCCGTCCGTAAATTTAATCAGTCCTTACACAGCCCATCACCCACTTTTCAGCAAAATATCATTGAAATTGATTGAGAACTTTTGGGGATACTGTGTGATAAAATAGAAACACAGACAAGGGTGAATATATATACCTTTTCCAGCTTCGTTGACATTGGTAAACAATGAAAATAATAGGCTGTGTTTCTTTTTGTTTTATTTTTTCACTTTTAGTCACACGAAACAAAGCCTTTCAGTCACTTTTCACCTCAAATGGTTAGTAAGAACGGAGTTCTTTATGCCACAGAATTAAAAACATTACATGAACAGAAACACAATAAGAGAGTTAAAATGACTTAAAAGAAACACCAGTAAATGAAGAGCAATAGAATGATTCATTCAAAAAAAAAACTTGGATAAGGCACTTAATCACTCTAGATTCAAAATGTCGAGAGTGTATACCGGGAGACCATTCAGGGGGTAATTTATTTCACATTGCAAATGTTCTTGAGACAAAGCTAATACGAAACTTGCAGCTAGTCTTTGATGTATCTAGAAAGTATGGATGCCTATAATTGCACACCAAGCTTTAACAGAAAAGAACAAACTAGGGAATGCAGTTTGTCTGAAGACCTTCCATAAAAGTGACAACAAAAAAGTGCCAAACCTGTAACATTAAAATGAGGAGACAGTGGTTGGAGTGTGGGGAAGAACTCACCACCCATTAGTCCACACATTCGCTTCATTACTTTATCGAGAGTAGAAACTGCCTGATGAGAGGAGCCTGTTCAGATGTTAGCGCAGTACTCCACTTTTAAACGGATTCGGCTCTCACAAAGGTATAATAGCGCTTTGGACGCTAAAAACCTTCTCGACCGGTAAAAAGATACGATCATTTCAGCAGTGTCCTTAGCAACCGAAGATAATAACAAAATCAGAATTAAGGAATATAATATCGCGATTGGTTCCTATTGGTTATTACTATGTAGGTATATAGGTATTTACTATTAGCATTTACTAAACTTATGGACTAACTCACTACAAATATTAGAGATCTGTTAAGCCGGCTAGCTGACCACTACTTTATGGCGTAGCATACAATTCAATATTCATATCTATTATATCTTGCTTAGTGAGACACAAGACCACAAGTGTAAGACACTACAGTAGCAATATTCTCTGAGATTATCTTGCCGATCTGTACCCCACAGCAAAGTTACCAGTCTATATTGATATTTACTAAGCTTGATTTAGTACGGTACAAGGTCACAAGTGCGGGGCACCGATCAAAAATCGATTTCACTTTAGTAATTATTGGCTTTGAGACTACCATGCTAACCACTGGTCCTCATTGAGTTCTTATAATATTGGCAACATAATTTCATACACTTGTTACCAAGAAAACGGTATTGGTGCTTCCAAATTAAGCCTCCATTTGATGGTGACCCTGATGTTTTCGGTACTTGACTCCTGGGCGTCCAGCAATACCTCGTTCAATATCAGATAACCTTCTGGGTTCTCAAACGCTGTAAAGATTGCCGGATTCATGCAGGCATAACTTTTATCTGTATTTCAAAATGATGATCCTTAAAATCGTTTTCGATCAGAAGAAGATTTGATAATTCTAGGGTTATTATATCTGAGCCCTTAAAAAAGGAGAGCGTTCCGTGCTACTTTCATTCAAGAATAGAACCTTCCCGACACCTTGCAGTGTTACCAACTCAAAACATAATTCGTGCTAAATCGACCTCAAAAAAGCGTCAAAAACGCGAAAATGCTCTTAAAACACTGTTAAATATTTTGAGGCCATTTTTGGTAGCTTAAAACCATTAGATTTACCTAAAATGGCTAGGAAATTGACTTAAATGACGGCAAAATAGCACTAAAAAGGGGTAATGACAGCGCTGCCAGACAAGAAACGTGATATATGTAGCATGAAAAGCGCTAAATTGGCAACACATGCAAATAAAGCGACACTGGCTAGATTATGGTTGAGAATGGATAAAACGCCTCAACTACGAAGTAAGAAAACAAAAATGACTGTGTAAAAAGGGCCATAGAGAGAAAATGGTATACTTTCAACACTTCATTTATTGCTGCAATAGCAATAAGAAAGAAATAATGCGCGTGGCTGAAGAGTAAGAAAAAGCAGTATATAGCACTACATAATAGCTCTAGAACTATCATGTTGACAACAACGTACAGACACCCTACACACACATTTTGTTTAAAGTTTCATGTTTTTTAGGGGGGGGGATGTTTGAAGAAATATTTCCAGACTTTTAAAAAATTTAAAAAAATCATTCCAAATGAATATTCCGAAATCCAAATGGAGAATATATCCGGGGAAATACGTACGTATGACAATCTTAAATAATCAAATAATATTGATGACCATAAACACATATTTAATCTAGATAACATAAGTGACACAAAATATTTGTGCGGGTTTCAACATCCTTTTTTTATCAACTTTTGATAAACTTTTCAGCTACATAGAACTCACACCAACAGGTCTAGTTGGTCCCTCAATAGAAACCATCATGCAACCAACGTCTTATTTTAGCATGTCGTGTTGGAGGTGATCAATTAGAGAAAATGGGAAAGGGTCTGATCAATCAATACTTCTTCCGTGTTTAGTTGGGCAGTGATCTCTAAAAAAAGTTTGAATAAAAAAACCCAGCTGGCCCAAACTAAGGGACCAATTTAGCATAGATTTAGATCGCAATCAGAACCCTCTAAAAAGTACTGGGGTTGAAAAAACAAAAACTGTGTTTCCTCGACATGATAAGTAATAAATGTTTAAATATTCTGCCCTCTAACTCTATTAGTGCCTCCTGTACGCATGATACTTATATAGCTAACCAGACCCGCTTAAAAACTGAAGAAACCTATTTTGATAGTTTTGGTGATATTTTTGGTTGAGGGTTACTGGTTATTTAACACCCCATAACATTCAGAAGTAGTAAAGGGTAGCTCAAAAGCTAATAGCAAGAACTTGTCAACTGTATGAATTCGAACTTGGAACAAAAGCAACAGAAGAGTCCGTAGAATACGTACAGCAACCTTGCTGCCCAGAAGTGTTTCGTTAGCCGATCAAGTAAAAAGGAATCATTCACAGTGGAACCTCTTTAAAAGATGTCAGTTAAGCAATAATGATAAATGGATGATTTGCGTTGAATCAATTCCGCTTCAAACTGGTCAGATGTTTGCAGCATGACTTAATACAAGCAAAGTACCTATACGCCTGTACCTGTAGCCTGGTACAGTACCTGTTGCACATCCGATAAAGATACACAAAATGGAAATAGGTACCTGATGAAACATAATGGAAATCAGTACATGATAACATATAGTGGAAATCAGTATCTGATGAAACATAATGAAAATGAGCACCTGGTGACACTTAACAGAATTGGGAACCTGATGACACATGATGGAAATGAGTACCTGATGGCATTAGAAACGGGTAACGGGTGACATAATGGTAATGGGTACCCGATAGACTCAATTAATAATATAAATCTATAAATAGCAGCGTCGATGTTTGGGGTTACAACTCGGGGGTGGTGAGAAAGAAAGATGGGAGTGGAGATACTGGTGGGAAGAAGACGAAGACGATGACGAACGGGAGAAAAGGACGAGCAGAAGACAGACAGCGAGAGAGACAGAGAGAGACAGAGAGAGAGACAGAGAGAGAAAGAAACAAGAATCGAAAATTCAATGAGGCGCCTACTATAAAGTTTAAACATCATTATTGTCAGATTATGTCATCCTGTGAGGAAGATTTTTCTATGTAAGAAGCATCTTAACAAGGGACACTTTTGTGCCAAGTTTCAAGTAAATCTGACTTAAAACAGCTGAGAAACAACCAGGGGACGAATCGAACGACCAACGGACGGACAGACAGAGCCTCTTATAGAGAGGAGAGGACGCTTAAAACTGGCGGAGATGAAGAGTGAAGACTAGAAGAAACAAGAAGACGAAGACGATGAAAGAGGAAGAGAGAGAGAGAGAGAGAGAGAAATAAAAATAGGCAAAGGAGGATGGTGTAGGCAGAGGAAGGGAGACAGAGATGACGACGTAAAGAAAAAAACGAGAGAGGGACAGAGGGTGAGAGAGAGCGGGGGGGGATAAAAACAGGCAAAGGAGGATGGTGTAGGCAGAGGAAGGGAGACAGAAACGACGACGTAAAGAAAAAAAACGAAAGAGGGACAGAGAGTGAGAGAGAGAGAGTGAGAGAGAGAGAGAGAGAGACGAAACCAAAATAAAAACAAACCTGACTGCTGCACCCATACGTCTATTTCGACTGAAAATAATTACTGCAACTGTTATATTGCATATATGACAAATAAATTCGTGTAAGACTTAGTTCAGCTCAGTTGGTAGAAGAGTCGCCTGCCAATCAATAAGTCGTGATTTCAAATCACTGTAGGGAGATGACAATTTTTATACCTAGGTTTGGTTTAACGTGACACGATACACAAATACTGAAGAGTATACTCCCCTGAATTAGTTGAGGATTGTGCTTGTTACGAAGGTGAAACTCAACTCCAACCCAGACTTAGATTTGACAAAAACCGACTGAAGAGTAGTGTGTCGACAGCGAGGGAAAAGAAGATGACGACGAAGAGAAATAAAGACGAAGGGGGGCTGGGGACGATGGAAACTGATAGTATTGTTGGTCAAAGACGCATAAGGAATTTTCAGGTTGAATTCGTCCACGACTGAAAAGGAGGGGAGCGGATCTGGGATGTATGAGGGTGGGGAGAGATCCTTAAGCGTGGGTAGAAAAATAAAAAACGTGAGAAGTGGCTTAACTGTTAATGTCACGGAGTGTTTGATTGGAAAGCAGAGTTCAATCTCCGGCTGGGACAGTTTGCAATCAGGGACCCCGGAACCATGGAGGCAGCTGCCACTACCCCGGCTCCCAATTGCTTCCGGCACTCCTGTTTGGATTCACTCCGAACTAATGCCTTTACGTAAGGCATGTGTCCATCTCTCCCCCTGCCAACACATTATGCGCCAGCGTGTCAGAGTAAGGCACATCACCCTACTCATCTCATACTTGCAAGCCACAAGCCTGAAACGAAAAAAAACAAACATGTGTAACGTTCAAAGTCCACTTTAAAAAAATATCTTACTCCTCAAAATTACTCAAGTTTGAAAAACTGGCGCAACATATTCTTACTGTACCTGTCCCCAACACATCTATATCACTATTTCGAAATTGCACTAGATTAAGCTAATCTTATTAAACTAGAAAGGACTCGTACCTCTCTTGACAACATTGTCAAAGGAAGTAATTTTGCATGGATCCACCCCCAAATTTATTCAATTGTTCCATAGCCTATTGTCCACTCTTTCACGAAATGTCTTTGAAATTCATTGATACCATCTGGAGATATCGTGTGGACAAACATGAAATTTGAGCTTTATGTAGTTTGGACATATAACTATGACGTAGGGGAGATGATTCTGCGTGAATCCGCTCCGAAATTTAATAACATCTTCCATAGATCATTGTCACCCTCTCCACAACATTTCATAAAATTAATTGGGAACGTTTCGGATATCGTGTGGATAGCCATGAGCAAATACATAAACGTAATTTAAAAAAAAAACGGAGAAATATCTCTCAGTCAAAAAAACAATTCTTGATTCCTTCCACACTAACACCACAAAGATTTTTACCACCTCTTCCCTACCCTATTGCCCACCCTTCCACAAAATTTTATAGAAATTCATTGAGAACATTCAGAGATATCGTGTGAAGAGATGAACGAACAAACGGACAGATGCAACCAAATACATATTCCAGATTTCTACTTCGTTGACAGAGGTAGATGATATTTTTAGAGTTACTGTTTTATTCCTGAATACGGACAAAAAGAAAGAGGAAAATTTTATGTTACATTTGACGCATATATTTCTCAACTCGTCAAGATAACAGAATTTCCATAATTATATTTTGTTTTCTTCAGAAAGAGTACAGAACTTTGAAGATGACTTCTATAATTTTGAGAAGAGTCAGTATCATACCGAGAGTTTTTCGGACCTTTGGATTAGTTCTTCCTGTTCCTTATGTTGTCAGAACAACTTTTTGGTCAATTTTACAGTCCTCTCCAGATATCAGACACACTTTCTGTAATTTTGAGAGAGTTATAATCATCGCATGATCTTTTTCGTACTATTGAACAAGTTCTTAGTGTCGTTTATGTTGGCATCACAACTTTTTGGGTGTTGGATTCCACTGCTTTCTTCAGACGTACAAAATACTTTCTGTAATTTTGAGGAGATTCATTACCTTCTCAAGAGCTTTTCGGACTATTGAAACAATTTTTTGTGTTCCTTATATTGTCTTCAGAACTTCGGAAATGTTCAAATGTACAAATGAGTTCTATAATTCTATAAAGAGTCATTAGCATTCCTATTGCTATTGAGATCATTCTTTTTGTTGCTTTCCGTGTTATCATAATGTTTCGGCCAACACATTCTACGGCTTTCCCCAGATTTACAATCTGTATGAAATGAAGGAATCTTCTTTTTTTTTCTGGGAATGTCCACAAATCTTTGTACCGTTCAAACAGGTCTGGTAAGTCCCTCAATTAAAAAATCGTCACATGACCAACGTCTTTTGGCAGCATGCAGTGTTAGGGTGAGCAATTAGAAATATTGGTAAAAAAAAGGGAGATCAATGAATAAGCTACTTCTCTCACCTTTTGTTGAGCAGTGACCACTAAAAAGGTCTGAATTAAAAAAAAAAAAAAAAAAAAACAAGTTCACGCTGTTCATTCTTCAATTTTGGTATGAGTTATTATCATTCCAATATTTGTCCAAACTGCTGATGTCATTCATTTTGTTGCTTTCGTTGTCGACATATCGTTTCAGCTGATTCATTCTTCGATCTTCGTCAAGTGTACAATCTAAATAGAAAGAGAGAAGAATCTTTTTTTCTCACTTAGCGTCCACCAGTAATATCACGAGTGACACAGAATTGAACACCTGTAAGATGATTCGGTCAAAACATTGTAGTAACAACAGCATTATAAAAAAAATTAAAAAAAAACAATGTGGTCAACGGTTCAAACAACTCTTGGAAAGATAATGACCCGCCACAAAATTACGGAAGGTATCTTTGTACACTGGAGGAAGGCCAAGGAATGAATTGGCCGAAACGCCTTCGATACCAACAACAAAAAGAACAAGAGGAACGATTCAACAACTCTTAGAACGATGATTCAAGATTTCATAAGATTGTTGAATCGACCGAAATGTTGTGGCCACCATAAAAAAAAAAAATTTAAAAAAAGGAATCGGGAAGCACTCAGAGAGCGCATACCTCTGCCAACACCATTGTTAGGATGGGGGGTACTTGTGCATGGATCCACCTCAAGATTAAATCAGTTCTTCTGTAGCCTATGGGGCACACTTCCACAAAATATCATTGAACTTCATTGGGAAATTTTAGAGATATCACATGGACAGACATGTGTGGATACATAAAGGTACGAAGAAAAAAAACAGGAAAAATTTTTCTCAATCTGGGTCCATCCAAAATTGAATCATCTCTCCCTTACTCCATTGTCCATCCCCATGCAGAATTTTATTGAAATTCGTCAAGTACTTTTGGAGATATAGTGTTGTCAATTTAGAGGTGGTTTTTCAGTTTTTCGATTCTGGAAGTGACTCTCAAATTCGAAAAATTAAAGGAAAAATCTCATTTTATTCGCAAGACTGGATTTTAAATCATAATTTGAAAATAACATCTAAATATTGTCAACACTGGACTCACAAATTCGAGAAGAAAACAGCAAAAACAAAAAAATAACATCCAAATTAACAACACTGGATTCACAAATTCGAGAAGAAAACAGCAAAAACGAAAAAATAACATCCAAATTAACAACACTGGACTCACAAATTTGAGAAAAAAAACAGCAAAAACGAAAAAATAACATCCAAATTAACAACACTGGATTCACAAATTCGAGAAGAAAACAGCAAAAACGAAAAAATAACATCCAAATTAACAACACTGGACTCACAAATTTGAGAAAAAAAACAGCAAAAACAAAAAAATAACATCCAAATTAACAACACTGGATTCACAAACTCGAGAAGAAAACAGAAAAAACAAAAAAATAACATCCAAATCAACAACACTGGACTCACAAACTCGAGAAGAAAACAGAAAAAACAAAAAAATAACATCCAAATTAACAACACTGGACTCACAAACTCGAGAAGAAAACAGAAAAAACAAAAAATAACATCCAAATTAGCAACACTGGACTCACAAACTGGAGAAAAAAGCAAAAGCCAAAAAATAACACTCAAATTAGCAACACTGGTGTAGACAGACAGGTAGACCGACGCAAAGATGTGACCAAAAACACGTACCCCTCCAACTTTGACAGAGCTGATAAGATCAATAGTTTAAAAACAGTGCCAGATTAAGGTATAAGAAAAAAGCTCCAGATAGATATAGTCCAAGACTTAACAATTCACTGGCAACTCAAATAATTTTAGAAATTAAAAATGTTTAAAGTTTTTATGATACATTCTGGAGTGATCTTGAAAAGGAACCTCCAAGGTTTATACAGCTTCGGACACGGTTTTTTTAATCAATTTTTTCAATTACTTTTCTCTATCAAGTCTCACCGATCTTATCATCTTCATATATGATGCAAAAATTGTCTGAGATACAATAAAATTCCTGGGTCACTTTTGGCAACTGGGCTCGGATTGGGTCCCAGTACTATGTACCCCATGTACTCATCTCACATAGGTCATGGCTTGGGGTCTCATCAAGTCCCTATTTGCCCGAACACACATGATAACAGGGTGTGGCACAAGGTTGGTTTAACTTGTGGACCCCCAAAAAGAACTTATCAGGCAAGAACTTCCTGATAAATCTTCTTTAGTTCTTATAACTATTGTTGCAATGAACACTTGACTTGGCCACGGAGCGAACCCTGATCCATCTGATCCAGACTACACAGCGATTCCAACTGATCTGCATTTGTCTGATCAAAAATGATCTTCCATATATAAATAAATGAATTGCATCAAGTCAATATCCAGCATCGTTCGAAGAACTCGTAGGACGACTCCAGGATTTGATATACAAGCTGAGACTCCGTCCTACCGGGACAATTTTCAACTAGTTCCTGCAGAGGACATTAACGGGGCCTTTGGTTCAAACTAGAGATGAAAACTGTTTCTCTTGGAGGAGAACTTCAATTCTATATGTGGCTACAGCACACCGTTTCAGCTACTTAGGGTTACATACGGATGAACCGAATCAGATATTTGATAATATATATATATATATATATATATATATATATATATATATATATAGAGAGAGAGAGAGAGAGAGAGAGAGAGAGAGAGAGAGAAAGAGAGAGAGAGATAGATAGATAGATAGATTGATAGATAGATAAGAACAGAATTAGGTAGATATTGACAGACTGAGATAGATAGATAGATAGATAGATAGATAGATAGATAGATAGATAGATAGATAGATAGATAGATATGAACAGACTGAGATAGCATATCATTATTACCGGAATGAGCGCGAATGTTGACACCACACTGTTTTTGTTGTATTTTCATTTGTTTTATCCTTTCTCTTAAAAAAAAAAAAAAAAAAAAAAAAAGCTAATTCGCTGAAAACACGATAGGGGTCTAATTAGTACACACAGAAAATTGTATGAGAACATGTGTGGTTCCTGATTCATACAGTGACATGCAGACGGACATTTGGTGAATTAGTATGCAGGGATGGGCTCAGTGGGGATAGGTGTGCCAGTTGGCATGGGCCTACGATGCTGAGTGGCTTACTCCAGAGGCCTAGCAAGATGGAAGTCAGAGTGCTCACAATAGTAAATCATATACACTATATATATATATATATATATATATATATATATATATATATATATATATATATATATATATATGGTCATTTGCTCTCCCCTGAATCAGGCCGACTCACCTCGGGCGAAGGAGTTTGAAAATTTGAACCATTTAAAGGCCAGGTATCGTGACAGCTTTAGGACGAGTCGCAGTTTAGGCACTCTCCAGTCCCTTACCTGACAACCAGCATCAGAATATATATATATCCCCTGGAGTATATCCTCCCCCACGCTGGTATATATATTTTGCCCCTCCCTAGAAAAGTGGTAGTGGATACCCATGCACATATATAAATCATATGTATTTAGCACTGATTACGATAACACTTAATGAGCGGTTTGAAACGGAGGCCCAAACTTCGCAATCTGGCCTTGGCCTATTACCAGCCCTGCCAGGCCCTGGTTCCATGAATAATTTACGCCCCATCTCGTCAATGTGTTCAGAAAATCCCGCTAGTCTCGTCAGTCATGGGCAAGTGAATAATGTCTTTTTTTCATTTAATCCTGTCTCCCTCCAGTAAAAGTGCTTGCATGAACTCAAACAAATGAAAATCATTCTCCCTTCTTCTTTTCACTATTCCCCCCCTCCTTTTCTCCACAAATGAGGACGAATAGTTTTTTTCTTTTTTTTTCCTTTCTGTGGTAGGTGACTGACGACGACAACAACAAGAACAGAGCTTAGAAAAGAAAACGTAAAAAAACTAAATATTCTGTTGAACTGTTTGAAAGTTGATCGAGAGAGGGCGAGGAGGAGGTTAAAAAGAAAACCAACGACAGTAGTGGGAAGGGGAGGAGGAAGAAACCGACCAATGGGAATTGAGCAGCAGGAGGGCTCGTCAGAGACGGAGCTGAATACCGTCCGCTGATTGGCTGAGCCCTGAGTGCGCTATAAATAAAAGCTGACGGTGGGTCACATGACCAGGCGCAATTAACATTAGTGATCCTTCTTGTAGGGTAAAGTCAAAGCCAATATCTGTTTCACCCACATACATATAGACACACACAATAATATATATATATTTATTTATATATTTGTATAAATAAATATATATATATATATGCACACACAAATATAATTATACATACACATATATTTATATATGTATATGTAAATATATGTGTATATGTATAAATATATATAAATGTATATGCATGTAAATAGATAGATAAATAGATATCCAATCAGATACACATACACACACATCATATCTGGATACCTGCTGATATACTTCTAGTCTCTGGTGAGTAACACATTGCATATTTGAAATCTTGTAAATAAATATTTATATATATATATATATATGGACATACAAATATAGAGACACACAAACAAACACTCACATTTATATAAATATATATATATATATATACATTAATAATTGTATCTATATATGAATATATAAATATATTTGTCTAGTAATATCCATCTGTCTAACTAACTACATCTCCATACCTACATTTTGAAGTTAGAGTGAAAGTTGTTGGTAGTTGTCGCCGTGGACGACACTATTTTTTTTTTTTTTTTAAATCATAAGCATATATTTCTGACAGGATAATTAAAACTCTGTTCTATCTTATATATACTTATATACGCATCAATATACCCGAAACTCATTTTAAAGTAATATTATAACTGCATCAGCTTCTGACAATTATTATTATTATTATTTTTTAAGATAGTCGCTCTTTGTGTATTCCAGTGTGTGTGTGTATGTAACTGCGTGACATAGAGGGAAAGCGGATGATAGATTTGTATATGCGGGCGTGTACTTATATTATAAGTATAATGTATTCAATATACTCTCTGCTTGCTAATTAGTACATGCATGTCAATAGCAGATGATTGTATTATTTTTTTTTAGCAAGTCAATCCTGTGTTGAGTTCGATATTATCCATTCGCAACGTTTCCTATTTCAACATGGCGACCTCCTCGCTTTCCCCGACACAGCGAGCCAGAAAATGACGAAGCCTGTATCAGTCTCTACATACTATTGCCTCTTCTACACGCTTATTGTGACTGTCTCGACACATGCTTCCCTCTCGATCTCCTTGCTTGTAAAATTCCTCTTTTCTCCCCGATAAAATACTTGTTATGTTGAGTACAAGAACTGAATCTTTTCCGTTAATATTGAAAAAAAAAAAAAAACAAGCACCTGCTTTATTTTTTTTTTTTGTGTGTGTCTACAATACACGTGATCGTATGTAAGTATTGTCTGATCCACGTTGTAATTCGTAAGTAAGTAAATAACGGTTTTATTCGCCTTGCATCGAGTGCTTACCCCTTAGATGTAAAAGTAATTAAATCGGAATATAATATTAATGGAAAAGAGGGTTTGGTTTCAGTAGTATGTTTTGTTCAAATTTCTTAAATATTCTTCGGCATCGTCTGAGTTTTGCAGGTGGTCTGAGTTAAGAGATAAACGAATGAAGATGCTATATATACTATCTTATCTTACACAAGCCAGTAAATGAAATAAAAAATACGAAATATTCCCAACGAACTCGTCGCGTTTCCTGTAAGAATTTCAGAATTTGCCCAATTAACACAACATTTATCAGAATTACGAAGCCGATACTAACTAGGAGCAGAGTTAGTCGTTTTGTTTTTTTGTTTTTTCATTTTCAAATCAATGGTTAACGGTAATATGCTTAATGTACTTTTAAATAATAAAGCTGTCTTTCGTACTCTGATGAATCTTTTATTTTTACTTGTCTGTTGAAAATCCTCGTGTTGTTCAGGAGGGAAACAGCTTGAAACACTGTAAAGTTAGTTCGTAAATAAATACTAAGTGCAAATGTCTCGTCAAAACATTAAACAAAAACAACACCGTGATTCTTTGAACGATGTGAATCACCATTTGAAATCAAACAAAAAAAAAACTCTTTCGATACTTGAATTGAATAAAAAAGACAACACATTTCTTTTTCTTTTTCAACCGTACGACTCCCTTTTTTTATCCTCTAAACGATAAGACATTCCCAGTGTATATGACTGATCGTCGTGAAGGCAGTGGTACGTTAGAGATTTGAATTTTTCATTTATTTTTTTAATAGTATCTCTTTCGTTCCTGATTTTTTTTTAAATCATTGTTTTGGATTTTTTGTTTTTTTGTTTATTGGAGGGACAACTTACACTGTATTAATTCTGTCTCTATATGTCAGGATTTATTCAATCTTTTGTCCCTGAGAACAAACATACACTCCGGTCTCTCACAACTACATTTATTGTGTGAATAATGTGTGTGTCTGTTGTGAAAATTGACTGATGAAATAGTATAGGATCTGAATAATTATTTGGATATATACCATCAGGTTCAAATTTAAAAAAAAAACGTGTTTGGTCATCTAGAATTTGAAGTCACAGGTCTCAAGATTTATATATATATATATATATATATATATATATATATATATATATATATATATATATATATATATATATATATATATATATATATATATATATATAACCACGCGTTCTTAGATTATTTTTACCTATGCATAGAATGTATATATATATGTGTGTGTGTGTGTGTGAGTGTATTCGAAATATAACTATGCGTTTTCCTATTATTTTGCCAGTGCATAGATGTGCACTCATGAAACCCGTTTACATGGCCATTCACAAGGCAACGAACTGTGCACATTCATACTTTCGTATGTAGTACCCAAGAAATTTGAATTTGGATGCGTATACTCCATGTAAAAAAAATCCTTGACGACACATGCATTTTACAAGGGACTCTGCACAAACCAGCTAAAAAGAGTTCCATTCACCTCAAATACGTTTGTTGACGGATAGAAATCAGTGGCAGATTAACCATTAGACTAAGTAGGCTTAAGCCTCGGGGCCCGGAAGGGAGGGACCTCCTGGCTGAGGTTTGATTGAGAAGTACAAAAAAAAAAAAAAGGTTTAATTGTACGTACAAAAGAGTATGTTGGATTTAGAGAGGTACTTTGGTAAAGCAGATTTGTATTATACACGTCTTATATTATGCTTATTGCAACGATATAAAATGTGACTTGTTGTCACTTTATTCTATTGAACGAACAGTGGAGTTGAGAACAAGGCCGCCAGGGGCTACTAAAGCTCAGCTCAGGGGCATGGGGGTAGATAATCTGTCCAAGAACATTATGAACCATCAGATGGACATACGGGTCTCACATTAAAAAAATGGTTATGACTTTAAAGTCCGGTTTCTCCTGGGACTATGCTACTAATTCAGTAGTACTTGATATTTCCCACAGTCTAGGTAGGAGAAAGCGATTAAAACAAATGATAATGTTAGAGGGTGGGGAGATTTTGGTCAGCGCGGCAAAGTTTGTGAAAGGCTCTGTGGTTGGTAGATTTCTTTTCCTTTTTATGGATGTTTGTTTATTTATAGACACAGAAACGTAAATGCCAATTTATTGGTCTGACGAGTGCATACAGACACTCATATATATATATATACGCATATATACAAGCCCCGACGCATAAGAACGGAACGATTTGCGGTTGTCCAGATATAAACAGACACGTATGCTTATATGTACACAAGTAAGATATTCACAGTACTTGAGCGGAAAGAGTAAAGACCACAGACCTCACACAGATACTCATTACATAATAATAGGTACAGATATGCTCAGAGTACAACACACACAAGTTCGTACGTTTTTCGTCTCTCATTTATGACGTATACCACAAATTCACGATTTCCTTTTTAGGATGCCTCACAATGGTTCCCTTGTGCCAGGCAGGGGTGATATTATTTTATTAAATTAGATAAATACGTTTGTAGATGAATTAATATTATTCCACATGTCTTTGCTGCTCTCTCTGTCTCTCTTTCTCTCTCTCTCTTTCTTTCTATATCGAACACACGTACACAAGAAAAAGTGAAACGCAGTTGGCAGAAATGAACTCCAGACCTATTTGTTACATTATTGCTGAGATAGTGCATTGAATTCTGATTGGCTGAAACTGTGAAAGATGAAGAAGAAGTCTGGTCGAATGATGGTGGTGGTGGTGGTGGCGATGGAGGATGAGGAGGAGAAGGAAGGAGTGGGTCGTTGTTGCTCTAGTGCGCGGCACACACAGGGTCGGTTCTTCGTAGAGATGAAGGCAGATATTTAGGCAGGGCTGGTGAGGCCTTTCTCACTACCCTCTCTCTCTCTCGCTCTCTGTCTTTCTGTGACTTCTCCGTCTTTCTATCTCTCTCGTTCTCTCCTTCCTCAGGCTGTGTGTGTGTGTGTGAAGTCTGACATAGATTCTGATACCAAAGAAGACGGGGGAGGGGGGAGGAGTAGTGTTTATTCTGAAAGTACTGTACCGCCGTAGCATATAGTTCATGATGACGTATTGGGGTCATTTTATCATTTCAAATGACTGGTGAGCAGTACGGTGAGAGGAAAGGGGGGAAAGGGCCACTTTCTTTATTCGTCTACTCCAACTATTACCATTCGGTCGTTGGCGGGATGCAAGTCGTTGCTCAGTCGGTAAACGTGCTTTTCTTTTCCCTTTCTTGAAAGCAGCTTTATCGGGATCGATCTTAGGAGCAGATACCACTGTCTGTGACCAATTTATCTCGTATCTTCACTACAACCAACTTGATCTAAAATGTCCGTTTGTAGAGAAGTGTACCCTGGAATTGACATGGAATTCATAAGTTATTGAAAGAAATTGGTGCAAACGTGAACAGAAGGCTACTTCATAGATCTTCGCTTTGTACAGCACTAAGTCAGATTGGCTGAAATGGCAGTAAGAAGATCGTATTACGTCAATGTTTCAAGTGGGAAGGGCCTCGTTGCCTGTCTTGAAACTCAGCAATTCACAGTTCAGGCTGTTTTTTTGTCTTTTAACCCAGGTTCGAACACCGACCTCTGGCACCAATGGGAGATAATAATTTTCTCAGTAACGATGCAGGCCCTCGAAAGACTGCTTAAAGTACTTTTTTTAAAACAAGGATTTCTCCCATTTTTCAAAATTTATTTGTCGTCAAACTCCAAAACTACTGACACAAGAACAATCCTCACCAAGATGAGAGGTGTAAACCTATACGTGGAATTCACATTCTTCTTCCGCGATTTAAACTCATGTCCACTCGATTGCATGTGGGCTGTCTTACTAACTGAGCTAAATTGACAAGTTTTCGATATCAACGAAAATTTACTATAGAGATACACCTTAGCTTATTTCATTCTATTTATTAAAGACATCTCTACAACGATACATACACACACACACACACATATATATATATATATATATATATATATATATATATATATATATATATATATATATATTCATAATTTTTTCTATCGTATATATACACTCAGAAATTGCAGTAATGATCTTCAGTTAGAATGGGATGGATTTGGGCCCTGCAGCAGTCAGTCTTGTTTGTTTGTTTATTTTTCACAACCTAATATCTCCCTCTCGTTCGGTCACACTTCAGCTTTTTTTTTTTTCTTTTTTTGTTTTGTTTTTTTTTTTTTGTGAGGGCGGGGGAGTTCGAAACGCACCGTATTTTTCATTTTTATGCAAGCAACCCCCAATTTCAATCGGTAAAAAGTATGATTATATTTCATCTTTGAACGATGTTCCCTCTTCTTTCTTACACAATTCATATCTTGTGAAGCAAATCAATGTCTGCTTAATACTTACTTCGTGTATGTGTAACGCTGAATCGGCTAAATTGCCCAGTTGGCGAAGTTTTAACTTTTCCCTACATGAAATAAATACTTGGTTTTAATTTGATAATCAAATCAAAACAAGGATATATATATATATATATATATATATATATATATATATATATATATATATATATATATATATATATATATATGAAGATGGGAAGAATCCTGAAACATGTCTGGACAATTTACATCTAAGGATTAATAAACCTTACCTCTAAACACTTTACTCCCGAGTCTGTCTCACTCTCTACAGTACACATCATATATATATATATATATATATATATATATATATATATATATATATATATATATATATATATATATATATATATATATAAACTATTTTAGTACCATCAAAATTCAATATGATCAAAGTAAAATCGAACCGTTTTTCATACAATGTATACGTAGTTTTAATTCGATCAAAACAAAGATTGAAGCAACAATTTTTTACGATTAAAAGTTAGAGTGAAATCAAACTTTTTTTACCAAAATTAGTACATTTCACCAATTTGGCGTAACATCTGTAACACTATTTCATTCTTGTAACATGCATACAAGTGTGTGTGTTCTGTTGTTTTCTCCGTCTTTCAACAATTCGTTCCGTTTTCAGTCTTTCTTGGATGACAGAGCGGGTAGCGACTTGAAGCTATGCATACAGCGAGCCGAGTTCAAACTCTGGCTGCAGCAGTTTTATGTTCATGTTTACTTCTCAGTAATGCCCTTGTGAACGGCATGAATCCGTCTCTCCCCAAGCTTTGAGGGTGAAGTGAGTGATGACACTTCGTGTGCTTGTCGCCTCTTAATCTATTTCTGATATTGAACGGGTCGAGTAAGTTATAAGGTGATATGAAAATTTTGAGCAGGGACTACTGAAGCCGTAACCAGCGTAAGGACGCTACTTACAAGTGTCGATAGTTATTTAAGCTTAGCTTGGTAAAAAGGCCAATAGGGGATGGTGAAGGAATGTGAGTAGGAAGATTGTGTTGCGGCAATCTTCTAAATTGGAGGGGAAGAAGAACTAACATTCTTGCATTGAAAACCCTGCATTCGAAATATTTGTCCCACCTGGACTTGAACCACGACGTCTAGCTCTGTGGGAAGTACACACAACTAATTCAGTCACGAGGCAACTGTTAATTTGTTGATACAAATATATATAAACATCTTCAATTTGGTGTAATTTTTAGCAAGCTTGCTTGCAGTTATTTCTTCATAGATATCATACAAGCAAAAGGTGGGGGCACCTGGGACATTTGTCCCCTTCCCACCGATCAGGCAGGCCTTCTCACCAAATTCGGAAAATACTTGCTCCGCGACGCCTATGATAGAGAAATCTGGCGAATTTTGGGAAAGGTCTGTGTCAAACGACAGACACTGAAAGGCTGGCGATAATGGATGACAAAAGATAATGGTACCGTACAATTTTTTCACTCCAACCTCATTTAACCGTATAAAAGATATCTTTTTGTTCTTAGCTGGTAACGGAGTTACCGCTAAGGTATAATCCGAATAAATCTCCCCACACCAAAATATATCCTTTTTGCCCCCCCCCCCCGGAAAAGAGACTGCAGAGGCTTATGAAGACGAGTGAATTACTTCGCAGTGGGTTATTGGTTATAGCAGACTATTAATACGATGGTGAGTTCGATTCTCGCTTGTTATCAAGCATTTGCAGCCTTGTGACATGCTCAGCTAAACTTAGCAGATCCCACAACATTAAGCAAGGTACGGGTGGCTTAACGATTACCAGTGATATGGAATCGGGGAAGCAAGTTCGAATTTCGGAACCGTCTGTTGATGTTCACCTTGTACAAATGATCGCTTTGGATAAAGGTTGGAACCCACTTCTTCTTGCACTCTGTACTGTCTCTAGTTGTCTACACAAAATGCTTCGTCACTGGCATGCCATGATGCTTGACTGAGAAGGGATTGGCTGAGTGAGAAATGAACCAAACCACTCTCCCATAACTAGTTACAACAAAAGATGATAAAAGGTATAAATAACAAAAAAGAGGTGTGAGTAGTTTAACAGTTAGCAACACGGAAAATAGAAACTGACTGAGACAGTTTGCGTTCATTTCGCCCTGATGCCCTTGAGAAAGACATGAATCCATCTCTCTTCCAAGTAGGTATGGAAAAATAGCAGGGCAGACTGGGCTCTACAGTTTTGTTTGGCAAATGGACAACTGAATTCAGGTCTTCCAAGTCTTACAAATTCTGCGCGAGACTTACACATTTTGGTACATTCTCATACTCACACATGAGAGAAAAATTCTCACGCATTTTATGACAATCGTTAGATTTTTTAAATTTGTCAAGGTTTCTGTGACAAATCATATTGTAGATAAAACTTGTTGAAAAAAGACTTCTGGCTGGGCCACACTTGATATGAGTAACCCTGAAACACAATTTTGGCCAATCTTGGTTGCATAATTTTCGAATTTTCCCGGGAGAACATTTCCCCGGAGTCCCTTTGAAAGCCCTTTAATTAAATAGATTTTTTTCGGTGGAGCTCGAGGGTGTGTAGGTCGATTATCACTCATGCTTAACATTGAGATTTGACAGGTCTGTGGATTCATACAAGGAAAGTCCAACACTTCGTCCTGACAGGTTGGCAACGGACAGGAGCCTGGGACGTGTTTTCGATATGTACAGATAACGGGGCTCTAGCGAAGTTTTGATGGGTTTCGCAAACCGGAAGTCTATTATACTGTTCAATTGGAATTTAAGGAGACCGAAATTATGAAACTGCCGTCTCCACCCCCCAACGACACCTCAAGTACTATGTGTGGGCACATTAAACTGACTGACCTTTGTGTCACATATGTCCTCATTGGAGATGAAGGTATTCTCTCTCTGTCTCTCTCTCCCTCTCTCTGTCTCTCTCTGTCTCTCTCTCTCTGTCTCTCTCTCTCTCTATCCGGAACAATAACTATTGGTATACCTTGAATAACCATTCTACATCCAAATCGGCATCAACCAAAAGCATATTGTGGTACGAAATCCCAGAAAATTTCGAAATTCGTAGCATTTCAGGATCCAAGTTCCTTACATTTCAACAGAAATATATTATCTCCAGCAGAGTAATATCGGTATTAAAGCATGTTTTTGATTCACTATCTGGAAATTCCAGGCAAAATCTCGGAAATTCTACAATTTAGGTGGAATTCAGACGTATGAATGACTAATAATTGCTTTATTCATTTCAGTATGGTTGATTCTTACTTTCATATTCTCGAACTCCTACTATTGACATTTGACTTTATTTTTTGTATGTAACAGGAAATAGTGGAAGTAACCGAATACTTTGAATGTGTACTTCCGTATGACGGACAGATAGTATCGCCGAAGGTTAGCATTGTGGTTACAATGTAAATATATCCAACTTGATGAGTGGACTTGAAAATTACTGTCGTCTTATTTTTTTTTTTTTTTAAATATTCGACTCAAGATGAAAAATTTTCAAAATACACGAGGTCAGATTCAAAGAAATATCGATTTTTGAATGTATGCTAAGTACAGTTATTTGAAGTGATCTGTTTACATAGTAAGTCTCACAATTTACGACTGAGGACGGTTGTTGGCTTAAGTCATTAATTATTTTATTCATAAGAGTCAGTTTTATAGAGCAACTTTACATTATAAATCAAAGTTACATTTGCTTAACTGAATCGTGTCCAGAAATAGAAAAACATCGACGATAAATATGATAATTTGTTACATTAAAGATAAATAAATAATAACTTGAACATGAACAGTCGAGGTGAGTTTTGACTTGATTTTTTGAATGAAACAACAATGACGGTGACAATGACCAGACCAAAAAACAGTTACGTCATACGCGATTAACAGGACACGGTGACATATGCAGAAACTGATGACGAATTCACTCCTACTTCTTTTGCAAATCCCATTTACAGGAATTACTAATAAAGGAGTTGAAGTGGGACACATAGTTTTAGAATAATAATGTATGGAGAAATGAATTCTGTTTTGTTTACTTTATAGATTTTAATGAAGCAAAGGAGTTTGACCCTAGTGTCGCCAAGCTTGTTTTGTTTCATTTTTATATTTATTTTTGTTTTGATCTCCCCACCCTGTTTGTTACAGACGTGTTTTTTTCTTCAAGTTAACTGCCATTGAATACGAATCTCCATTCTGTAAATTTCAAATTTTGTCCCGAATCTCAGCAATCACTCTATCATAGCTTATCTTGGGCGGATTCTTTTAAACTGGCTGACTCGAGATCGAGTCACGAAACGACCAATTCTGTTAATGATACTTTTGAAGATTTTTCATGTCTTTGTCCTCATAAAACGGGTTTTAATCTTGTACACTGGCTGAGAAAAAGATTGAGTTGCACCAATCTTCCAAGGGGAAAGAACCTGATTACCTGCCTGTTATGTTTTGATAAAATATCTATCATTTTAATTCATTTGGTTTATAGTAATAAAATTATACATTTATCGTCAACGTTCACCAAAATATTACCTCTCTAATTAAAATATTATTCTATCATTAGAAAGTAAAAGTTGAAACATTACCAATTGTATGGCAATAAATTGGAACATTTTTTATTGAAAAAAATAATTCCTATGATTTTTTTCCAAGCCATAAAGTTATGCCCTTTGTCTGTGACTTTTTGGGGGCCACCTATAAGATGCTCTCCCCGTTGATCAGTCGGTAGGTCTACCCCCAGATTGCTTCTCAACTATTTTTCATTGGATTTACTTGGAACTATAAGAATGGTGATCCTTGATAAGATGCTTCCTAGCCAGAACATTCTATTGCTCAAGATCACGTGATCTGGTAATAATGGCGTTCAAACTTCATGTTTGAAAATCGATTTTCTCTGCTGTATCAAGTCAGATTTACTTGGATCTCGATTGAAAGGTGTCCCTTGATAAGATACTTCTCACTTATCAAAATCTTCTGCCCAGGGTACACGACCTGGCATTAATGGCGTTAGAATTTCAGTTTGCAATGTAAATCCATGCTAAATCGGTGTCTCTTTTTTTTTTTTTTGTTCTTTTTTGTTTTTGAAAATCCGGACGTTTTAGTGATTACTGCCCAATTAAAAATGAAAAAAACTCAACTCCGTTGATCATCAAGTCCTGCAATGTTTTAACTGATTACCCCCAACACGGCATGCTGCCAAAGGTAGCCATGTGACGGTTTCTATTGAGTGATTAACCAGACCCGTTTTGAAAAGGGTTAGACTCTTAGACCCACTTGCTCCCATGTCGTGCGACACTTGAGACAGTCAATGCGCCCCACTGTGCATGGTTCTCCGTCAGTCTGCTGGTGGCATCTTCTGCTGACCAGTCGGAGGTCCTTCTCAACTGCTTATCGGCAGCTC